>OZ014475.1:4824565-5314017 GCA_963965965.1 Trididemnum nubilum
CTCTATCATTTACATACCGCTACCGTGATGAATCATATAATTGAATGTTGATTACCGTTTATTTTGACGCTGGCAATGTTGGTACATTCTTACTTGTTGCAATTACCTCACTTCCTCTGAAAATGTTGTACAAACTTTTTAATGCTTCTTGAAGTTTCGAAGAAAATCATGTAGCACTGCAAGTCATTGTAGTGCTTTTTCCGAATGATCTTTTTTTATCTATATCGGAACCGAGTAGTCTACCCGAGTACCCGTCGTGGCGTCCAAGCCATAGGCGTAGCCAAGGGGGCCTCCCTCCCCAATCGCAATGCCACCAATGATAATTTTGTGAGGAAAAAGGTCATTGTAGCTTCAGATTTTCTCGTTGGTTTGTTGTCAGACCGCGAACACCTTTTTTTTTTCTTTTTGGCATTCATCTGATTTTTGGGACAAAATCGGCCTTCGATCTGTGAAGACCTTTTTTTGTTTTTGTATTTGTTTCGGTCTTCACTGTGTGAGTTGTGGGTTGGACCCCCTCCCAATCCGAAATTGAACTCCCAACTACATTTCGGCCCCCCCCCCCCCAATCAAAAGTCCTAAATCGGACTGTGAAAACTTTTATTTTTGTGGTTTGCCCCCCCAATCAAAATTCCTGGTTACGCCTATGCCAAGCTGATATAAAGACTAGGTCCTCAAAGAGAAATCTTTTTAGGGAGTACGAAAAGTAGTTTTTAGGGGGTACGAAAACTATTTGACAAGGCTTCGGCCGGAAATTAGGTGCAGACGCAAAAAATATCTTCACCAAGATTTAGCCTATATATATCGAACTATTACTAATTGCGTGCCAGTGCTACTATACTTAGGTAGAGATGAACTAATAGGTTCTCCCCCCCCCCCCTAGCCCAGGGTACAGTGTACTTCCTGAACACCCTCTTGTAAGCCATGGCAAAGACTAACAAGTACAACCCAAAAAGGGTATTTTATGCGTTAATATAAAAACAACTCCAATAATTTTGCCATAAAAAAAGGTTTAACCGTAAAAATTTTAGAATCTATTTCAATCCGAAACAATAAATTATGCGTTTGTGAGAAGTCAATTTTAAGGTAAAAGTTTCATCTATAATTCAAAATACGACTGATACTAAGCGCTCCCTAAAATTTTTAAGAGTAAAACTACCTCATTCATGCTTTGAACTGCGGAAGAAAAAATGGCAGCACGGTTGGATGTATCAATTTTATCATTTACTTTCTGTCATGTAAACCTTCAGTCACTGTCGATCAAAACATGAGCAGTGTCACATGCAGCACATTGTTTACGCAGTGGTTATGTCTTATTTGGGATATTTGTTTGATTGTCGTCTTTTTTCATGTTGCAGTCAACTGGTGAAACAATATTTTTTAATATATGACGTGGGAGATTTTGGAATGCTGACTCAGAGTGCTACTGTAAGTCGGGCGGGGCTTTTCTGGTTGGGTTAGGGCTTATAAGATTGACAAAATGTGGGGCTAGATTTACGAACTACTTGCCTTGTTTCAGCCTTTTAGGAGCGATAAAAATGTTGCCAATATAACTTTGGAACAATGAATGGCGACTTCGTTTAAGCATTAATACGATTCTTACTACAGAATTGTTATTATTGGAACTTCGCGCGCGCGTAGGAGATTTGTTTTTACTCGGCCATATTGATAGCAGAGCATCGAAATTTATTGGTTTGCTTATAGTTAATGAACTGTAAACCATAGAAAGTTGAATTTCGGATGAAACATGATAATAATTGAAAGCATCATGCACGGTGATTTTGGGAACCCTAATCACGTGATCGTGATTTAGTAACCCTAAAACGGACAAAAAACGGACATTTTTGTCCCGAAAATTTATAATTCACTTATAACTATACAATGACTGAACGTGAAACGCTGAAATTTCAACACAAGTTGGGTACAGATAAAGGCTGTGTGCATACCAAGTTTGAGGGTGTCCAGTCACATAATCGCGATTCCAGAGGCCAAAAATCGGCAAAAGAGGTCAATTTTGAACGGGTACATCGCGGTAACTACCAATATTGACGAAAAAAAGTTTGTGGTTTTTAAACACAATACTTACCGTCTTTCTCATGGTCATGTTTATTTACTCCGCCTTGAATAAAATTTTTTCTTGTTTTTTCTTTTTTCTGTTTTGTTTTCTTCTATCTCTATCTACTTTTAAACCATAAAATGCAGATGAATCATATTGTTAACTACTTGTATTATTGATATCCAAAAGTACTGGTGCCAGCCTGAAATCGGGGGTACCACGATGGGGGTCCCCCCAAACGGGTCCGCCAAAATTCAAACTTTTTAACCTTTTAAGCTAGACACATACAATTTTTAAGGTAAGTGAATATACAAGAAAGATAAAATTTGACAAAATTTAGGGGTACCAAAATGAAGGGTCATCCTCAAATGGGGCCGCCAAAATTTAAACTTTTTAACCGACTTACGTTAGACTGATGAAATTTCAGGGTAGGCAAATATGAAAAAAAGATAAAATGTGACAAAATTTGGGGGTACCACAATGGGGTGGGTCCTCCTCGAACGGGGCCGCCAAAATCAAAAGTTTTTATCCACTTAAGTTAGACGCACAAAATTCTCAGGACAGGTATATACTGCATAACAGAAAGTTATAACATGACAAAATTTGGGGTACCAAAATGGGGGTCCTTCATTTAGGTCCTCCAAAATTCAAACTTTTCAACCATTTAAGCTAAACATATGAAAGTTTCAGAAAATAAAAGAAAAATAAAGATATGACTAACATTTAGGTGCCAGAATTGGGTAGTCCTTCCCAAATGGCTCCTTCAAAATTTTAACCACTCAAGCTCAAAGACAAATGAAATTTTCAAGATTGGTAAAAATGTAATATAAAAGATTTGGGGGTACCATACTGAAGGGATCCTCCGATTATGTTGACACCTCCCCTATTAACTACAAAGCTGAACAAATTAAATCTATTAGACAGGTTAATAAGTGAAAGATTAAAGATAAAATTTGGTGGACCGCGTTGAGGAGACTATGCCAAATGGGCCCCTTAAAATTTTCAAATCTCTAACTGCCAAGTACTCCAGCTAGACATATCAAATTTTAAGAGTCGTAGTAGGCTAATAAAATTCAAAAACCGTCCTTTTATGGCAAACAATACGAAACTTTATTTCGAAAAATGGTGAATACTAAAGGTCGTCACGAAATTTTGCCCCAACTTTACGTTAAAAGTCAAGTCCACTTCACTAAACGATAAAAGTGAACGTTTTCGCTGGCTTCTGTGAGCCCTACCCCCACTGCGATTCGCCCCGAAGCAAAGTTCTGAAAATTCTATTATGAATTGAGCTCGGGGCATTGACTGCAGTTAAAAAGATATGACTTAAGGTACAGATAGCAAGAAAAGGGCTGATAGAAGAAAATCGATCAGGGTCCATCGGCCCAATTACATGGAAGATCTACCGTAGGTTGAAACCACGAAGTGCTTAATCTGAGCAAGCAGTGCCGTTGTGGCGGGAGGGGGGGAGGGGGGCCATGCCCTCTCTAACGGCTGCCTCTGCCCTTTTCTTGGTTTATTCAAAATACTGTTTTTGGAGCATCACGCAACGACAAGACAACAAATTAATAATGACGGAAAAGGGAAAAATTACAATTAGCAATAATTCTCCTTTGACGTTTTCTCTTTTCTTTGCGAAATTGCTGGCAACCAACTGCTGTACATAAATCTGACCCAATATTCCGTCGTATTAACACGTCTTTTCGGATGTGTCGCAGCAGAGACATGTAAGCTGGCAGAATCGTTACCGTACTTCGTTAGTGATTATGACATGAAATAGTAGGTGAAATCATCTTTTTTCAAAGACCAGATGTTTTGATTTTTAGAGCACACTTAAGATTTTGAGGTCGCCTTCAGTTGCGCAACCCGAGTGAAGGGGCTTAACCCCCCTGAGCGAAGTCACTTAGAAAATGTAACCCCAAAATACAAGCGTTTAAACGTGTTTTGGACTTGATCTGAAGTAAGGGGGGGCTGAAGATGCTAGGTAACTTGATTTTTTGAATAGATTTCTGAATTTTAGCAATTTAGTTATTCATATGGCTTCAAAAAGAACGAAATGTGGTTAAAGTGGCGTTAAAATTGCTACTATTTGCTGCAAAATTGCAAAAATTGCCCTGAGGCTGGGGGTTCTACCCCCAGGCCCCCCACCCAAGTCACTAAATATCTAGTGACTATGCTTAAGTGACTCTGTACATACGCTTAAGTTGCATCACTAGTGACTATGCTTAAGTGACTCTGTACATACGCTTAAGTTGCATCACTTTGTTCAGCACAGGAGCTAAATCAGGCAATTTTTGTGCAAAAAAATTTTTTTTTGGTTTACCTCTCTTAGCAAAATCTTGATTGCACGTCTAGTAGCATTCACTGCTGTACATAGATTTTTCAAGCGATTATGGGCTGCAGGCGAAATGAGCTAAGAAACGCTGCAAGTCTTGTTTTAAAATTGCGCATAATTGTAGCTATACAAGATCTGAAGATTAGTTTTTATATGTAAATTTTAGTGCCCCCCCCCCCGCTTTTGGCTAGTGCCCCTTCACTTCGTTTGCTCTGGCGACGGCACTGTGTGCAAGACATAATAAATGGTGAATTGGTGGAGGGCTGTGATGTGGAGAGCCTCATCCAACAGCGGTAGTCTCTACAAACTTCACGCAACAATGGCTAACAAAAGAAAAAGCCTTTCATTTACTTGAAATGAAGAAAAGATTCGATTAATAAATGAATCATATAATCTGAAAAAGATTCTATAGCGACAAAAGCGGACGCAAATATTGCGGTGATTACCACGAGATGTCGACAGCCATCATTTTCTACCATGATTGTTTAAATGCTCTTTGCTGTCGCCAAGAGATTTGTATCTGCAGCGTCGGCAGTGTGGCCGGAAGAGAAAAGGAGTCTTTTTTTACGACAACCCTGATCTCATGATGTGGGTTCTACCCACCCCCTGGTCGAGTTGTTGCGTCCATAGATAAGACGCTTTAGGATGATTATCTCTGCTTGGTGGCTTCAAACAAGCAGAAAATAAGTGGACAAAAATTCGAAGAAATCCACAGAAACGTCGGATCATTGCAAGCTCCTTAGCAGGTGCGGATTCCTACAAACACGAACTAGTTACCGCAATGACAAGAGCGCAGATCGTCCAATAATTATAGCGTCTAACGCTGTCCGGCGAGCGGAGGATAAATGTGCAATTATGCGACTACAACAATCTGATCGGATTCACAAATTATTCACAGCGCAGTTAATGCATGAATTCTTCAATAGAGATTTTGCCGGAACAACGGTTTGTGATTGCGTAATCTGCTGCATGGTATGATTTTCTATTGTTCGAAAATGGCTACTGCATTTAATCGCAATATCTTGTACGGCGCAACAACTAAAAATTTCATTAGTTAGAAAGAGTCAAAAAAATAATATTAATTTAATATATCGGTTTAGAAGAAGTTTGATCAGAAAAATGAGACCCAATACCAACATGTTTGTAATTTGAAGTAGAAGCGTTTCGATTTATTCTAAATTTATAATCAACTTTATTAAAAAAAAAAGATAATGGTATTTGAATAAGATGCTCCTTGAATAAAAATAAGAATGGTTTAAGAATTACGCGAAACGTTCCAATTTCAAATATTTTTCATTGAATACTGATTTTAATTTTTCTGAACAAATTAACACTTCAGAGAAAAACTACTCATTTGCATGTGCATGTGAATAATACAACGGAAATACTGTAAGTATGACGGAGATGACATTACCAATTCAAAACAAATTCTTCTGAAAAAATAAATGAAAAGTTCAAGTTTAAGTTCGAGTTTGGTAAAAAGGCAGAGTTTTTTCGGGTTTAAGTTCATATTGGAATTCAAGCCCTGTTTTCAACAGAGCAATATATTTTGCTAGGGGTTGAAGAAAAGTCTGACACAAAATCGGAAAAAGTCAAAATTTTCAGGTCGGAACCTAAAACTTAAATTCGAATTTCAAAATTAAAATGTATTCATTCAAACTCATAAACCTTAAGGTGAATTTACACAGTATCCGTTTTTCGTACGTTTTCGTCCGTTTTTTTACGTTTTTGCTTCTTCTTGACAAAGTATGCGCTTTTTCATCCGCATTTTTATATGTCCATATACGCACTAACCAGACAGTCACATGCTGGACAAAAGTTTTCCGAAAAAAATTTTTTGTAAAGGGGTACAGCTTTATTTCAAAATATCGCTCTTATCGTTCATACACAAAATTTTTGAACAAAATTTTTATCTATATATAACAGTCTACTTAGTGCGGATATTGATTTATAAAAATGCGGATGAAAAAGCGCATACTTTTTCGAGGAGAAGCAAAAACGTAAAAAAACGGACGAAAACGTACGAAAAACGGATACTGTGTAAATTCACCTTTACAGTTTCGCAATTCAAACCTAACGTTAGTCAGAGCAGAAAGCAAATTAGAACACTACTAAGACTAGAACACTCGTACACATTTTGCGTACGAAGCGAGTAGATGGTACGCCAACATAAGTTGACATTGTGGTGTGCGACTCCCTCCAGTTCTCTCCTTTTCTCAAAAACTCTTTACTCTCCGCTTTTTCACTTGCCTCTTGCCACCGCCATTTTTTTCCGAAACAAACAATTGTGCCATTGAGATGTGTTTTTCTGAAGGATATTGAGATGTCGACCATGTGCTCATAACTCACTCAATTATATTTGAGATGTTTCAGTATTGTTAAGCCATTCAGTTACGCTCACATTTGTTTGGAAAAATGGAAACCGACGATGCCATTGGTAGAATATACTAATAAATTAGAAAGTATAGGACAAACATTACAATGATACTAAAATAATAGACGTAATTTCTGGTAATTGCAGAAAAAAAATTTAATGCAATACTTTTTATTTTTACAAACAGTGGTATCAAGCTGATTTTAAACTTTAAACTGCAGCTGATAATTTGTTGAAACTATTGCCTTACCAAAAGATCGATATTTTGAGAGTTATAGTCGATTTAAACCGTCTAACATTAGGCAATTTCAAGAAATCGGAGAATCGTTATAGGATTTTTGAAAACTTTGTTATTTGCTGGAAATATTTATGCCTGGTTTTCGCTGCATTTTGTGTTAAATAATGAGGACTACTGTACTTTGCTGGAGATTAGAAAAACAACTAACCTTGTAGATTAGAAAAGGTTTTGCTAATGACGTCGAAATAGGTCACCTGACCTATGTTGCAGGAATTTTGGTACAGTTGGTTTTTTGCAGCACCTCTAAATGGGATTCTTAGTAACTTGATCACCAAGAAATTTCAAAAAATTACGCTTGATTAGAGGACATTGAATTTGAAAGCTTTTGCGGTGTTAATGTTGGTTTGGTGTTCCTTAGCTTTCGCTTTTTTGAGCTGGTTGTGTTTCGCACCACTTATGCATCTTTTATGTGTTTGCTGTTGAGCAGAAATTTCATTTTCGGAAAAAATGCAGCATATATATCGATTGTCTTTCCAACTGCACAATTTTGAAAATTGTTTGGTATGACAAACTACGTATGTTGCTGGCCTTGTAAGATTATTCCAGCACGCAATAGACTACGTTGCTTTTTCGCTAGATCCTACGTGTTTTTCTATTAGTATTGCATTTTTTTTTTTTGCTACTGTCGCAACGTTTGATTGGCAATATTTTTGACAATTAGAAAGTCTAACAAGAATCCATTAAAAATGTAATGTAGTTGTACACCAGGCATTTCAAATAAAAAATTTCTGAAGTTTTTCTGGTGTTCTAGGCCAGCTTTGAGAAATCACTCAGGTGCTACTCAAAAGACTAACTTTATTGCTGACGTTTCGCAAGTTAGAAACAACTAGCTCCATCAGAGCACTGCTATCAGTAGTGATGGCGAATCGCCATCAACTTCTGATAGCAAAAAACAGAAAAACGATCCCACACATTGCTGTAGTAGAATAACTAGCGAAAAAAAATTCAAAACAAGGCTCTGATAAAATTCATTGTTACGATAGGTTCGTCATACAGATAATGTAAAGGTGCGTACAAAAATCAAAAAATTCGAAGAAATTATTTTCATAAAAACCGCTTCTTTGATTTTTGTACGCACCTTTACATTATCTGTATGACGAACCTATCGTAACAACGAATTTTATAGGAGCCTTGTTTTGAATTTTTTTTCGCTAGTTATTCTACTACAGCAATGTGTGGGATCGTTTTTCTGTTTTTCGCTATCAGAAGTTGATGGCGATTTGCCATCACTACTGATAGCAATGCTCTGATGGAGCTAGTTGTTTTTAACTAGCGAAGCGTCAGCAATAAAGTTAGTCTTTTGAGTAGCACCTGAGTGATTTCTCAAAGCTGGCCTAGAACACCAGAAGAACTTCAGAAATTTTTTATAAGAATCCATTAATTTAGAACCCAAATAACTCGTTGTAAAGTTGCAAACTAACAATTATTTAATCCTGAAACAAAGTCTTAGGTTCTGCAGAAAAGGGCCTGTAATATTGATGGTTCGCCTACACACCACCGTTCAGCTCCGTTTAATATCGTGCAGTAAACTGCCTATTTGTATATGGCATTGGAATATATCATCTTGCAAGCAGTGGCGGCGATAGCTTGGTGGTAGGGCGTCTGACTAGTGATTGAAAGATTGCTGACTCCTAATTCAATTCCCGATCGACATTGCGTCGTTGTGTCCTTGGGAAAGACATTTACGCTTTCTCCCATTGGGGCCAAGCGGTCTACCCGCTGTGGTGGCCAGCCTGACGAAAGACTTGCAAACTGAACCGAAAACAGAGTTCTCGTTGGTGTGGTTAGGCAGACCCCGAGTGTCTGGTGTATTGAAACGATCGAATCTTGCAAGTATCATGCTGGTGTTTTAAGATTGCATGATTTACAAAAATAAGATTGCATGATTAACAAAACTATGAATAACTAATACTCTTTTCAAAAATGTTTACCTCAAACGAATGAAGTGGTTTCTTCAAAATCTCACAAGGCTTCGAATAGTTTCGTGTTTCGAGTAAAATAGCGTCATGACTTTTTGTTCAGTGTATCCAACGCATGATAGGTCGCGAGGACGTCGATCTGTTACTGACCGCCCCGTAAGAAATTAAAGAATGGTTCAAATCACATCTTTCACTACACTCGCTGTATTATGCCAAAGCATGTAACGAGTTTGCGGGGCACATCTCCGCGTCATTGCGCCCGGGCAACACAGCTTCTGTCGAAGAAATGTCGCAGTGGTGACTAGCCGTTGGCAACACTGTGTACGATTTGAACGGCCCAAGATTTGAACCACAGACCTACCGCTCCAGAGACGAACGCGATAATAAAGAATAGTTGATGATCAAAATTTATTCGAGCTCATAACGGATTTAGTGAGGGCTTGTTTGGCGCAGCACGTGCAAAAGCAAAGAGCAGCAACATCCAGTGCCCCTTACGCGGTTATGCCAGTCTATTTTGTGGTTTGGTCTTGCTTACCGCCATCACAGAAAAGCCAGCCTCACTCGTACTACGTATTATTTTGTCACATGCGTTGCTTAAAAGTGCAGTGTCTCCTCAGCGATTATGTTTCATAAGCAAATCGTCCATGTCCTAAAAGTTAATTTTTAAGTGTTGACGCTGTAACTTTCAGGACGGTGGGCGATTTGCTTATATAAATATGATTGTTGAGAAGACTCTGCACTTTTTAGCAATGCTTGAGACGAAATATACCACAGCTTAGAAAACCCATCTTGAAATCGCAAATGCAATAACACATGAATACTTTAATTGGCGTCACAAAAATTCAAGATATTACCTAGTCCGCGGCTTGGTGGTAACTCACAAATTAGTCACGCTACGGTACGAGGCCGCAGGTGTTTGCCGACCTTTGTTTTACCCACAAAAAAAAGCAAAAACGTAAAAGTTGATGCTATTTAAAAAATCAGTTCAATTATTTCACGCCGCAAAAGATCATAATATAATTCGGTTTCTCGACCCATTCAGCCATTCTTTGACTAACAAAGCAGATTCCTTTTTGGTGTAGCTAGTTGTTTGAATTTGAAGGAAGATCGCCAGGGGGTGAATTGATGTCAAAATACAAGCAATCAACCAGCCAATGTTGATGTAGTAAAAGTCTGGTTCAAAATTCACAGCAATTTGGAATACACCGTACTGAAAAAAAGCGACGGTGCCAGAAAGAAACCCTGCTAGTCCAAACAGTTTTCCAAAGTGATAAAATGGAAAATTAGAAGCAATAAACGCAGCAAAACCACCGTAAATAAATCCACGGGTAAGCAAATGAAAAACAAACGCATAAATAGGAAACTGAAACAAGACTAAAGCGGAATAAATAATACTTAATACGCTTGTTATCAACATAGACCTAAAAGAAGCTTCCAAATTGATTCTGTTGGCAGCTGCAGTTCTGGATTTCAAAAGTTTTCTCATAAAATCGAGGATTATGCCGTTGATAGGAGAAACACAGACGCCAAACAACAGAATAAATCCAAAATTATCAACAAGTTCGCTAATGTTTTCAGGACTTTTGAAAGTCCGGAGCCAAGTTAATAAGCTGCTTATGAAAAATACGAGTCTAATTCCAATCACAGAGTAATGAAATAAGTTGGTCCAAAACAAAATGTTTTTCAAAGTTTGTTTGAAAGAAATCTTTTCTTCGTCTCCATCAACTTTTTCTAGACTGGCACTCAAACCCGTTCCTTCGACGGTTGAGGAAAGGCCGCTGATTTTCTTTTTTCGAAAACACCTCAGCTCTTGCCACCCAAACTCCATGTTATTTGAAAGCAGCGGAAATGGAATTGTTTTTTTGGGAAGAAGAAAATAAGTTCTTACCCAAAGAATCACAGTGAGACAAGTAAGGATTTGGAAAATCGAATACAAGTTAAATCCAGAATCATATCCTTTCTTAACAATTAAAAACACCACAACAGAAGAATCATATAGACCGTTTAACTACGTGAGAATAAATCCACGGGTAGCTTTTGAAAGATTTGCGACTTGAAAGTTACTCATTATGATTCCACGGCCAGATATAGAGAGAAGAATAAGGAATGTGTATAATAAGTAGGATGAACTTGCGGTTGAAAATGTTAAAAGTAGGTAGCATAAACTGTATAAGCTTGTAATAATCGTTCGAAAGACCCAAGTTCCATAGCGATCAAGCAATAAACCCCATGGTAAAGCAATAAAATCTGAAAAAGAGACAGCAAGACTAAACGCAAGACTAAAGCTGGCTTCTCGTTCTCCACAAGTAGCAAATGTAGAATTTCTCGAAACAAATGAAGAATTTCCTTGAACTGTTTCATTTAGATTTGTATGTGTCTCACTGTCTTTGCACAGCTTTTCAAAGTAACCCTCCTGTTCCAGCACATACTGCAATAAAGAAAAACCAAGCAACACTCCACTAAAAAACAAAACTTCCAAACAAGCAGTTGCACAACTAAGTGCACTTTGAACCTTCATTTTTGATATGCAAAAATTTGACGATAAACTTAAGTTTGAGTTTTGCTTATATATAAACAAGTGTGCAAGACGCGACAAAAGTTATAATTTATTTTTGTTTTGCGTACCACCAGCAACAAAATTACGAACACGAACAAGCAAATATCATTATGTAAGATGCTTCAACAACCTAAATGGTTTTGATGCGCATGTTCTTTACTTAGTCCAGCATTTTTTCGCTTGTGGGCATACCAGTGACAACGAAATATATAGCTAAAAAACATCTATTAACGTGGGGTATTGTAACCCTCTTATTTCCTCAATTCTTCAAATCTAATTGTATTTATTTGCTAGAACATGTCTAATGGACGTCCCGATGAAGAAGAAATCTGTTTAAACATACGTATATAATCATCTTTTTATTGTTGTGTAATAGTGGTTTTACTTATCATAGGCTTATATAGCAATGTATAAACAGGTATATTAAATGCGCTGCATATATGTGTTGCTGAAAATAATCATGAATGACTTGCGTAAATTCAGTACTTTGATTTCAGCCAATCAGGCTATAAAACAACACAAACTTTGTGTGTGCTGACAATATGCAGTCTCCAAGCAGCGCATGAAAAATCAGAAAATAATCACTGAACAGCACTCAGAAAAACGAAAACCAAAAACAAAAATACTTACACATGCTGTGGTTAAACCGAAATACTGCATAAAACCACTAAGGGAACCACAAGGGTACCAGAGATATCACACCTTCGGGCGGGGAACCGCAACGATTCAAATGAAAAAGAGAAAACAACGTCGGTTGACAAATATATTGACGATCACAACATCACAGGAATCGCACAAGTGAACATTCGCGACCGCTTTTGTCCTTGCTCAAGGGACTCATTTGGCGGAAAAACAAAACAGTCTGGGGCATCAACAAGAAACCAAATTAAGCAATGCAGCGACGGAAAACAGAGCTTGCGAATCGACATTATGCATAGGCATAACGCCAAGCTAGTGTTCCTTGTCCAAAGAACGGTAAGCCATAGTGATATCTCTGGTACCCTTGTGGTTCCCCGGGTAGTTTTATGTAATTCTTGATAGTCTACTTGGGGTACCTAAGGCTTAGTGTTCTTTTGACAAAGAACGCTTGCTTGGTGTGATGCTTATGCATAATGTCGATTTGCAAGCTCTGTTCTCCGCCGTTGCATTGCTTCATTTCGTTTCTTGTTGATGCCGCAGCCTATTTTTGTCTTTCCGCGTGATGAGTCCCTTAAGCAAGAACGAAACCGGTCGCGGATGCTCACCAGTGTGATTCCTGTGATGTTGTGATCGTCAATATACTTGTTAACCGACGTTGTTTTCTCTTTTTCATTTGAACCCAAATAATTTACTTCAAAAAACGTTTTGCTTCTGACATCCGTACTTAAGTCATAATGAACCAAAAGTTACTGAATCCGAAATTGCTCGACATCCCTCGACTTTGTGTCATATAATCAACATTGATGTTTTTGTGTCACTTACGATCTATGATGTGATATTTACGATTGATGCAGAATCAAAACGAGAAGCTGACATTTACTCACCGTTCATGACCTAAAATAGAAACAGAAAATCACAGGACGATGTGAAAATCTTTCAGTGTCAAGAATAATTAATTTTTTGGCTCAGTTTTTTTATCAAACCTTTCAAAATGATTTCAAAAAACAAACTTCCAGTAATTTAATTATTCATAGATAGAAAAAGTTTTGCTTTCTTCAGTATGCACATTGCACAGTGATTAGACTCTCTACACACAAAACACTTGCAACCCAAAACATTATTGCTGTAACTTGCAAAACCACTTTGTTTTATTTTCAATACAAAAAAACATTTCACGAATAACTCTTTGTCAGCGCAAGACGAAACCGTTTCACTAGGTTAGAGATCATCATTTGCGGGCAGGAAGTTTTGGATTCCTACAACAAGCGCAGGCACTTGTATAAAAGTTTTTAAGTTTGTGGGACTTAAAAACGTTTTACCATAGCCAGAGTGCTCAGATTGCTATAAAGCAAAGAGCAACGCATACACGAATTAATTGTTCACAAGAACAAGTCGAACATGATTAGCTTTAACGATTGATTACCCAAAAAAGATGAAGGTAACCTGCAGACTAACATCCTTACAATCTTTAATGGTATTGAAGCAATGATAGTTTGCAAAACAAACTGAATTCTTCTAAGTTCAAAGAGGTAATCCTATAGAGTTATTTCATACTTATGGCAATTTTCTTGGCCTTTAGTTCACTACTTTTTCCCAAAATTTTGTTAGACGCGGACCAATATCAGGTCGAATTAGTGCATTCGACCCTTAAGTCAGTGACTTAATGTATAACGTTTTCTAAAATGCATTAAAGAGAAAACATAAATCAATAAGCGTGAAAGTTCATCACTCATACAAAAAACAGCAAAGTTTCGATAAATAAACTTTTCCAATAGGTACTTTGACTACTATCTTTTCCGTTTTGCAATACTCAATTTAAGATATTTTATTTTTCTAATCTACTGTAGATATCCCTGATTTGAATAAAGTTAAACCTTATGCATTGCAGTCTTGATAAAAAATAGCAACCGTTTTTCAAGGTCAAAAGACAATTTGAACATTTTAATTCATGTACTAATCGTTTGACTGTAAGCAATTTTGCTATTAAACCCACTTCTAGTAAAGATGTCTACTCAGCCTGCTGGAATAGCGAATGCTAAATTATCCGCTGATAATTCTTTGAAGAAATAAAGAACGAGAATAAACACAATATCCATTCTCTCTGATTTACAAACTTGAAATCTCGCAATGCAGTTGTAAGTCGGGCCGGGATTTTCGGAACGGTTTCGGGCCAATTTCGGTCTTGAGATTGATACAATGTTGGGCTCAATTCGGGTTTGACATACGTACTTTCTTAATGTTTGAGGCTTTGAAATGCTATAAACGCGTGATTAAAATAACTTCGCAAACCTAAATGACGACTTCGTAGATCATTATTACACATTTATTATTGTTGAGTCACAATTAATTAATTAACAGCATAAACAAGCAATAACCTTACACATTTCAAATAAAATCAACTTTTATTCGGAATGGTTCAACGCTAACGCCACAGCCTATTTTATATAATAAGCATGCACAAAAATGATTAAAATTGTGAAAGCACAAAAACCAAACCAGGAGACAGCAGAAATGACCATGCGGTCTTCGAGTCAGTCGCTCCCCTCAAAGCTGATATCAAACAAATGTAAACCGCAAAAACAACGCACATAAAAATATATACCAAGGTTAAGGCTATAATTGAGATTTCTTTGAGCTAATTTGACACAGACGTCAGCTTAAATATTGAAAATTTATACAGAGTGAATGTGTAGGATCAAAATAGGATTTTAGTGCCAAAGAATCACAGGAAAAAAACAGAAATGCATATAAATATAATCATCCACAAATCAAATCAAATCTTTCGTTATGCTCGCTGTAATATGTCGAAGCGTGTAACGAGTTTGCGGGGCACATCTGCGCCTCATTGCGCCCGGGCAACACAGCTTCTGTCGAAGAAATGTTGCAGCGGTGGCGAGCCGTTAGAAACACTGTGTCCAATTTGCCCGGCCTGAGATTACAACCCCATACCTCGCGCCCCAAAGACGTCCGCTCGACCAACTGGTCGGTAATTATCCACAGCGTATAAATTCCTAGTTGATTAGTGTTTCCAAATTAAGTTGATCATAACAGATCCTACACATTCCAAGTTTCCTACTTTTATTTTAGAGTTAATCAAAGGTTTTGTTAATTATTTGGTACCGGTATCATCTAAATATTTTGACAGCATGTGGTTTTTTAGTTTTTTTGCAAATACGTTGGCTGAAGCTTGTTTTAATTAACATGGTATTTGAGCACAGATTTTTGGTCCAAGTACGTGCATGACCGTCTACCTATTCCTAAATTGAAGTACTTTATAAAATAATTTGATTTGACGCTATATCTTGTGTTATGGTCATGAAGTAATGACACATGTGGATAAAAGACAGCTGGGAAAACTTATCTTGATTTGATGACAAACAATTGATATATTTTGCAACTTCAAGAAAAAAAAATCTCTCTAGTTTAGCAGCTGTAATTGGAGAAAAAGTGGTTTTGAGTAAGCCCGATAATCAGCACCACTGATAATCTGATTAGTTCGTTTTTGTAATGACACCAAACTAATCAAATTACTGTGGAAGCAAGAGCCCCAAGTAAGGATGCAATATTGCAAATACAAAGGTATCAGGCTATAGTAGGGTTGTAAATTTGGGACCAGTTTATACAATCCCGGGATCGAGATTTCCCGGTATTTTAGACTTATAAACCCGGGATTATTCGGGATTGAGCAAATAATTAAAAAAAGTAGTATGGAAAGAACAAAAACCTTTTTATTTCTTGTAATATTGACGCTGAAATATAAGAGCATCTAGAGTGGCATCATTCATTTGGCTCCTGATTTTGTTAGCAAAATAGCCAAGGGCAGAAAAGGCCCTTTCGGCCTCAACTGATGTGGGCTTAATAGTTTTAAGAGCAGTAAACAACCTTTCAAGATTTTCAGGCCTTCTTTTGCTTGTCTCGTACAACACATCATACTGTTTCCATCAGCAACTTTATCGAGTGTAGAAAATAGTAACTTCATTTAGTCTCTGAGACTCTGACTCCACTCATGTAGAGCAGCATGCCAGGAAAAGGGTTTTGCGCCAAGAATATGACTGTAATAATTGCAATGTCGGATATCTTACAACTTCAAGATGGTCATCGTATCCAATTTTATAAATTCCGAAAATAAAGAATAGTGCAAATAACAGGTCGTAAATTTACGAAATACAAGTTTGGCGCATCTAGCTAACCCTTGCGGTGCACCATTTGAGAAACGCTGAGCTAGGGTACGCAAAACTTAATTCTGTACTTTAGAATTGTAACATTACATGATGCTCACTTCCGTAGGCTGACATTAAACGGTCAATCAGGGGTATACTAAATTTAATAAGTCCCGGGATTTCTAGACATATAATCCCGGGATTGGGATTGGAAAAAATACCCCAAATCCCGGGAATTCGGGATCGGGATTTCCCGGGATTACAACCCTAGGCTATAGTATATTGTTAGTTTTTTTTTAACATATCTTTTTAATCTTGTCAAAGCCCAAAAACCCTTAGCAATTTTAGTGCTAATAGCTGCTATGGGTGGTTTCCAGGTTAAATTTTTGTCTATAAGCACACCCAAATATTTAACAAAGTCAGCTTCTGTCACGCACATATTGTTAATTTCAAGTTCAAACTTATGCCTTAATTTTTTATTTGTTACAATCATATATTCAGATTTTGAGTGATTGATTTCCTAAGTAATTTCTAAGTTTCTTCTTGCACTTGCAATATGATACCTGCTGGGATATGCTGGCTGTTGATTTAAGTTGGGAGAGATTAACATGATGAACTTTTATGTACTGTAGCTACTGGCACAATTACGGTTAGAATTCAGAATACAAATTATCACTTTAAGTTACTTTAATTCCGCTTCGGCATTTTTTTGACGTTTTTTTTACACATAATTTGACTTTAAACAATGTTTGTACATTTTTTAGACATAACTTAGTTTTCAGGTCTTTTCCGGCCTGGATGTGGCTTCAAATCACTTTTCGGGTTCGGGCCGGGATCAAGCGGGTAGTAGTCGGCCCCCCGTTTACGACTCTGATTCGCTAAATTTTTGGATTGACAAGTAAATTACTAGAGGGTGAAGTAACGTCAAAACACATGCGATTAGCCATCCTGTATCAATATAGTAAAAGTCGGGGTCAAAATTAATTGCAATTTGAAACAAACCATACTGAGAAAGAGCAATAAAAGCATATATTAATCCCCCTAGACCATAAAGTTTTCCGAAATGATAAAATGAAAAATTGGATGCAAGAAAATCAGCATAACCGCCGTGCAGGAATCCTCGAGTTAGTAAATGAAACACAAAGGCTCCATAGGTGATTGATTTTAGTGCTAAAGCAGAGTAAATAATACTTAAGCTACTTGTAATCAGCATGGACACAAATGAAGCTTTTAAATTCAGCATTTTCTCATTTGCAGTTCTAGATTTCAAGAATTTTCTGATGAAATCGACAATGATACCATTAAGAGGAGCAACGCACACACCAAATAACAAAATCAAACCAAAATTGTCTGTTAGCCGGCTGATCTGTTTCGAACTGTTAAAGGTTCGAAGCCAAGTCAAGAAACTGCTGAAGAAGAATACAAGTCTTGCAGCAATCACAGAATAATGGAAAAAGTTAGTCCAATACAAGATGCTTTTCAAAGTTTCTTTGAACGAAATCTTTTTTGCTTCTTCATCCACTGCGTCCGTGTCAAGAATCAAAGCTGTTTCTTCAGTTCTTAAAGGTTCTAAACTAGTTATGGTATTTTTCTTGCAGCAGCTTACCAGCTCTTGCCATCCATATTTTACGTCAGCAGAAGGTAACGGATAGGGAATAATCTTCTTGGGAAGCAAGACGTAGGATCTTAACCAAAGTAGTAATGTGCAGCAGGTCAGAGTTCGGAGTATCGAATTAAGGTTAAAGCCAAAGTCATAAGCTTTTTTGACCAGCAAAAACACCATAACTGAAGAATCATACAAACCATTTAGTAAAGTTATAATGAATCCTCGAATTGTTTTCGACAGATTAGCGACTTGAAAGTTGCTCATTATTATACCACGACCAGATATAGCAAGAAGAATAAGGAATGGATATACTAAATTCGATAAATTGGGTGTAGAAACAGCTAAAAGCAAGTAACTGAGCGTATATACACCGGTTATTATCGTTCGAAAAATCCATGTCCCGTAACTATCAAGGATAACACCTAACGGAAACGATATGAAATCTGAAAAAAATACCCCAAAACTAAACGCAAGATTAAAGCTGGCTGCTTGTTTGGCACACGTTATAGTTGAATTATTTGACGAAATATTTTTGTAATTTGTCGCATTGCTGTTGCACAAATATTCAAAGTATCCTTCTTGCTCCAAGACAAATTGCAATGAAGAAAATCCAAATAAAACCCCACTGAATATCAAAACCTCTAGACATGCTGTAACAGAACTTAGAATATACTGAATTTTCATTCTTTCAAAACTAAAAAAAATTGATTTACGCAATGGAGTAAATATAGCGCAGCGATATTTTATACACATCATCATTTTTTATTCTAACGAAAATTAAAGGCAAAATCAATGGGGGTATCTAAGGGCCGGAATAGAAGATCAAATTTTTTCTGTAAGAACGCTTGCAGAAGCATTGATGCAACTTTTATCTGTGTGTTAATTGCTTAGCAAGAATATTCTGCAACGATTGCAGAAACGTTGCAGAAGGGTTTTCTTGCGACGTGTAAATGGCTTCCTGCAAGATTTCGGAAAACTTTCCTCAATATTGAAATAACTTCGGCCATGTTTCAACTTGCTGCAATTTTGTTTGACTTCTCGTGCGTACGTCACAATGCTACTAACACTGTTATGCCTATATCTGCTTGGCGTTACAGAACGATATTATCTAAACTTACTGAATTTTGGCCACGAGAAATTCAAAGGCCTTCACCGGGCTGGTTTATTGAAAAGCAGTCAAACTAAACGCCAGATTCCAGAAAAAATTTATTGACAGATAAATGATAAAATATAAAACCAGGTGGCAAAATTTAACTGAAGATTAATTGGCTTCTTGAACGAAAATGATAAAGAATTTTTTTGCCTCCGACCCAATAGAATGCAAAATTAAAATTATTCGTTTATTATTATCGTGAATATTGGTGCTTTATAACAGCGGTGGTTCAGTAGCATCATAACAAAATTTAATGAAAAGCACAAAACTGCAATATCTTGACGTCCTTCATGGTCGACTCTTGGGAAGCCACGTCAACTTCCACTGGCAGTTAGGTGGCCATAACAACCACCAACCCTGCAGCTCCAATGATATTTCACATTGTAGCTCAAGCCAAGTATGCATAGAGCTGGACAGCGCTGTTTCGAGCTTTTAGCTCTCTTCGGCAGCCCTCAGCTATCTTTTTCAAAGGTATTCCCAGCTGAACAAACATTTTGGCCTAACTGGCAAACCTTATGGGCTTGCACAGAGGCAGATGCTTAGTAGGGAATAAACGATTTTTCACTTGTGGTACTTTAGAAACAAGTGAAAAATCGCTGGATCCTTGTAGTAAGGACAGCCATAGGCTATCCCTACTACAAGGACTCCCCTCTGCGTGACCACGGAAATCAAAACTGCAATATCTTGACGTCCTTCATGGTCGACTCCTGGGAAGCCATGTCAACTTCCACTGGCTTCCCAGGAGTGACATAGCTTCCCAGGAGTCGACCATGAAGGACGTCAAGATATTGCAGTTTTGATTTCCGTGGTCACGCAGAGGGGAGTCCTTGTAGTAGGGATAGCCTATGGCTGTCCTTACTACAAGGATCCAGCGATTTTTCACTTGTTTCTAAAGTACCACAAGTGAAAAATCGTTTATTCCCTACTAAGCATCTGCCTCTGTGCAAGCCCATAAGGTTTGCCAGTTAGGCCAAGATGTTTGTTCAGCTGGGAATACCTTTGAAAAAGATAGCTGAGGGCTACCGATGAGAGCTAAAAGCTCGAAACAGCGCTGTCCAGCTCTATGCACACTTGAAAAGCACAAACATATACATGAAATGCTGAGGATTTTAAAATTTTGGTTGGGAGGCCAACACAGCGTAGAAACAGAAAACTAATTAGGCGTTGCCAACTTGCTAAACAAAAAAGGAAGAATTTTGATAAATGAATCGCCGAAGGCCTTAGATACTAATTTAGTGTGAAAAGAAGTGCAACGTAAAAAAGTCAACTAAAGTAGGCAACAACACAAGATAAGCTACTTGAAATATATGAAAAAAAATGAGATCGATTCCAGGACCCGCTCACTAAAAAAAAAAAAAATGAAATAAATAAAACATCGTGCGTTGACACTTGGACACTTTTAGACTTTATCGCATTGTTCTGCTACAAGACAATTGTATACTGCACAATTACTGTACTTTACCAGCATCGCTATATTTGGACAACATTATGAAATAGAAGCGTTGATAAGTGAATATAGAATTAGCCCTGCAGTTTGGAACGTATTGACACCTGCATATAGAGACCGAGTAAAAAAAAAGCACTGCTTAGAGCAAAAAGATATAAGTACGGTATTACATTGTCTACAGTATACAAATAAATTACCGGATATTAATAATATTTTAACGATTTTGTGTAAAGCAGTTCCTTTTAAATGCAATAAATTCCATTATTCTACATTTTTATAATCAGAGGTGGAGTCCTCGAGGACGTCCTTGGCCTCGAGGACGTCCTCGAGGACACATTTTGAAGTCCTTGGCCTTGGCATCGAAGCCTCAAGTCCTTGGCCTTGGGTCTTAGCCTTAGGTCCTAAGCCTTAGGTTCTCGAAAATTGCCCTGTCCTCGGCTCGAGGACAGAACTATTTTTTGAACCGTTGAAATTTTGTTGAAAAACGCCAGAAACCTCGCAGAAAATTTGCAAATACCTTTTTCGTTTTCTGCAATTGAAATTTCACCAATCATAAAAATGTGATAAAAAAGCCTATTGTTTCTTCAGTTTCAGTTTCTTGTTTGCATTTTTTGCTTACACCAGTAGCGAACAACAATATTGAAGACCAGGGGCCCCGGGACCCCCTCAAATCAATTTTTGCCAGCCAATTTAAACGTAAACCTGGAAGAAATGGATAGTTTTCGTCCTGAAAGTTGCTATCTCATGATCACATCTAGCCTTTTTATGAACGTAATGCATTAACCAAGGCCGGATTTACCACAATATGATGCAGTACCAGCTAAGGGCCATGCGCTCAAATCTTAAGATTTTTATGGTCTTCACCTACATTTGGCAGAAAGATGTTGCGAAAATCTCCGAAGTGCCAGGGACCCAGCGCCAGTGGTGCAAATTTTTGTTGAGTATTGGGGGGATAATTTGCAATTTTACCCCAATTTCGCCCTATTTTCAACATTGAGGGGGATAAGCCTCGACCAAGACTTCTTTTTCAAATGAGCAAATTAAGTGAAGACCAAAAACAAAAAACAAAAAAAAGGTCTTCACTAGATATGGAACACTTGTTTCCCCGAATTCAGGTGAAGACCAAAAAACAAAAAAAAGGTCTTCACCAGAAATGGAACACTTATTTTCCCCGAATTCAAGTACAGACCTGCGCTTAGATGCACAGCAGAGTCAAATTATTGGAGGGGATGCAGATGACGACCATACTTAAATTGTTGGGGGGATACAGTCAAATTATTGGGGGTATATATCCCCCTCATCCCCCCCCCCCCCCGGGTTTCGGCACCACTACCCAGCGCGATGTAAATCCGGCCCGGCAATAACATGGTTAGTAAGCGTAACCATCTATTGTACTATTTTTCAATAACAATTCATTAATTCACCTCCACCTCGCCAGTTTTTACGCACAAAACACTTTTTTAAAAAATCAGCCATGGAAAATGCTGATTGAACAAATCGTTGAACTTTACTTGAGGGGGCCTGTGCCCCCAGGCCTAACATGCACTTCTATCACTGGTTATTTTCATGACAAATCAAAAATCTCTAAGAAAAATCTTAGAGTGGGTTTTCATTTACTGGTCAAATGTTGCACGAGACAATGCACCTTACTTCCCCCTACCTGGACCAATTCACGTACAATTAAACTTTAACACCAAAATGCAAGATGTTAAACGTGTTTTGGACTTAAATTGCAACCAGAAGAAGGATTAAACAATTTAATTTTTTTAATTGGCTTTCAAATGTCAAAAATCTAGTGCTTTTAAATGGCTATAAACATGTGCGAAATGTGATTCAATGGCATTAAAACAGCTTTTTTTTCCAAAAAAAATAAAAAATCGCCCAACAGCTGGGGGCTTCGCTCCCAGACCCCCAAAGCCTCCGGCAGCTAGGGGCCCTTCCCCCAGACCTCCTATCTATGATACGTTTGAGTTACACTGGCTTTCTCAAAATGTCTCCAAAGTTACGTATTTGCACTTTTCAACTAGATTAGTCATTGGTGGGCACAAGTCCGTTAATCGTTAATCCGTTAATAACGAAGCTAACTTTTTCTTTAACGTGTTAATCCGTTAAAAAGTTTTTTCATGTTAACGGACTAAATTAACTTCCGTTAAGTTCTGTTAACCAACTAAAGTGACTTCCGTTAAGTTCTGTTAACTTCTGTTAAAGTTTTTATCGTTAATATCTCGCACCATTCATTCATCGTATCGGTACAAACCAGTTTGCTCTGGTAACACTTGTTGCGTATTAGCACGAGTTTTATAGAAGCGAAGAAAGGAGCTCTTTTTTTGTGACAAATAATAAGCTGCAGCCTCATAGATCTATTAATTATCGCTGTTCACAATTTCCAAAGATTTTCCGATCGCAGCTTCGTTAGTGCATTTGAACTTATTTTTTATCTTAAAATTAGATTAGGCTGTAAACTGTAACTTCCAAAACACAAAAATACCACCATAGCAATATTTCCTTACAATCAGCTCAACAGCGTCAATACGTGTTGTAGAAGCAAGTGAATAAAAAGAAATGTAACTTGCACGCAAAATGTTAACGAATTAACGGACTTTGTTAACTTCCGTTAATTAAAGCTAAAAATAACGGATTAACGTTAACGAAGGTGTGAAGTTGGTTAACGGACAAGTGTACAAAGCTAACGTTTTGCATTAACTTGCCCACCTATGATATTAGTTTAAGCCCTCTCCCTTTGCGAAATCCTGGTTAAGTGCCAAAGGGCAAATTTTTGATGACGTCATTGCATGTGATTTGTGGTTTAGGCCTCCCCAATCAGAAATTCTGGCTACGCCTATAAATTGGAGATTGCCTGAAAAACTTTTTTGAAGACCTTTTTTTTTGAAGAACACTTGCGGCTGTGTCCTTAGACCTTGGCCTTGGGCTCGAGCATTCCTGTCCTTTGCCTCGAGAGGGTCTGTCCTCGGAAAGCCTGTCCTTGGCCTTGGCCTCGGATTTTTTTTGTGTCCTTGGCCTTGGCCTCGAGCCTTGTGTCCTCGACTCCACCTCTGTTTATAATATCTCGAATAGCAACTTTTTTGTGATGCTATGAATGCTGGGTTTGTTTGGGTGATAAAGCTTACGTGAACGTGACTCTTCGTTATCAAGCTGTTTGCGACTATTACTGTTTGTGTGTTATACTGGGCAGTAGCCAGAGAAAAAGAGGCCAGGCGAGGCTGATTTCCTTCTCAAAATTTTCTCATAGTAGTACTGTAAATGCATATGGAAATGTGAATAATTACGTTAGATTCCGCCTGAATTTTATTTTCAACATTACCTAAAGCGTTTTTTTTTCAATAATCATACTGTAGATAAAAAAAAATTTATTTTCCAGAAGCGGGCACTAATAAAGTTTTACAAAATGCGCAGCGCAACAAAACACAACGACTATTTAAACCATTAAAAGCGCAGAACAAGAGGCGCACTTTAAATATCATGTTTTCAGAAGCGCAACGCAACTTCCGCAACAAACTTTTTGATTCAGCAGAAGCGTAACGCTATTCCACAACTGCGAAACGAGATTTTCATACCAAGTCAAAGCACAACCAAAGTTCTGCAATTAAGTGTAAAGCAGACAATGTAAATCACGCATTTTAGTGATAAACCTGATTCTGGCGTTCTTCCGGTGAAGTCATAGTCACCAGAAGTGGAGTCGAGGCCAAGGACACAAAAAAAATCCGAGGCCAAGGACACAAAAAAATCCGAGGCCAAGGCCAAGGACAGCCCTTCCGAGGACAGACTCTCTCGAGGCCAAGGACAGATATGTTCGAGGCCAAGGCCAAGGACCAAGGGCACAAGCGCAAGTGTTCTCCAAAAAAAAAAGGTGATCAAAAATTTTTTTCAGGCGATCTCTACAAAAAGGTCTTCGCAAATTTTCCGCAAGGTTTCTGGCGTTTTCTAACGACATTTTAATGCTTCAAAAAATAGTGCTGTCCTTGGCCGCGGACAGGGCAATTTTCGAAGATTTGTAGGCCTCGAGGCCAAGGCCAAGGACTTGAAAATGTGTTCTCGAGGACTCCACCTCTGATACTCACAGCAAGCTTGATCTCAAAAGCCTTCTTGCTTTTATTGATGTTTCGTTGGTCATGACGACAAACATCATCACACTACGAGCATACGATATAGAGCTACGGCTGAAGCTACGTAGCATCAATATGAACTGTAAGATTTTTTTAAGTTTCAAATCCGAAAGTTAATTATTACATGGCAACTATAAAAACAAACTTGTAGAAAAGCGGATAGTGTTAAACTTAGGTCACAAAAACTACAGTATAAACTAGAATAATATTAAAGCATCAGAATACTAGAGTAAAGAAAGATAAACAACAGGAAAAGATTCACCATCTGAACAATTTATTACTTTTGGCCTAGAAAGATTTAGGCCTAGGCCTACACCTACTTTTGCATTTTAGTGATTTAAGACGGAAAAGGAGTAAGTAATTTGCGATAGAATGTCGACATTTGACAATATTACGATCAAAATAAACCAAATTAAGTCAAAAGTATAAAATTGCGGTATTAATAAAAAAAAAAAAATTTGAAAGCGCAGCGCAATTAATCCGCAACAAATTTGAATAGCATTAGTCCGCACGCGACTTCTGCATTGTCTCAAAATAAAAATTTCAAGCGAAACGCAATTTTCATAATATATTGCAGAAGTTGAGCTTGATATTTTCTTGTCTGTGGCTAGAATACAGAAGATGACTGTTAAACGTTCCTAACTAAAAATCGCCTGTCTTATGACGGAGTCATTTCGAGGAAGCTAGGATCGTATATACAAAGCTAAGTTTGTTTTTTTTCCGTTTTGAAAGCATTTTGAATTGCTATCGCTGCTTCCGCTTTTCTTTTTCGAAACATGCCTACTGATAGTTCAGATTATTATAACCAAGTAGTCCGACTCGGTCTGCAAGAGTGTTAAAATCGCCACGTGTAAAGGGATTTTCAAGGTCTTGCAGACCAAATTCACAACACAATTGCTGAAACATTGTTGTACGGAGGTGTAAATGGAACTTTTTATAGTTTCTTGCAGATGATTACTTCCGGCGCCAAAATTTTTCATTACTGCAAGTAAATTTGCAGAAAAACAGCTTCACGTGTAAATGGAGTGATAATTGTTGGAGTAGTAAAATTGCAGAAAAAACTTGCTCGTCTATTCCGGCCCTAAAGTTAGGCCATCACTTTAACTAGATCGGCATTGACTCCATCAATCTTGACCAAGCCGTTCCAGAGATATTCTACTTCAAACACGACATAGGGGCTTCTAAGGTTGTAATTTTTATTGGCAACCCTAACGTTGATAGCTTTGTAGATTGTAGCGTTGTTAGTGACGCCACCCCAGTTCTAACCTAAAGCAACGCCGTTATTAGGCTGCTGCATTGAGTCGTTTCGCAGCTTTCTAATCAGTTTGATCTTGTAAACTAAACAGATCCGAGCTGGAAAAAAGAATAGACTGTACGGTAGCCTAGGTAAAAAACGTTGAAACATAGCCCCTTTTAAGTAGACTAGAAGCAGACGCCCGGAGAGAAAAAAGAGAATTGAAAAGAGAAAGGCTGCTCTAGCTGCGAAGGTTTTTGCGGCCACGCGTGAGTTGCTCTACACCAGGGGTTTTTAACCTTTTTTCTCCAAATCCCCACTTTTTAGTTTGCCAACTCTCCATTTTCCACCAACATAGTTTTAGCATTTTGTGGGATAAAGATATCGTAGAAAGGAAGATCAGAAGCTATGGTCTGGTTCGGCATGTAACCAGGATTTTGCTAAACGGAGAGGGAAAATGTCTAAATTGGGAGACGTGTTGAGTAAAGTAGTGTAAGTCAAACGTATTACAGACGGGGGTCTGGGGGCAGAGCCCCCAGCCACCTTAGGCTATGGGGGTCTGAGGGGTAAAGCCCCCCAGCCGATGAGCAATTTTTGGAAAAAATAACTATTTTAATGTCATTAAATTACATAAATCGCACGTGTTTAGAGCCATTTAAAAGAATGTATTTTTAACATCTGAAAGCCAATTTATTGAAAAATATTTGATTATTCAATCCTGCTTTTACTTACAATTTAATCCAAAACATGTTTAAAATTTTGTATTTTGGTGTTAAATTTTGTAAGTGATTTGGTTCATTTAGGGAAAAGTAAGGTGCATTGCCTCCAGCAATATTTCAGCAGTAAATAATAATCCATTTGGAGATTTGTCATGAAAATAAACAGTTGTAAGAGTACATGTGCGACTACAGGGCCCAGGCCCCCTCGACTCAAATTCAATAATTTGTTCAATCAGCACTTCCTTTAGCCTTTTTTTTGTTTTGTTTTTTTCGCGTAAAAACTGTAGAGATGGAGGTGAATTGTAATTGAAAAATGGTACGATAGATGGTTATTCCTACACTAACCATGTTATTGCTCTTGGTGGTTGACATTGCGTGGGACCCCTAGCACTTAGGTAATTTTCGCAAAATCTTCCCGCCAGATATAGGTGAAGACCAAACAAAGTCTTACTATCTGAGCGCGGAGCCCCTTGGACTGTGCCATACGGTAAATCCGGCCCTGATGATTGCATTGCGTTCATAAAAAGGTTAGAAAGGGCCTGAGGTAGCAACTTTAAGGATAAAAACCCTTAATTTCTTCCAGATCATGCATTTAAATTGGGTGGCAAAATTTAAATTGAAAGGGCCCGTGCCCCCTGGTTGCCAATATTATTGTTAATTATTGCTGTACGCGAAAAAAAGGGGCCCCTTTTCCCCTGGCTAAGCCTATGCCCACCACAGCATTGGTCTTTAACAAATTATAAAACAATGTTGCCACTTTTATCCAAACAAGACTTACAATACTTCATATATTGGTTGTTTTTGTTATAAAAACAGTCTTTAAATGGTTATGATTTGTAAAGTAAGTAAACATGTGATATGTTAAATTTTGAAGCAGTGTTTTTCTGTCCGACCGGTGATTCCCCACTTGGCATCTCCGCCCTTCCCCGCTAGTGGGGAATTCCCCACAGATTAAGAACCACTGATCTACACGATAACGTTTTCCGCGGTAAGTTCAAATGCGCAGTACAAGCATAAACTTAAGAAAACTTCAGCAATTTGAAATTTAGAACTGAAGCCATGATACTAGGTCAGCAAAGAAAAGCCAAAAAAAGTTTCCAGTCGATTTAATTAAACTGCGCAAAAGCAGATATATACAGAGGTGGTCAAAATAGCCGAAAAACAAAACTATTGCTACTTATTTAAAAATCCACTTCAAGTAGAAGTACGGCAATGTGTTTCCACTTAAGTAAAAGTAGGAAAGAAGTCAAAATTAATTCTATTTATCTAATGAAAGGAGCTTCAAAGTATAATACTGCCTCAAATGCTGATGTTATATCCACCAAAAACAAAATTTTCGGAATAGCTTGCCATATCTCAAAATTTTATCTACAGTACCAATTTCAAGTTCGAGACCAATACGAAAATATTTTCAACAAGCAGTTTTGCCAGATATAAGGAGTATAATTTTTTTTACGTCAAATTGTTGTAAAATTATCAAATAAAACTACTTCGTAACTGACCATCCCTGGATATACACACTGTTTTTTATAAGAACCAAAAAATTTTGAGTTGAGGCTGGCTGTTCTTAATTTTTCGTTAATTTTCAGCCTAATTTGCTCTTAAATTTTGGGAGCATAAATGTCAATTTCAGTAAACATGTTTCTAAAACTATTTAATTCTGAGTGCTCTGCTAGTTTAAGTAAACGCTTTTTTCCTGCTTTTGCTAGCATCTTAAAATTGCAAAAGCGAAAAAGCGAGTTTTTTCGATATGAACGACATCAAAAAGTTTTCTCAAACGCCTGCGCAGCGGCCCTCTACAATCACAAAATCGTTGCAATTTTGCTAGCAAACTGGAAAGTTACTAGAATTCCATCGTTTTAAATCAGTACATAATTTTAGTTTTTTTTCAGATTTGCAATTTTTTCTTTTTCGTTTGTTCTTAATTTTTTTTGCTGCTGAGGCTGGCATTGTTCTTAATTTGTTCTTAAATTTCAAGCAAAAATGAACCTCGTGTTCTTATGAAATTGTTCTTAAAAAAAGAACTGTACTATGAAAGAACCAATTTTAGATTGTAATTGGAAAATTGTAATTCAAGTGAGTTTCAAATTTGTCAAAATATATATTTTAGTAAAAAAATTGAGCTATGTTTATTGGAAATTTATTCAAAATCTCCGAGCCTGGATAGCTCGCCCTCATACTCCCAGCTTTTTGAAATTATTTTGAATAATAAGCAATAAACGTTTTTTCATCACGAGAGAATGAAATGAGGAACTCTTTGATAAGGTGATCGGAACCGAAGAAATTAATAAGCATTGACTTAAGGGGTACTTCAACTTACTGTAATAACATGTTGAACTTACAAACTGCTGAGCTTTATATGCCGATACTTCATTCAAGGCCGTCAAATTTTATTGAACAAAAAATTATGCAACGTCTGGAGGTGATTCTTTATGCTTCAGGAATAGTTCAAGGATAAAAAAATGACAATCTGTAAGCAAAAACGAAGTTTTACAAAAAAAAAATTAGACTACCACAATGATATATGTATTTTCTTGTATTTTTATACAGCAAAGATATCTGCATTTGTTTAGTTGGTTAAATTGACTTTAATGTATCGGAAACGTGTTTACGTGTCGCCATTCACGAGGCGTTATTGCAAAGCAATTTATTAGTACTTTTCTCCTCAAAGTTGTTCGATAGGCAGCGGAAAGGGATAAATTATAACAGAGCTGCGACTTGACACTGTCAAGTTGATAATTTTCAGAAAAGTGTTCACTGCACAACTAACAATATCGATAAACAAATAAACAACTAGAAAAAGTTATAGTTCTGTACATTTTACTCGTATGCACCGATACTGGATAATTTTTTTTAAGATCTCAAAAAAATCATGAATGAAGATACAATATCGTACATATGAACTTATTTCAGCTTTCAATACACGCAAAACTGCTTTACCATTGTAAGATCCTAATAGCTGTCATCAGACTAGCTTTTAATATATCCTGTATTATTTAATTGCATGAGCACGGTCGCACGAATCTTCATTGACGGCCGCAGGTTGCACATAAAACGTACCGTACCAATAGGTACGTACGGTACGTTTAGTACGCAAATTCAAACCGCGTACCAACATACTGTACAAACAAGAAACGAGTACCGTGCTGATTAGCAAAAATTAAGGCATACCGTACTACTATCCTTGGTAATCGAGTCTATGGTCTACAAACAGTTTGCTACTTAGCCAATGATTGAAAGTACTTGCCAGCATACATAGCAACTAAAGATAACAAAAACTGATACTATAATATTATTATAGACTGTGACAGCGATATCAAGCCAGTGAACCGTGAACAAAAAAAAGAAAAATCGGCGTAATTGACATAGGTGGTTCACTGTCCTCGGCTCGAGGACAGCGCTCTTTTTTTGACACGATAAAAATGGGCTATGGACATGACCTCCGTTTCATTTTGCTTTGGAAATTGGCGCAAACCACGCTGAAAATTTGGGAAGACCACTTTGTCTTCCTTTTTTTTTTCTTTTGAAGAACTCCTGATTTTTTGCGAAAAATCAGCGTTCCCTCGCGCGAAGACCATTTTTTTTAGGTGGCCTGAAATATTGGTTTGGGGACCTTTTCTTTATTTTGGAGAACACTTGCACCTTATGTCCTTGGACTTGGCCTCGAGCATTCCTGTCCTTGGTTTCGAGATGGTCTGACGGTCCTTGGCCTTGACCACGGATTTTTTTGTGTCCTTGGCCACGAAGGTTGTGTCCTCGACTCTACCGCTGTTAATTGAACCAGTTTTTAGTCTACTAATAAGCAGTGATGAGCAAGTTACTTTGTAAGAGCAACTGAGTTACAGTTACGTGGCAAAAAAGTAACTAAGTTACAGTTACCATTTTGAAAAAGTAACTAGTTAGAGTTACTTTTAATAAACCTATTTACCGGTGTGAATTAAGTATTGAAAAAGTTGATTTTGTACTTTGGCACCAATATTAACTGATTTCTTTCTCTATTCATTCTCTAATTTTCATGTGGTGAATCTAAACAAGCTTCTTATGGTAATTGCTGCTGTTGTTATTACAAAAATACTCAGCGTAACACATTGATGCACTCTATTTAATTGCCTTTCAAGAAAGCAAGCATCTCAAAATGTTCATCGCTGAGACCAGAACGTTTGGGTTTTGAAATGTCTTTGCCCATGCTAAAAAGCAGTGCTGGGCACTTCTTCAAACCGGTCCGCAAATTGCAGACTCAAAGTTTGGGTTTGCGGATTTGCGTAACGATTTCTTACCGCAAACATTTGCGGATTTGCGGTAAAAAAATTGAAATTTACCGCAAATCCGTAAACCAACAACATTACTGGGATCGTTTCTGCAATTTCCAAAAAAATACGTTTTTACGATTCAATGTATCGACAGATTTGGGTGGATGTATTTCTAAAGTACAACATCTCTCACCAATTCCTCAGCTGTGGAACGATTATTTCCTAGAAGTGCTGCTATTCTTACAGCAAAATAAGTTGGCTTAAGGTTAAGAAACATCCAACGGCATGTTTTTGTGAAGAAAAACTTAGACTTTTTGAAGAGGTAAAGGGTTGCACAAGACGACTTTGATGATATACCCACCACGTTTACTAAATAAATAGGCTGCAGGCCAACCAACATTTTCAATCTTAGTTTTGTCTTTTTAGTCTATTTGTTTTTTGTTTCGTTGGATGTCTTTTTGGAAGGCATGCTTTAGACTATACGCGTTGCCGCTCAAGATATTTCCAAAGATTTTTCGAAATTAATATTACAGTACTGCTCGTTTTAGAATCCTGGAAAAAGTTTCTGTATCCTGAATAATTTTGTGATATTTGGTGATGTATGCATAACACTACACCTCGCCGTTTTGATTTTCCAAAGTTTGTGTATAATGCAAAAGATACGTCAAAATGGTTAGCCTATTTTTTAGTTAAGAAATGGCATAAATTTCTGAACAGTTGGCGGCGTTACTTCAAAATTTTCCAAAATTCACGAGCAAAGTAAACATATTGGCAAACTTTTTGGAGGTTAAATTACTACGGCTCATTGATCTTGTAGATTTTTGGCACCAGCACCAACAAACTGGCCCCTGTCGAAACAAATTTCTAGTTTAACAGTGGCCATTAATTGAACCTACGTTAAATACCGATAACCAAGCCTAAAACCTAAATTTTTTATTTTTGCAATTACCTTAGGTGCTGAGTGCTGACTGCACAGCGCTAAAGAGAAACATAAAATTTTAAATGAGAGCGAGTTTTCAAACAAAATTAATATCTGTACCTAGTGGCGTACGCGAAAAGTTTCCATGGGGAGCCTCGGGTGTCGTTGCACTGTGACGCCACAAATCAATATTATGGAGAGTGCCGAAGGCAAGACCATTGTAGGGAAGTCCTGGGGCATGCTCTGGAAAAAATTTGCAAAATCACACTAAAAATACGCATTTTCGTGCATTCTGGAAGCAAGTTTTAGTATGATGCTTTGACGAGACTTAACAGAAGAATGAAATCGTAAAATGAAAATGCTTCAAAAACATTACGGAATTAAAAAGCTAGGTCATTTGTGAAGGAAGAAAACAAACCAAAATAAAGATCGACTTATTTTTGTATTTACGCAGTAATAACGTACATCCTCTTAGAACTGCTTGGTTTTGCTTTATCGAGTCTCATTTTTAGGGTCTAAGGGGAAGGCCATGGCACAGTGGCTTTCCTCTTATGTACGCTAGAATCTGCACCGTAATTATATTGTATGCACTTTGGAAGCTTTTAAAAGACTGCTCTTATCCAACGTTCGATAAGAAGTTCAAGCGTTCGAATCTCATGTAACCCTTAAACAGGACTGTATTGCAACTGAAATAAAATAAACAAAGGAACCGAAGTTTTGGCTTGTTCTTCTTAAACCTAGCACATTTTCATCTTGGCAAAAGTTTGCCTCAATATAAACACCTTTCAAAATAATTTAAAAAATTTTGCTTCAGTACAGGAGCAAAAAACAAAAAACCTTAACTGCCCTTATCACGTTTGAAACTAAGTCATTTTAATCGTGATTTGCAAATTGCCATGCGTGATGAAGGGAGCAGGAAGTGACATAGGCACCCCCCCCCCCCCCCCCATCCATTCGGTCACTCAAGTAGTAAATAGTGCCCTATATGCCTGTAAAGTATCATTTTCAAACACGCAAAAACGCAAGTTCGTGCGTCTCGAGTTGTGACTTTTCCGCGACTTAATAAAGATTTGAACATCTCTGTTTGTCCCATATGACAAGTACTTGTACTGAACAAGTATGTAAATCAAATAAGAATTTTCAACTCAACGAACATACTGTAGTTAGAAGTTAGAACGAGCGATGAAAGTGACTGGCAGGTGAGGTTACTCTCTTCCAAGTGTCTACTCCAGCCACTAGAGTCGCAGCCGTAATCCAACTTCGGTCGCATTTCTGTTTAAACAAACGTGCGTGCATTTCCACTCGGCCCTGCTGCTGACATGTATATTACAACTTACAAAAACAGAATATTAAATAAACCGAAAAAAACTTACGGATGTTTATCACAGGCTGCAGCCGATAAGGAAAATATCAAGCATTGTTATATTGCTATAGGTCTCCTTTATTTATCAAACCAGGAAAAGAAACAGCAAAGTTTGCGGAAGGAAAAAGCCATTTACGGTTGCGGAAGTGCAAAAAATTACCGCAAACTTGCGGATTTGCGGTTGCGGACCACCTATTGCTATTTTGCGGAATTTGCGGTGGCGGAACAGAATTTAAATTTACGGTGCTCAGCACTGCTGAATAGCCTTTCAACTGCAGCGCTCGAGGGCAGGGAAGTATTGTACTGAACGAACAGTTTCTTTCGCGCTGCATCAGCAAAGGAATTATCATCTACCTATCTTTTTCGCTGGTACTGCTAATAGAAACCCTTCTATCCGTTTTGCAGCAGCATCTTTTTTTGGTTTAGATTGGTTGAAAAAACAACCAAAAACTTCGTCGTTATTAACATCATTGTTGCTTTCACCGCTAAGCCTGTTAGCCCCGCTAGTGCACAGTAGCACCTGTTAGCACGTCTTACAATAGCTCCTGTTAGCACATTTAGTGCACAATAAAAAATCTGTAATCCGTAAGGCCACCAGGGATTACATAGAAGTGTTTCATTTAACAAAATCTAACGATTAAAGAATCTTTTTTAACCGGACCAAAACTAAAAGGAACAGCAACTAGTAACTTTTGAATGTCTCCAAATAATAACTACAGTTCCCGCTTTCGTTACTTTTTTGAAAAAGTAACTAAGTTGCAGTTACTAAAAAAGTAACTAGTTACTATAGTAACTATTAACTGCCCTCCTCTGCTAATAAGATCTATGGTTTAGGAATAAGCGAATTTAAGGCTAGTAGAGTAGTGGACTCTTGTTTGCAGCTTTGTTGGAAAAGCTAGGGTCACATAATAGGCTACCGTATGCAAATACAATAGGCTTACGCAGGTACTGTTAGAGTCTTAGTATCAGGAATAAGCTTGTACATTGTAGCCTAGTAATAAAAGCCTTATTGCTAGGTTAGGCTATGATTTGGAATGAAGTGTACCTGACATTTTGATTTTTACTGAAATCGTTAGGCAACCAATTAACAGTCTACTCTTTTTACAAGATCTGATCTGTTCTGTCAAGGTCAAACTGATTAGTATGCAACGAAATGACTGAATGCTGCAGCCTTATAGCGGCGTTGCTTCAAGTTAGAACTTGGGTGTCGTCGTTAACGATGCTAAGGCTATCAACATCAGGGTTGCCAATCAAAATTATAACATCAAAGGTCTCTATACGTCATATTTAAAGTAGAATATCTTTAGAATGGGTGGGTCAAAAAGGATGGAGTTGTGGTGACCGAGTGAATAAAATGTAACATTTGCCCTTGTATAATTGTCTGCGTTATCCGGTTATTGGCACATATCGCTCATTGCTATGGGTGGTATTGCGTAATGAACGGATATTTCCTGATAAAAGGAATTTAATTAATGTTGTTTTTGTTTTGGCTTTTCTTTGTTCACTCGCTGCATATATATCGCTGCTTCACTTTGTTATTATTATTAGTTTATTAGATTCTACTCGTGCATGATAAAGAGTTACGTGTCGAGACTCATTTCATACGAACTCACATCAGAGTCAACGCTAATCTAGTCTTATTCCATTGGCCTAACTTTAATTACCCCCATTGATTTTGCCTTTTGTCCTCGTTTAAGTAGACTGCTACAAAAAAGCAAATACAAACAAAGTAAATCACGGCTGATTAGTGGTTACATTATGTGCGATTCATTTTCAAATTGTAAATTTTCGTAGATTAGCAACTGTCAAAACAGAACTAATCAATAAGCATTCCTCATCTAACCAGTTTCTTTCCCTAAATTTCTCAAGAAAATATTTTTACAGCTGCTCTCGAATCACAATCTATATACTACAAAAAAACAAACAAAAAACAAACAAATATCAAAGATGGAAAAAATCTGGAAAACCCGACAAGCCACAATTCTTCAATAAACTCAAAATATGCTACCCTCAAAACCAAAGTAACCATCTTTAAATACTCGTAATGGCTCTCAAGTCATTTATCGAGAGACTGGGACTACAAAAGAAAGGGACAACAAAGTTTTAGCATTAGGAAATCCATCCAAGCTGAGTGGAGTGCAGTAATTACGTATTGAAACAAAAATAGTAAATCACGTATTAATTTAGCATAATTTGTTGGGTAAAGATCGTTATTGGACAGAACTTAATTATTCGCAAATATTTAATCCTTTTCTTGGTCAAGTTTTTTTTTTGTTTTGGAAGTTTCATCACTGTAATATTTGTCATTTTGGCCCTGCTAAGCCTAACTGATAAACCTTAAAATTAGGCAAAACAGTTGTCTTACGCATGTAGTTGGTAATATTTTTTTGTCTGCTTTTAGTAATGTCTTCTGTGAATTTTGATGTTTGTATGATTGCTTTCGTAAGGTACCTTTTAAATGCTGTTCCTCTCTCAATTTTTGTTTTAAGGCTGGGAATAGTTTGAAAATCGCTTGATTCACCTAATGGAAACGTGACAGCCAAGCAATGCAGCAGTCACACAGCACTGCAAATAAAATGTTTTGGGAAAGAAGCTATGACGTCAAAAAGTGTCAACAACTTGAGGAAATTTGAAATCTGTTCAAGTGTATAATGACTAAGCCACTCCACCAAAATTATAGAAAATCTATCCGCGGTTCAAAACTTTTGTCTTGAGCAAATGCTTTATAATCGCACAAAGTTTTTTATTAAGCAAAAGTATAAAATTTAAGCTCAAATTTAAATTTAAATCATTCCATGATATTGATGGCCATCTAAAATAGTTGTGATACACGAATGTCTAACTGTACTTTAACTGTTTTTGGTACAAAAACATTAATTTTTGTTCACTTATACATACACTTCTTGCTAGATCATTATAAAAAATCTGCCCCTTGAATACTTTTGAGTATTGGTAAGTTCTGCAATCTGCAGGTGCAGTATTGCTTAGACTAATATACTTGCTACGGCAGGTACTGAAGGATGAACTAAAACTTAAATTGCCCACATCTTGATTTCGACGCAGACAAATGCAAACGATGCAGTAAGAACATGAAGTATTGCTATGGCTGCCAGAAACTGACAAAGCTTAATAACCAATCTTTTCCAACAATTATCTAGAGCCATTTGTCTTTTTGTGAGTTTGGCTTGAACATCTGCTCCACATAAGGTAGCTCAATTAAATACAGCATGACTGTGACACTTGGCAGCGATAGCTTAGTGGTAGAGCATCGGGCTAGTCATCGAAAGGTTGCTGACCCCTGGTTCAATTCCCGAACCCGCAATGCGTTGTTGTGTCCTTGGAAAAGACACTTTACTCCTATTTCCCATTGAGTTCAAGTAGTATATTCGTTGTGGTGGCCTAGCCAAACGAAAGACTTGCAAACAGAACCCAAAAAAAAGTATTCTGCGTTGGTGTGGTTAGACAGACGCAAAGTGCCTGGTTCATACGAGCGAACGAGCGTGTCACTCGAACTTACAAGAAAAATTATCATCTACCACATTTTTGGAAAACCTTGGCTTCGTCGTTTCAGCTAATACATTCTGTAAATAAAAAACGTGCAACTGATGAAAAACCAAGAGATACAGAAAAAACATGCTTGGTTGATCGGATGGGATTTCCGGTGCTGCCGCCTGCCGGGTATCTAACATAATATGTGTTGGTTCTATTTTGTCACCAGGCTGTCAAAGGTTTACTGTAAATTCAGAAATTTTAATCGGTTTGTTCACATATGGATTATTTCAAACACCAGAATTACAGCAAGTCAAATTACAGTAACAGATCAAAATAACTGATTTTAAGAAAAATTGCCTTCCCGGTAACTTATTCAAATAGAAACATCTTAAGTGTGCAAAAATAAATTAAGTTACAAATTTTAAACGAAATACCACAATTAGCAAAATAATGACATGTTATACTTAACACACTCCACTCAATAAGGAGTCGCAACACCACTTATTCAAATCAAAACAGTACACGAAAAAACACACAAAAATCCAACTAGACCCAATTCATCGTCGAAAAGATTACTAACACTGAGCCCCTTTGATAAGACATAATTTCCGGACATCTCTATTTTTATTTCGCGCTATAACTCCAACAGATTACTACGAAGTATCAAATATAAAGGAGTAAAAATATGGAACTCTATACCCCTTAACATTCAAAACCTCCCATTCTCTACTTTAAAAAAAACACAAAACTCATTTAATGCAAACGTATGAAAAAAAAAATTTAATTTTCATAATTTTTATAATTGCCAGTTTTTTGTTTTACCTGGTTGCGAATTAGTTTGAATTATTAGTGGATGAGTTATTCTCAAACAAACGGGTGGCTGCTTGACTCGATGACCGAGGAGGTCCTTTCGCAGCTTAGCAGTTCCCATTCGCTTCTTTATACAATATAACTGACTAGATTGCGTTTTGTTTTGTTTTTTTTGATTTGTGTTCTCCATTGCGAATGGTGACAAAAAAATAAATACTTACTTACTCCAGTAACGGAGGAACCAACTGTTCTCACCCAAGGAAGTCTTACAAGACCTTCTTTATCAGGAAAGATTTCCTGGACAATGGTTTTGGACCAATTACCACGTTTGCAATTTTTATTCACGATCAAAACAATGTCACGAACGCATAGGCAAAGCCACCCAGTGGGCACAAAACGTCTAAAGAACGTTTAAACCGAAAATTGGTCTAAATGGCGTCTAATTTGCAAAATGCACTGAGTTGCATTTTGCAAAACGAATATACGCAAAATTAAGCAACGTGACAAGGTGTATGAGTTACATATATTTGACTTCTTTGTAAAGACGTCTTTTTAACTATATGCATTTTTGCAAAATAGACAACAATTAGACAAAAATTAAACCATGTAAATTACGTCTTCAGCATAAATTTAGACCATGTTTAAACGTCTATTTGACTAACTCTGTGCCCACGGGGCATAGAGGCGCCCGGCCCTTCCCAATCAACATGCCACCAATCATAAAAATGTGACAAAAAACTTATTGTTTCTTCAGTTTCAGTTTCTTTTAGCTTTTTTTGCGTCAAACAGTCCGCGCGTACAACACTAACTAACAATAATTTTGACGACCAGTGGGCTCGCGCCTCCTCAATTTAATTTTTGCCAACCGATTTAAATGTATAACCCAGGTGAAATTAAGAGTTTTTGTCCTAAAAGTTGGAGCCTCAGCCCCATCTAATCTTTTCATATACGTCATGCAATAATCAGGGCAGGATTTTTTCATGAACGTCACCAACGTCCTGCGATAACCAAGACTGTTTTTGGTTTTCACCTATATTTGACTGAAAGATGTTTCGAAAATAGTGACAGAGGCCCCGCGTAATGCAAACCCGGCCCGGGCAATGGTTGGTAAGCTTAACCATCTATTGTACCATTTTTCTATAACAATTCACCTTCACATCGCCAGTTTTTACGCGACAAAATACTTTAAAAAAAAAGCTAAGGGAAATGCTCATTGAACTAATCATTGAATTAGAATTGAGGGGGCCCGGGCCCCCTGGTCATACATGTACTTCTACAAGGGATTATTTTCATGACAAGCAAAACTTTGTAAGAAAAATCTTCGGGTGATTATTGTTTATTGCTAAAATATTGCAGGAGGCAATGTACCTTAATTACTTCCCCCTGCTTGGGCCAAATCACTTAAAAAATTTAACACCAAAATGCAAGATTTTAAACATGTTTTGGACTTAAATTGTAAGTAAAAGGAGGATTGAGCTATATATTTTTTGAATTGGCTTTTAAATGTTAAAAATCTAGTTCTTTGATATAGTTTTGAACACGTGCGAAATGTGATTAAATGGCATTAAAGTAGCTTTTTTACCAAAAATTGCACAGCGGCTGGGGGCTCCGTCCCCAACCTCCTTCTGAGATATGGTTAAGTTACACTAGCTCACTTACCACATCTCCCAATTTAGGCATTTTCACTTTTTAGCTTTTTGTTAGTCCTCTTTCTTTGGCAAAATCCTGGTTAAATGCCAAACCAAGCCACGGCTTTTGATCTTTCATTCTACATCAGTATCTTTGTCCCACAAAATTCCTCTTTAGAAAAATTTTGATGACGTCTATGGCATGTGATTTGTGGTTTGCCCCCCCCCCCCCCAATCAAAACTCCTGGCCACGCCTATGCGCAGGGAAGCAGTAAAACCAATTATTATAGCCTTTGGTTTGACCTAGCCGGGAATTGAACCCAGAAATACCGCTTCAGTAGCAGATGCTCTATCCATTCGGCCACTGAATGGTTCAAAAGTTAGTAGGCTTTATACGTTTGTCCTCACTACTGTACAATTAAAAATTTGGAGCTTGAACAAATCAAACATTTAAAATATATAAAACAAAGTAAGGAAGCTGTGAATACCATTTTTTATAGTCTTTGGTTTGGGTTTGACCCGACCGGTAATTGGGGAATCTACTGCTTCATTAGCGGAAGCTCTATCCACTCCACCATTGATCGGTTTTTAAACCACTGATTCTGTTCAGATTAGCAACCCTGAGTGAATTTTTCCACTTACCTAACATTCAAAAAGTAAACTTAGCAATTAATCCGCACCCCTTGCCTTCCACGAAATTGTATTCTAACCTGACTGCAGCGAACCAATCAACAGTTAACTGCAATACATGTAGCGTAGCCTTGTTACTGCATGTTTCGAGCCAGCGAGTTGCAATTGAACAATTTTTCGCGCTCACTTACAAAGTTGAACGTGACGTCATTGATTATCCTAATAACTAGCTCTTTTACTATGATGTCAATAATAACTTAATTGCGAAGTTTTGACGTTTCCAGGCCAGAGTTTTAACAAACGCAAAACGATTGAACTTAGTTCTTAACGAGGTCAGGATTAAGAAGTTATTCAAAGATCCTGCGGAGGAGAGCTGAAATCTTTTGCTAATTTTTTTTAAGTTAGATTTTCAAAAGCTAGCCTGAATAATGAATATCATTCCCGATCTGCGACTTCTAGTGTACAACCATGACTGCTGTTAATTGTTACTGTATGTTACTTTTTATTTTAGCTTGTCTTCTATTGCCTTCATTTAGACTTTGTAGGCTATGGCCCCTGATTTATGATCAGCTAAAATTTTTTCATTAAAAGTGACCAAGAAAATAATTTAAAAATACAAGTTTTAAAAAACAAAAATGCACTAAAATTTAAAGCTCAGTGATTATATATCACCAATTATTACGTTATCATTCAAAATTTCAAAAACAATGTAACCTTTCAGTTCAAATAACAGAAAATCAATTTTGGCTACAGCAAATTAGCTTCTGTGCTGTGTGCACAACCCAGAAAGAAATGTGTAGCGAATTAAAGGTGTCTAATTCAGCGGCATTGCGTTGAGGAAACATGTGGAATATTTGGCAACGCTATGAGCTATAATCGAAGCACAAAAAATTGAAAGTTTACAGGAAACTAACTCCCTAAGTATTAATAAACACTAATAACAACAAACAATAACGATCAATTGCTTTCAAACTTTGTAAAGAAATTCGTATGCCGTGAAGTAAATTCTTTAAAGCAGGGTTGCCCAAAGTTTTTAAAGAACGTCCTCAGTGAAAAGCCATCTAGAAAGATTTGATACAAAAACTAGATCAAATTTAGATTAAGGTCAAAAGAAAAAAAGCCTTTAAATGTGATGTTTTTTGCTGGAATTTTAGGTGATGTCTTTACAGAATAGGAGAAAATTGATTTGGTTTCTTGCAAAATTTCACTACTAGTTCATCTCGAAACAACTTGCGGCCCAATATTCTTCTTCCGCGGGTCGCATGCGGGCCATAAAACGGGGTTTGGACAGTCCTGCTTTAAAGAATGCAGAAATGATAGTGATTTCAACAGACCTACGATAGATTAATGAAACAAGCTGCACGGAATTAATTCAAAAGCGATGAATCGGTACCACGCAAAAACAAGTCGATCTAGTAGAAATTAATCGTTTATAGATTCATTCCTGCTGATTTAGAAATTATTGCTCTTTGTTTTTCTACTATTTTACGTCACAACTGAAATTTAAAAAATAAACCAAGATGGAAACGATTATAATTCTTTTCCACACTTTCTCCAAAATCTGTTAATTTTCTGAGTTTTTTTAGGTTATTAACACAACAGTGGATACAAATTTACATTCAACGTTTCAAAATATAAATTGCAATAACCTAATAAAAAATGACCCACCAAATCATAGTCGCCTTTCAAACAGCAAGCAATCATTATAACTGACTTTGAACTTATGACATACTTAGCAGTCTTGCTATTTATTAAATAATTTAAATTTGGAGGTGTTGCAACACCTCACACATCATTTTTCAAGGTTTGTTCAGATAATATTTTGTATTTTGATGTAAATAACTAGAGGATGAATTAACGTTACAAGGCAGGCAATTATCCATCCTATGCTGATAAAGTAAAAATTGGTGTTAAATTTAAAGCAAGTTGGAATATACCGAATTGAGAAAAGTCGATGGTTCCAAAAAAGAAACCTGGTAATCCAAATTGTTTTCCAAAGAGGGAAAAAGGATAGTTAGAAGCAATAAATGTAGGAAGACCTCCATTAACAAATCCACGGGTAAGCAAGTGAAAAATAAATGTTTCATCAGCGAATTGCAATGAAGCTAGGATAGAATATATAATACTACGTATACTTGTCATCAACATTGAAACAAAGTGGGCTTTCAAATAAAGTAATTTCTAATCTGCAGTTCTGGACTTGAGCAGTTTTCCGATAGAATCGACGATTATGCCAATGAAGTAGGATACACAATCGTCAAACAGCGAAATAAATCCAAAATTATCAACGAGTTTGCTGATGTTTTCAGGATTGCGAAACGTTAGAAGCCAAGTTAAAATACTGCTAAAGAAAAATGTAAGTCTGAACGTAATTACAGAGTAATGAAATAAATTTGTCCGAAACAAGATGTCTTTCAATGTTTCTTTGAAAGAAACTTTTTAATTTCTTCATCAATTGTCTTTGGACCGATAGAATAAACTGCTTTTTTTCAACACTTGAAAACGCGATTTTAGTGATCTTTTTTCGAAAACATCTCAGCTCATGCCACCCAAATTCCATGTTTTCTGAAGGCAACGAAAATGGAATTTTTTTTTTTTTTGGGAAGAAAAAAATAAGTTCTTATCTGAAGCAACAAAGTAAAACAGGTAAGAATTTGGAAAATCGAATACAAGTTGAAGCCAGAATCAAATCCTTTCTTTAACAAAAGAAACACAAAAACGGATGAGTCTAACAAACCGTTCAATAAAGTAAGAATGAAGCCCCAAACGGATTTTGCAAGATTTGCATTTTGATACTTGCTCATTAGTATTCCTTGTCCAGATATCGAAAGAAGTAGAAGAAAAACAAAGTCCAAGTAAGCTGAACTAGGTGTTGATAACGTCAAAAGGATATTACTCAGAGTGTAAAGCTGGTTATGATCGTTCAAAAAGCCCAAGTCCCTTAACGATTAAGAACTGAGCCCCACGATAACGAAATGAATTCAGAAAACAATGCACCAAGACCATATGCAACACTAAAGCTGGCCTGCTGTTCTGGACAAGTCATCCAAGTTGAGTTTCTTGTCAAAAACGTATTATGTTTGGCATTATCCGCTGCAGATAGACTCGAAAGGCTACAATTTGCTCTGCTGCTTTTATTGCACAAATTTGCAAAATATCCTCAAGCTCCAAAACGTATGGCATGGAAAAAACCCGTGGTAAACTCCATTGAACAGCAGAACTTCTAAACAAGCAGATACGCTGCTTATAGTATAAATTGAATATTCATCTTTCTCTTGATGCAACAAAACTGAATAGCAAAATAATTTTTTGCATACTGATGTTGGTCGTGGTTTTACTGCTTATACACAAAATATTTTGAAGTGGCGTAGTGCGAAAATAAAAAGCACTTTTTGTATAATTTCATAGCAAATTTTATTTACCATTCCTCAAAATCATTGTTTACACGATTTCGGTAGTGACTACAAAAATAAAGCATCCAAAACTTCAAAGCCTTACAAAACACTTCAGACTTATAAAGACTGCGTGCCTAATGTTCGTGACTGTGTCTGTTTTTCCCCTACATCTATTCAAATTCAGTATTTATTTTTATTGCAGCCTCTAAACAAGGAGCATTGCTAAGAAGCACGATTTACCATAACCAGGTAGACACTGTATAGTTATTGTTGTGGTCTTTCAAATGATTTTTTTTGTATATTGTGGTTGCATTTGCCTCATGATTATACGTAAGCCTTTTGTGAAAAAAGAACAACACGCTTCTCTAACCACATCAACACTGAGTGCATTTTGTACGTTCAGTTTTCTAATTTTTAGTACAACTCGATCATTATTATAGCGAGCAAAACTGCTTGGCTGCAGGAGAAAATAAGCCTTTTGCCTTTCCCAACAACATTCATTTAGCATTCATACATTCACTACAGATGTAAGCAGCGTTTGTGCTGTTGGACGCTCAATCTAGCCGTGGTGAAACATGTAGAACAATTCGTTGTTCACCCCATACCCACCGCCAGGCGCGTAGCCAGGATTTGGAAAAGGGGGGGGCTATTTTGAAAGAGTGAGAAGTGTGCAAACGACCTTGACTCGAATTTTCATTGATCTTGAATCAGTTTCAGACGGTTTGTCCGAAACTTGAGACGAAATGTCTCGTAAATTCAAAGCTTTTTTCGCCAAAAGTTGGGTGATCTCCAAAAAAAAAAAAAAAAAAAGGTCTTCGCCAAAATTCAGAGTGATTTTTCGGCCGAATTCTGAAATTCAAAGCTTTTTTCCGCCCAAAATTAGATGATCTCCAAAAAAAAAAAAAAGGTCTTCACCAAAATTGAGACTGTAATTTCGTCCAATTTCGCAAATTCAGACGTTTGAGGGGGGGCTGTTTTCGAATGGGGGGGGTTATTTTCCATTTTTCACATAAAATCGGCCTCAAAAGCACAAAAAACATGCAATTTTGCATACTTCACAAGCCAATGGGGGGGGCTCGAGCCCCCCCGCCCCCCCCCCCCCTGGCTACGCTACTGCCCACCGCTGAACATTTGAACGTAACGCTACTATTAAATGCTGATCAAAACGCAAAAGCCACAGGAGTAAAAATCTGGAATTCCTTGCCTTTTTAGTAAGTAATTTTCCCATCTGCCAAATTAGAAAAAAAATCGCTTAAATTATTAGTTCTTTTTTAATTGTTTTGCATTTCTTAGTTTGTTTTTCATGTTTTCACAATTACATTTAATAACGACATCCTATTAAAATAACTTGCTGCTACTTCTTCAAAAGATCAACCGATCAGTAGTCGAGTGGATAGAGCGTCTGCTACTGAAGCAGTAGACTCGGGTTCGATTTCCTGTCGGGTTAAACCAAATACTATAAAAATTGGTATTCACAGCTTCCCTGCTTGACGTTTAGCAATTAAAAGGACGGTGCGAAGTCTCCGCCGTGTGTGGTAGACAGGTCTCCTGTAATCTGGAAAAATCTAGTAAATCTGTTTTTTCTAAACTTGAGAAAACGACGAAAAACCGTTTTGTTTTGGCATTTAGTTAGTAATTATGAAAGAAATTTTTTTCCGTGGTTTTGATAAATAACATGAAAGCCTTTTTTAAAACATTGTGTTTTTGACCCCACCTGATTTAACCAGATAGTTAATTGACTTACGAGGTTTTACTTGATTAAACCAATGGAACAATCAACAAGTTTAATCAACAAAAACATAGTATGTTAGCAGAATTTCACTTAATTTTTTGAACACCGAACTAATTCATTAGAAATATGAAAATTGAGTACTACACCAAATCAAACAGTTACTTGAACTGGTCAACCAAGTCAACATTTTCGTGATTCACTGGAATTTCTTGCCAGAATTTTTTTTGTAGCTGAGGGAAACGAATCTGCGAGTTTGAGAATATTCTTGCGCTTCACACCAAGAATACCCCTTGGTTGACTATTGTGTACGCGGAGTGATATTCAGTGTGAACTTGGTGTTCAGGAAGTTGACTTCCTGATAATCTCCCTCTAAAGCGTGCTTAATCCACACGGCACGAGAACCTTTTCGAAATTCAACCACAGATATTGAGTCGAGACGAGGCAGAGCAATATTCTTGGATTTCCTATTACGATGACCATCCTCAAATTCATAAAAATCATGGTATTGTATTATGATTGGCTTGATCTTAACCCTAGATTTTTCACAGAGCTCTACAAAACCCTGAAATGTGCAAATTTCGGGATACTTCTGCATTTTTCCAATGCTACCATAAACGCTGTCTGCCCGCATAAATGTGTGTCCTCTTTCAAAATATTTCTTCATGATACACTGAAGGCCCCGGTTTTAATTGGAACACCAACACAATACTATTTAAAGAGTACAATGTTTGTTCTATTTTGTACAGTTGTCTGCTTAGTTCTATTTTGTACAGTCTCATAAATATTCAGACACTAAATGTATGCGGACGCAACATCTACGCCCAATCTACCTGAAATAGCCTCGTGCCACAAAAAAACGTAGTCGACATCTTTTTTTACTAATGCAAATGTCTTGTTGAAGACAACTAACTTAATTTGTTAACAAAAAAGTGTTCTTTTAGGGTTAATTTAGGAGAAGGATAATCTGAACATCAGCAGTAAATATGTTAGTATTATCTGCATCAACATCCTGGTCTTCCTGGTAATGGGTGGGAGCTGCTTAAGCATTTTCCTCATGATCTCGGAAAACTCTGCATTTTTCACATGCATTAACATTATGGGAATTATTTTGCTCTTAGCAGTGTGCCTAGTGCAATGCAAAAGTGATTGGACTGCCTTGTATTACGTAGTAGATCGAGCAATTAAACAAAATAAAAAAAATGTTTAAAAAAAATCTGGAAAAACCTAGCAAATCGACTTGCTAGGCTTTTCCGGATCAGTATACATCGGTATACCTGACATACTAGGTTCTTCCAGATGAAAAAGTGCCAAAAGAGAAGAGTTTTTCACGTTCTAGATTGATCAATAGAAGGGGAAAAACTTAGTAAGTTCAAATATGGGTCTAACTCATTTTTCATTCAAACTGGACTTACTAGGTTTTTCCAGAATACAGGAGAAGTGGGCAGATGGCAGCTTGACCCCTTCGCAGTCTCCTGGCAAAAGTACTTGGTGAATAAAATGTACTTACAATAACAAAATTTGTGTAACCCTATTTTCCACGTTGGGGGGTATTTTTGCCCCCTTGTAGATTTCTTCGTAATAAATGCTTTCAACAAAAAGATTTTTATTTCGAACCAATTTGACTTTAAGTCATTTTCATCAGTATCACAATAACTTCTGAGTATTTGAAGTAGCTGAGGAAGTTTCCCAATTTTGAGGTTGGCCGAAGTCATTTTCCGAAATCTGAGCAATTTTTAGCCAAACTTAAGTGACGTCATAAGACGCTTTTGAATCGTATAAATACTTTAACTTAAGCATTTTATGATTTGGTCGAGCGGTGACGCGTTCGTCTCTGGAGCGAGAGGTCTCAGGTTCAAATCTCGGGCCGGTCAAATCAGACACAGTGTTGCCAACGGCTCGCTACCGCTGCGACATTTCTTCGAAAGGAGCTGTGTTGCCCGAGCGCAATGACGCAGAGATGGGCCCCGCCAACTCGTTACACGCTTCGGCGTAATCCAGCGAGTATAATGAAAGATTAGATTTGATTTGATTAGCATTAAAAAAACAAACTTTTGCGCTAAATTTGGAACGCTTGTAACGTAATCGCAAAAAAGACGTCATTTTTCGAAAATATCACTTTGAATACGTTATTAACTCAAAGCCAATTTTTCTCAAAAATTTTGGTGAACCCCAACCAGCTTGCTAAATTTAGTGTTTCCATGACTTTTGGTTTAGTAGTTACATAGGGAAACATTTTTGCTTCCTCCTCTCCGTTTAAAATGCGGTGGTCAAATAGCTCAAGAAAAATAGCAATAAGTCTTTTAAAGAAAGGCTACTTGACTCCAAGACTTTTGTACGGTCCCTTCGTAGCTCCCCGCTGTTTCTGAACAAGATCGCGTTTATTACTCGCTGTGCTATTCCAACTACTGTATTACATTGAAAGTTGGCAAAAAAAAAAATTCTAAATCTGAATCTTAAAGTAGAGAATAAAGCACGTGCTTACGAAATGATCTCCCCTGGCTCCGCATTGTTTGCTTTTTATTTATTTTGATATTCAATGACGTATTAGTTCGGGAGAACAATTCCGCAGTTTAAATAAAAGTTTTAAGGGTTTAGAGGCGGTGAATCATCCAGCCAATTCCGGTGATTTACAATAGCAAAACTATAATTTTTGATATTTTTTGTTTTAAGTTTGGTGCTGCGGTTGCAAAGATATTCAACGAATACAAAAAATATCCCCCGAAAAACATTTTTGAAAACTCTGAGTTTTGCTTTTCATGCCAAAACCACAGTTCTCTAAACTATTAGGTCTACCGTGGTTTTGGCGGGAAGAACAAAACTCAGAGTTTCCAAAAACTTTTTTCGGGAGATAACTTTTTGCATTTGTTGAATATCTTTGCAACCGCAACCTCAAAATTAAAACAAAAAATATCAAAAATTATAATTCAATTTTAGCTATTATAAACCACCGTAATATTGGCTGGATGATTCACCACCTTTAAGGTTTTATAGAAAACTTTAAAAAACTGAAAATTTCTGCAATGTTGTACATCTGATTTTGCGGGAGAGATACTGTTAAGAATGACGTCACACACATTGATGAGAGTTAGCCTAAATTGGTAACCACGAGAAGTGGCGTATTTAAAGGGGCATTATACCATGCCCCCCCTTTGGGATGCTAGTAATGCATAAATATTTAATAATAGTGCGCAAAATTGAGTCATGGCCACCCCCCTTTTGGAATTTAGGCAGAAAATCGATCGGGCTAAATCTGGGAGAAGACCTTTTTTTATTTTTGCATCTTGGTCTTCACCTAAAATTGGGCAGAAAAACGGGCTAAATCTGAGTGAAGACCTTTTTCTTATTCTTATTCTAAAGTTTCCTGACCCTTCGCTTTCCAAAATCCTGCGTACGCTATAGTGACCACGAGGCACATGTTTAAACTGTATAAGGCTTCAGGGTTTCAACAATCAGCATCCTTAATATGTGCTGAGTGCCTGAGTGGTGAATACTAGTTTCTTAACCTTTAGAATGCGAAAATCTACACTTTTACGAAAACTTTGGTAAAATATCCAATATTAGATTAAACAGAAATTATTGAATCCTTGCCCCTTTTGATCTGAGGTGGGTGAAAATGTGATTTTCGATCTGGTTTCGATATGCGCACTGTTTTTTCTAATGGGCGTAAGAGAGAGCGTGGTTGTAGTTGGATCTTGACTCACCAAGTTATCTAGGCCAGGAGACAGCGAATCAAGGGATTATGCGGTCTCGGTCGAGTCGATACGTTGCCACCTATTTACTCGACACCGACACAGCGGAGGCTTCGCACCGACCTTTTTTTTTGCTAAGCATGGAGCAGGGAAGATGTGAAGAACAATCTTTATAGTCTTTGACTTGATGCAACCGAGAATCGAACTCAATTTATTGTCTTTGTAGCAGCTACTCTATCTACTCCAACCAACGATCGGTTTTGATTTTGTACTTGCATCAACAATAAAAGAGCTTTAGTCGGTGAAAGAAACTTACCAAGTAAAGTTTAAGTCTTCTGCTTTGTTTTCCTCAGTTTGATCACCACTTGAGAAATTGATGTGTTTCAGACCTTGTCTTTCTCTCATAACTGCATATCCGCAGTTTTGCTTGCTTTGTGTTTTTGATTTTGTACTGCATGGTTTTCGGCTGGCGCGTTTTTTGGTATTGAATAAATTTTAAACTTTTTCGAACTTGAAGACGACGCACAATATAGCATATGCTGCCTTAGCACTATTTTTAACCCCGTTTATTGATTGTTTACAGGCAAAAAGAAACTCAAAACAAACTCATAAACTTCGGAACAAAATGACGGGATCGGCGAACGATTCTCAGTAAAAAATACAGAGCCATTACAACTGAAAACATTCTTTTGTTACAAATTATAAAAGTATTACAAGATTCGTTTGAATTCTTGAACCAAATTTCAAAAATTCCAAACCTCCAAAAGAAATTTTTAGTAAGTTTTGATGTGAAAAGCTTATTTACAAACATCCCTTTTGACTTCACTCTCCATTTAATATTTGACAAGTTATGCATCGATCAATCGACCAAAATATTTGGAATGAATAGGAAACATTTTAAGAAACTTCTTGACTGGACCTGCAATAATGGCACACTTCAGTTTAACGGTAAATTTTACAAACAAGTTGACGGGGTGGCTATGAAATCCCCATTGGCCCCAGCCATTGCTGACATATGTATGAATTGGCTTTTGGAAGAAGTATTTTAAAAGACCACTGCTAGTTTCAAAAATTTTCCGTACGTTGATGATTTATTTTTGGCTTTTGATAATTCTGAAGATATTGAAGACGCATTCAATGCATTTAATTCCATCCACAATAAAATTCAATTTACTAGAGAACCGGAAGTGGAAAATCAATTAGCCTTTTTGGATGTCCACATCACGAAAACAAGGGAAGGCGTAGAAACCAAAATCTTCAGAAAACCCTCATTTACAGGCTCATACATCAATTGGCAAAGTGATGTTCCTCTTAAAGACAAGAAAAATCTGCTATTTACTCTTCTGGATCGTGCCTTCAAAATTTGCAACAGCTGTGCTTTCATTCACCAAGAGTTCCAAAAAAATATCCACTTTGTTACAGAAGAATGATTTTCCAACTCACTTTATTGATCATCACATTGCCAAATTTTTTAACCAAAAATAACAAAAATGCCAAACCATTAATTCTACAGAAACTCCCAAACCTAGACTGTTATTTATTAGATTACCGATGTCGTTTAATGTCCAATCAAATTAGAAAAGAAATTAATTCGTTTTTTCAAAAACTCAATATTAATGCAAAACTCATTTTAATTGATGAAACTTTTAACATTGACCGAGTTTTTACACATAAAGACAAACAGTACGCACTATGCCGCTTCAATGTGGTGTATCAAATCAACTGAAGTTGTGGTGAATTTTATATTGGACACACACAAAAAAATCTGATTACTTGGCTTAATGACCACAATCCTGCCATTTCTGCTTCCAATGATACTGATGTCACTAAACATCTATGGCAAAACCCGGACCATCACATTGATTTTAATAACCCCATTGTCTTATCTCATGCAAGTAATTGGCATAAATTGTTAATAAAAGAAACTTTACTTCTACACAAAAAGCAGCCCCAACTCAATATTGACAAACCTTGCACTCCACTATATTTATTCAATACAAAATTTTTAATTGTATAGCTTAAATTGGACCTTAGATTTTTTTTTTGTTTCTTTTCCTCCCCTGTAAACCTCAGACTTGTTTGTATTGCAGTGTATTTATGTAATTTTAGCTTGTTCCTGGCGTCAACCATTTCTCTATTTCGTAACGCAATTCTTAATATTTTAGTGATTTTGCAATTTAGCACCCTAACTACGATTGTACGGTAACATTGGTTGTTCTTCAACAGTGTACTGTATTATTATGAACTTTTATGACGCAATTTCAAATTTTCTTATTTTTGTTCAAGTTTTTTGCTTACTCATAAATCAGCTTTGATAATGAGATAAGTATAATCTCGAAACGTAAGCAATAAAAGAATGTTTTCAGTTGTATTGGCTCTGTGCTTTTTACTGAAAACTCATAAACATTCCTGATAAAATTCGATTTGTTGAAAATTTGCTTACAATGATGGAAAATTTCACTTTTACTGTTAGCAAACAAGTTAACTACCAATTTGGTTCAGATATTTAAGTTTTAACACTTATACATAAGTTTATGTTTTACCACTAGCTGTCGTACTAGAGCAGTTCAACACTGATGAGAGATAACTCAGCGAGAATAAGAAAAGCAATAAGTTGAAAAAATTTAAACAATTGATTAAACAGTGTTTTATATTTTTTAATTATAACGTTTATTTTTGAGCCATATTCTTGTATAATACAAATATTTTCAAATGTAATAAAATCAGAAGTGGAGTCAAGAACGCAAAATAAGATGCCATTTGAAACGCTTTTGAACGAAATTACGGTAATACAGAATTCCGAGCCTTCTTGAAGTGCATTCTTAGATTTTACTTTTGAAAGTTCACGATGAGTTCAAAAGATCAAGATAAGTTCAAAAGATCAAGATGAGCTCAAAAGATCACGATTAGCTCACTCCTATTTGTTGTATGTGGAACATCAAAGCCGAGGTCCGGTCTAGCTGAGTTAAAAAACCGAAAAATCACTAACAATATTCTAAGTTTATAAGAAAAAAAACGAAGTGCCAACTTTTCATACTTTTGGAGAAAAGCGCAAAACCATCTTCTTCTATGACGTACTTTTGGGAAAATACCAGACCCTTTTGTATTGGTTTTCAATGAATTCGGTGTTTTAAATTACTGCGAAGAAAAATTAAAACTTTTCATGGTTCTTCAAAGGAGCCTGATTCCTTGCTGGTATTTACTACAACAGTTTTTTAAGCGAAACGAACGAAACAAGCCAAGCATAAGAGTGTAGTAAGCCGCCGTGACTTGTCGTAGCTGCTATTTGCTGTGGACGATAGAATTGCAGCAATTGATTGAGGACAAAATTATGCGTCAGTGTTATTGCCTGATAACTAATGCCCATCGTGATTTCACCATTACAAACTAAAGATTTTAAGGCCAGTGCATTACTTAGTCCGCAATAGTATAAAGATGGCGGGAAACCTTACTATTCTCCTTGGCTAACTCGTTCTTTCTGTAAAAAAAATTCAGCAGTAAATACCAGCAAGGCATCACGCTCCTCTTAAGGTCCATAAAAAGTTATAATTATTTTTCACAGCAATTTAAAATACCAAATTCATTGAAAACCGCTGCAAAAGGGTCTGAAATACTTCCTGGAGTACGTCATAGAAGAAGATGGTTTTTACGCTTTTCGAAAAGTAGGAAAGTTGACACTTTCCCTACTTCTTTTTTTTGCAAACTTAAAATAATGTTTGTGATTTTTTGGAATATAACCCAGCTAGACCGGACCTCGGCTTTGAATGGGGACCGAAAGCAGAATTGTAAGTCAGTCCGGGCTTTTCGGGTCGGGTTTGGGCTTAAGATTGACAAAAAGTTGGTCTTAATTCGGGTTTGATACAGTACTTGACTTGTCTTTTTGTCTTTTGAATGCATTTAAAGCTTAATTCAAAAACTTTGCGAAACCGAATCACGACTTTGTTTAAACATCAGAGCAATTATTATTACCGGTACACATTTATCATTATTATTAGATCACACAAATCATCACCAACAAGTAATTTTATTGCGCGCAATAACCGTTCTCATTCTTAGATCTAACCTAGTTCTCGGAATTTTTCGGGTATGGTTTAGCATGAAATCACTTTTCGGATTTGATCCGGGTTCGGGCTTGCTCGGGTTCACGCTTGTTGGCCTGTTTACAACTCTCACCGGAATTGAAATGGATTTTTGTGAAAAACTAATGGGTAATTCTCTGTACAAAACTTAGCAGTACAATGCTCAGTGGAGTTTCTGAGGTTGTTACAATCGCTTAAAAAAATTATAGTTTTTGCGGGAGATGAATATGGAATTTGTCAAATTGAGTCTTTCACGCAGTGTTGTACTATTGCTGAATATCCAAAGCACCTTCCTCCCTCGTGCTTCAAAATGAATTGTTAACATCAAATGTCAAATCAGACTCCAATCGCCACTGAAGAATTCTGTCTGCAAAAAGTTTATAGCGAAACCTAAGAAGTCGACTTTGCTGAAAGTCATATTCAAAAATGATTATAGATTTATGGAACAAACAGCGTGGTTGGACGCGTTAAAATGAATATCACACAGCTGTATGCAAATCGCATTAAGGAGAATGTAAATTTATAAATGTGTGTAGATTCTTGATATATCTATTGATATTTTTCTTTGTTTAAGCGTTTCGGGCATCAAGTTATAAGCTTTTTGGACAGAACTTTTCAGTGGCAATTTCTGTCTGATTCAATACCACACAAAGATTGTCGTTGAAGAGTTTTGCCTGATTAGCTTTAAGCGAAAGCTTAAAATGTCAACTTTCCAGAAAGTTCGATTCAAATTTGAAACTATTGAGAGATCTTCTTTTATTTCAAATCAAAACTTTCATTACTCTTGCTGTGTTAGAAGCATGCAACGAGTTTAATAGGCCTATCTTTACGTCATTGAGACCGCGCAACACAGCTCCTTTCGAAGAAATGTCACAGCGGTGGCGAACCGACAACAGTGCGTCCGGTTTGACGGGCCCGAGGTTTGAACCTAAGATCTCCCGTTCCAGAGACAAACGCGTTACCGCTCGATTAACAGGCCCGCCCTTCTTTAATTTCGATGCTTCAATTAGCAATTCGATGTTGCAGTGTATGATTCCAAACCCTACACAATTTGGAAACCACCAGCTCGCGTATCGCAAATCGCAAAGTTTTACTGCATAACAATTGAGGTTTTCATAGTCCACAGATCACATTGGCCAGATTTGCTTAATCGTTGACTCGGCTCCAGGCTTAAGTTTCATTCAAAATGTGGGTCCAATACCAGCACATGTGCAATGGACACCTTATGCCGCTCTCACATTTTGGTGACTTTGACTGCGCCTTCACTGCGAATAATTCTCAGTGCAGTCTCAACGCAATCTCCGTGGAGTTTGCATTTGCAAAGGATTCGCAATGCTTTTCGACTCTACGGAAAATCCATGGAGACTCTGTGGAGACTACGCTGAGACTGCACTGCGAATTATTCGCAGTGAAGGTGCAGTCAAAGTCGCCAAAGTGTGAGAGCACCATTACTCTAAGACAGGGGTTCTTAACCGGGGGTATTTGCCTATCCAGGGGGTAAATTTGCTGAATTATAAACTAAAGCAAACTTTAATTGTCAGTATTGAAAAAGTGATAGTATTGCACTGGATTGCCGTTGCGCTATATATTTCAAAAAGAGGCCGTTGCGCTATATATTTCAAAAAGAGATCACCTGTTTTGGCCGGAAAAACCCTTGAAATTTCGGTAAACCCTTGAAGTTTTTTTTTTTTTTGGAGATCACCTGTTTTTGGACGGAAAAACCCACGTAAGAAAATTTGGTCCCACGTTAGAAAATTTAGGTAAATTATAGTGTTTTCATTTGGAAAGGGATAAACGAGACAAAAAAGGTTTAGAACTCCTGCTCTAAGGCATGTATTGTGAAAAGGGTACCAATATCGGACTTGTATTTTTCGTAGTGACGCACTTTCAGTAAAAATAATATTCTTTTCTTTTTATGACACAACACAGTGCACGTCAAAAATTAAAATTTAAAACCCTACAGTCTGTTTCACCCACAATCGGGATCATCAGGGGCTCTTTGCTCTTTCGGGGAAAACTAAAGCAAAAAGGAACATACTGATGAAAAACTCGCGATACTTTTCAAAACAATTTTTACATGTCTCTTTTCTGGCGGCCGACCAGTTGGTCGAACGGTAACGCGTTCGTCTCTGGAGTAGAGGTCTAAGGTTCAAATCTCGGGTCGGTCAAATCGCACGCAGTGTTGCCAACGGCTCGCCACCGCTGCGACAATTCTTCGAAAGGAGCTGTGTTGCCCTAGCGCAATGACGCGGAGATGAGCTCCGTATACTCGTTACACGCTTCGGCGTAATATAGCAAATATAATGAAGGATTTGATTAGATTTATTTTTCTGGCGTCGGTTTTGGTTATCAATTTTTTTTCTGTTTTTTGAAAAGAAAAAAAAGAGCGGGAAATAGATGGTAAAAAAACAAACTATGCAATCATAACAAAATGATTTGATTTCAGGAACTAGCCTGGCATTGTATCCTTTTGCTAATGTAAGATTTTTGTATTACACTTTTTTTTTATAAGAACCTGTAAATTTTGGGTTAAGACTGGTTGTTTTTATATTTTCACAAATTTTCAGCCTCATTTGTTTTTGACTTGTTTTTAAAATTTATCAGAGAATTAGGTGACACTAATTCGTTCTTGCTGCTTAGTTAAAAATCGTCTTTTTTAACAGATCATGATAACCGTTTCTGTAAGGCAAATCAACAACAGCAACGTAGAAAAAGTCAAGAAAACTTTACTGATTACTTGCAAAACATGTTTTGTTATTCAGTGTTTTTAATTATACTTTACATGCCGAGGGTGACATTGTTCTTGATTTGTTCTTAAATTTTGAGCAAAAATTAGCCTAGCGTTCTTACAACATGGTTTTGATAAAAAGACTGTACCGTGAAATATCAACTTACAGCATCGAGCTAGAGCAGTAATGCCAGATATACCGGACATCGGGTCTACAATATGTTCAATACATTATTGATCCCCAATCGATCAAAAATTAAACGCCAAACCTTCAGCCGTTTCAAAGGTGATAGGATAAACCACTCGCTCTCCAGATGCTACAACCAAATATCCGGTCTCAGTATATTTAGATTTATCTCCGCACTTTATATTTTGGAATGGATTAGTTAAAACCATGGACGTTGTGCTTCACTCAGTTCACTGCATGGCGTGGACAAACCATAGACTAGCTTGCTCTTTATGTGTAGACTGGAAACTGACAGTTTAGTTTCATTTTCTTCACGATTCCTTTGCTCTACAATATGCAGATTCGTCCAATCAGCGTGACTTTTTTCTTCACGGTTCACTTGTTTTACGACTATGTTCAATCAAATCAGTTGAATACGCGTGACTGTAAAAAAACCTTCGAAACAAAAGCATACATTTTTTCTTCCATGCACCTCTTCGCTTTTTCTCTGCGTGTCTGTTTCTAGACTATTAAATAGTCTATGGTTAAAAGCGGGTTAATAAAACGAATTATTGCGTCACATTTATTCATAGCAATTGGTTTCCAGCAACTTCACAAAAAAATCGAAAAAATTTCAAGCGAGAATTATGTTTGAACGTTAGTATTCTTTTTTCCATTGTTGTCTGTTGTCTTGTCGTTGTGTGATATTCCAAAAACGTATTTTAAGTGAACAGAAATTGGGGGCACAAGCAGTCGTTAGGAGGTAGGCACGGCCCCCCGTAGCGACGGCACGGAGTGCAGTGCTTGTATGATACAGGTTGAGAATTCTCTGTTTCTGGTTACCTTGTTGTCAAACTTTGATCAGAGTAATCTGAAAAGAGGGTACCATGGCAAGTGCAGAAATTACCCTCGTGTGTGGTTTGAAGGTTCGGGTGGGCTGCCAGGATAGGCTATGAGTGAATTCAGATGCTGATAAAACACTAGCCTAATGGGAAAGCAGATATATGAGGTAAGTGCTACCTCATAATGTGATAAAAAAAACTTTACGGGTGATGGGGCATATTTGGTAGCGTGATATGGGTAACACCTTGAAAAAGTTTGGGAACCAGCACTGATTTTAAAAATGCCTTTTGTAATAAATATCTAGTGAAAAAAATAATGTAATGAAATGAAAGCGAATATTTGCTCAACATTTCAACACTTCCATTTTCTTGGACAGCACCTACTATATACAAGGGGTGGCACACCAAATCATGTCAAAATATTATTTTTTCGATAAGACTTTTCCATATGTATTCTAGGCTGCTAAAAAAATCAGCTCTCTAGCATAATCTGTTAAAAAAAAATCGAAAATAATGAACTGTTAACTCCCGAAATTGCGCGCGGTTTGGTCGGACACACGCTCTTCGTTTGTAACAGAAATTTATTGAAGATATTTTGAATACGCGCCTTTGACATCCATTGAGTAGCAATGTCGGTAGCGGTTTCTGCGCACAAAAAAGCACGAATTACTGTAGGTCGAGCACCCAAACCCACGCAGAAACCGTAAAAACAAAATTTACACAAAAAACACAAACCATAGGCCAACTCGCACGGCAGTCTAGCACTCTAATTGTAAGCTATAGCTAAACGGTATAGCCTTAACTAACACAACGGTAGATAAGGTTATCATAGTCGGCAAAATTAGGCAGTTTCGTCGGTTAGACAAAAATTATAAACAAATAAACTTAACACTCACCAAAAATTCTTTGACCAAACTCGTTGTGCAAATCACAGTCAAACACTGTGCGAAAACTAAAACACTAGCTGACAGTCAGCTTCTATTAGGCACTTTAGGCCTACCAATAACTTACTACAATTGCCAATAGGCCTACAAAAAACTTAGTTAGGATCAAACTATAACAGGAAGCTAATCTCCTAGCCTAACCCCTAATGACCCGTTTTGCCTTACCTACCTGCCTCGTAAAAAACCTGAAAAGTTCTTATCTATCTAGCCTAGCCCCTCAGCTAGCAGCGTCCATACATACTTCAACGCTCACTCAGACTGCACGTATTAAGGTAGACAGACCAGACAAACCACACTCGGCACTATGACGTCACAGTGACGAAACAATCACACGCAGACTCAATGAAAACCGACGGGGAAATCAACATGAACTTCGGGGAGTTCATTGTAAATGGTTTCCTGGGGGCGTGGCACCTCCATTCTACGCCTACGGTTTGTCAAGATATTTGTTTTTTCAATATCTATGGATTTCAAAAAAATAGTTCTCTCAAAAAAGCAAAATTTAGGGGGCCGTGTTGGGGGCCCACAGGGTGTCAAAGTATTTTGTCTCTAGAATATCTGCCAATATCGAAAGAAAGTTGGCTCAAATTTCAGATTAATAACAAACATTGTATTAATCTCAAATTGCTGTCCAAATTTTATGCATAGCTAGACCTAACCGTTCTGGAGTTATAAGCAAAAATCTGAAATTTCGTACTCGTTAGTTTAAAAATAGCCGAGTAAAAACAAAGAAACGAGCGACGCGAACGTCGGTCGTTCCAGAAATGAAACTTCTGTAGTTATATGTCAAGCTGAATTATGTAGTAAAAAGGAAAATAAATCGTTACTGTTTCAAGTCTGAGTAAAACAATGAGGCTGGACTAATACAACTATTAGGTAGCAAAGTATAGCGCAAAAATGAGAAATTTGCAATTAGCCTTGAGAGGGTAAGTAAAGTTACTCATAGCGTAACACTTTTTCTGAAGTTTTTTTGCACTCGTTCGTTCGTATGAACCAGGCATGCTGCGTTTGTCTAACCAAAGAATCTATGGTCTAACCATAGTCAGGTCTAACCACACCAACGCAGAACACTTGTTTGGGTTCTGTTTGCGAGTCTTTCGTCAGGCTGGCAGGCGCGTAGCCAGGATTTGGCAAAGAAGGGGGGGCTTTTTTGGAAGCTTGAAACAACACTAAACAAACTTGACCCAAATTTTCATCTGTCTTAAACCAGATTGAGGCAGTTTTTCTGTCAAAACCAGGTGATCTTCAAAAAAAAAAGGGTTTTCACCAAAATTCAAACGGTGTTTCCGGCCAAATTTAAGTGATCTCAAAAAAAAAAAAAGTACTTCATCAAATTTCGGTCCCTTTTCCTGACCAACTTTAGGTAAGCTCCAGAAAAAAACTCCACTTTTCTAGTCCAAATCATAGCAATTCCTTCACAACTTCTGCTCCCCAATCCCGTTGGGAGGGCTGTTTTCAATTTTGGAGCAAAAATCGGCCTCAAAAGCACTAAAAATCTGCTATTTTGAATACTTTTCAGGCCAACGGGGAGCTATGACCACCCCGCCCCCCTGGCTACGCTACTGCAGGCTGGGCCACCACAGCGGGTAGACTGCTTGGCTTCAATGGGAAACAAGCGTAAGGCGTCGCTCTCAAGGACACAACGACGCATTGCTAGTTTTGGAATCGAACCCGGGGTCAGCAACCTTTCGATCACTAACCAAACGCTCTACGACAGAGATATCACTGCCGCTTTGTTTTTCACTGCTCCACCAAAAAAGTTTTAAGGATTTCGGATGAATTTCGCGATGAAAAATTTTTGGTATCGACAAGGCTCAAAACATTTCTCAAGAAAAACAACATTTTGCTACGAAAAATATCATATTTAAAATTGCTTTAAAACCACACAAGAATAAGATTTAAAACAAGCTACTTTTCTTCGCATTTTGGATTGTGAAATTTATAAAGTAGTTGCATTATCTGGTTATGTGATTAAATCTACAGTAAGAGTTCAAAATAGAAGCATGAGATGACCGTGCCTTGAACTTATTTATCTAGCCAAGGAATGCAATAATAAATCGCTTAAGGTTAAAGGAAGCTTTTGCACGCGAACAGAAAAAATAATTTCATCATCTTAAATAAGAATCTGCCAACAAATCTTTGTATTATAAATTGCAAACAATTGACTGTAAAACATTGCTTTGTTAAATTAAGCATGATCTGGTCACTAATTACCGTTTTATTTGCTTTGATGAATTTTATTACAATGTCAAAAGGTAAAGTTACTACTATATAGTCAAAATTCAAAAACTTTAGAGCCATTTTTGAGAGCAGCTATCTTTTAGTCAAAAAACATTTTAGCTATTTTAGCCTATATTAGTCTTGCCCTACTACAGCTACAATACTCACCAAACTTGTAGTGGTCTACAGTCTGTGTACATTATGTAGTATAATATAAAGCCTAGTAGGGCAAAAAATGATACTTTAAGCCCTTCAGTGACGATCGGTGGCAAAAAGTTTTTGGTATTCGATGTATTATTGCGTCGTTTATTTTCGTACATAAAATAATCGCGCATCCGGTCTGCGCATATAAAATTATGTTCATACTTATAGGTGACATTGGTATTTATACTGTGTTTGTACTGCACTATTTTAAACGTAAAAATTGAAAGGCAAAGTTTGGGGAGAGTAGCATAAACACGTTTGCAAGTAAAAAGTTTTGGCTCGAATTGAGGGTAGCGTAGCTGAAGTTAATGTTTCTCGTCTCGCTTCAGCTATTGAGTGAAGTGAGTATGCTGGAGGTGTAGAAAAATGAAAAAGATTAACTATAACTTCTATAATGCTACACTCAATTCAAGCAATTGATTAAAACTTTTAACGCGCTTTTACCACATCCAATAGGCCTAATTAGTTGCCTATAAAAAGCAAAGAAATAGTACAAACTGAAACAGCTTTGGACGTTTGATTAGCAATTCAAACAAAACTGTTTACTACAGAGAGCAGAGCTTTAAAATCGACAAAGTTTCAGAGTTACTGTTGATGCCAGATCATTTGAAAGTAAATTCCATTCACGTTTTTGCTGAAGCAAATTTTGTAATGACTGAATCCTTAAAAGATTTGGTCTTCATGACTTCTGTCAGTAGTTGTGACTCGATTGATATAAGGCCGAAATCTTGAAATTCTGTCTTGTCCCATTGTATTTCGAGAGAACGATTTGGTACGTTTGAAGAAACAAAACGATCTTTCAACGGGTTTAAGTCTACCTGCAGCAGCGATTGCTTTTTTCTCTTCAAAAGTTTTTTGAGTGAAGGAACATCCCAATAAACTATCCACAACTGTCGTTGCGTTTCATTGCTGCTGTAACTTATACTTTGACGACTTTTAAGTTTTCCTCATAATAGGTTACTTCGTTAAAAAACCTTTCAAGGCTTCTACTGTCAATTTTTGATATGGAGAAAGTGTTATGTTGTTTCAGGTTAGTTAATTTAATTGACAAGTCTTTAACGATCTATCTCGCAACCACAGGCGCAGGCAGCTGAAGGCAAGGTAGTCATGCTCGCTTTCTGAAAACCTACGATGACGTCAATCGTGACGTTTCTGCACTTGACCAAATTTTACTGGTTAATACAGAGGCGGGGCGTTACATGATTTTACTTTGCTACGCCATTTTGGGTTTTCACAACTTCGTTTTTATTCCTTTCAACGCTGTCAAGCCACAACGATTGCTTATCAACAGTTCAGCGCTACAATGCCGAAAACTCAAATTATTGACTGCCACTAGGTTTCGCCAATTGCTGCGCAGAATACGCTTTGCTTGTAGCCAACTAGCCATGAAAGTAAAAATAACTAAAATATAAGATATTATTTTAAAGGTATATTATTTTAAATAAATACAGAATAAGATGATTTTGCTTGGGTATTCAAAGAATACCCTGATGCCCCTCACCGATCGTCACTAAAACACATAGCATTTTTATAACGCTAAAAGCTATTTCAAATTTTGTTTATGTCTTGACTAGAAAATTTAACACAATTGCGGAAAATTTCAACTTTTTAAGTCAAACCGTAAACGAAGAATCACAATTTAATACTTGGCAAGCTGCAAATAAAATTCCGAAATGTTTAGTCAAACTCAACAAAAATCGTAAAACAATAAAAATGCTCTAGGCAATATCTACAGGCTTACACGCAAATCAAAACAATAATCAGTATAGCTATACTGAGGAGGAATATAAGACGAAAGTCAGTTTTGAAACAGTACGTCTTTGGTTGTTAATCATAGTTTTGATTGTGCCTTTAAGTTTCTGGATTACCAGTGTATTTTTGTCGTATACAAGTTTGTCTTTGTTTTACAATTTTTTGTTTTATTGGACCAATGCAGTTTTTGTTCTATTGAAGAACCATGTACTGAGAAATTAATGCTAAGGTACTCATTTGTCTATGGCTTATCATTGATTCCTCACTACATGATTGTTCTTAATAAAACAAAAATTGCATCAGTCAAAAACTAATCGCGCTCGCTAAGCAAGCTGAAGGTAGCACAAAAAAAACTAGCCATGTAATTCAGAACCACTTGAAGAAAAGTAGGATTCTAACTCAAAATTTGAACTAGAAATTAAAGCCATTTCCAAGTTTTCTCTTACTGTTAAGCATTCGGTCAATCTGAATATCGGAGTTAACATTTTCTCGTTTCTGTTAAAGTTTACAGAAAAAAGAGCAACCCTTAAAAAAACGATGTAGGACACAATCAGAAAGAAGTGAAAAGAACTACCAGCACTTTACAATAAATTGGGTTAGCTGATTTGTCTTGGAGACGAATGCTTGCAAACAGTTTGTCAAGATCGCGTTGAACACAGTATAAAAAAGAGGTGAAATATTTTCACTTTTTCACTTAAATCAGCGTTGTTATGGTGCAGTGGTGCTATTATTTTCAGTCGAAAGAGAGGGATAAGACATTGCTGACAACTTTTATCAAAAGTCATAAGCAGAGTGCGCTTAAAAGCACCTGAATTTTGAAATTATTAGATAATTGGATTTAAACCATGTTATTCAACAATATTTTTCTAATCGCAGTTTATTGCAAATCCTCACTAATCCGAATTAATTTGCGATGTAGTAAGTCTACCGGTACTTGTATTTGAAAAAGCTTGACATCCTTCTGGCCGACTCCCGTGAAGTCAGAAAGCTTCCACTGGCAGTTAGGTGGCAATATCTACCACCAACCCAGCAAGAGAGCTAAAAGCTCGAAACAGCGCTGTGCAGTTCGGTACTTGTAATGATGCATAATCTTGCATTCTGCGTTAATTTTTCTGTAATTTTTCAAGAGTCTTGTAAAATGATGAAAATGTTTTAAAACTTTTTAAAAATTTAAACTAAAGGTTTTTAACTTTAACGTTTTACCACTGTGGTAATCTGCTGTGATAACACTTTCTCGGTAAAACCAAAACATTATATCAATATACATCAATTCAGTTTTCACGTTCAATTGCTTTTTATACAGCGTAAATATTAATCTATCACGTGGCATTACTCTAATCACAATAGGAATTGAAGACGGCAAAAAGTACGACAATCATTTAAATGTAATTTTTATTTGGAAGAAAAGCTATCAATACGGCATATTTCGTAGCTAAAACAATGCTAATTTTTTCCTAGCTTATTCAAACCCTGCTAGCATTTTGTATTTTTACCAGGGACCGTTTGTCAAATTTGTGAGGGAAGAAGCGAAGCCGAATGTCTTAAAAGAGCAGTACTTTTGGAATGTGATCTTGGAAAGATATGTGCCACAATCGTGCGAAGAAATGGACTAATAAGAACAATATTGAAACAATGCAAACAAAGAGAGGCTTGTTTGAGTGAACAAAAAAGGGTACTTTTTATAAACGTTTTAGGCTATTTTTGCACGGTATTTTTTCTTACGTACAAGCCTTATTGAGCGTAAAATCAGCTGGTGGAGTTTTTTAGAACAGTAGTGTATTTCTTTTTGGGCAATGGCACAATATAAAAAAATACAAAACAAAATACGTTAAAATCAGCGCAATTGAAACAAAATGTTAAAAGCTTTCGACATGCGGCATTTTTGTGGCATTTCAACTAGCTAATTAATGAAGATGGGGCAGATTTCGGAATTTTTTTCGTTCAGCATGCCTATACTTTTTGTGCCATGAAAATTGTCCAATTCAAGATCCTAAATAACAAAAGCAAGCTCCGTGTCATGCTCACTAACGTTTTAGGCGAGATCTGCAACCACAAAATGTTTTGAGGCCCATTTTGCAATACCTCAAACTACTATATCATTCAAATCATAGCGAAGTAGACAGACACAGTTTGCTAAATGCAGTTGCAATTTAGGCAGTCAGTCGAGGCACGTTTTGAAGGTAATTATCCACCAATGCCAATAAAGCAGTAGCGCTTGCTGTCTTGTTATCAGTAGAAAATAAATTGTTACAATCCAGTGCCATTGCTACGGGGGTGGGGAGGAGGCGTGCCCCCTTTAACGGCTGCTTGTGCCTCTCCCCTTTATTTCAGTTCACTCAAAATACTGTTTTCGGAACATCACGTAACGGTAAGACAACAGACAATGATAAAAAAAAATGAATAACAACGTTCAAGCATAATTCTCGTTTGGCGTTTCTAGATTCCTTGAGAAATTGCCGGCAACCAATAACTCGCCTAATTAACTCGCCTTTAGGGATGTGTCGCGGAAGAACGATGTAAGCCAGCAGAATCGCAACAGGTACTTCGTTGGTGACTATGACATCAACAATACGCGAAAACATTTCTTTTTCGAAGACCAGCTGTATTTGATTTTTAGAGCACACTCAAGATTTTGAGGCAGTCAGTGGAGCACCAGGATGAAGAGGCTTAAACCTTCTTAGCCAAGTCGCTTAGAAAATTTAACTTCAAAATTTGAGCGTTTAAACGTATTTTGAACCGGACCTGAAGTAAGGAGGGGGGGGACTGAAGGGGTTAAACTATTTGACACTTTCAAATGACTTCTGAATTTTAGCAATTTAGTTATTTATATGGCTTCAAAAAGTATGAAATGTAATCAAACCGGAATTAAAATTGCTATATTTTTAATGCAAAATCACAAAAATTGTCAAGCGACTAGGGGTTATGCTCCCAGGCCCCCGCCTGTGACAAGCTTTAGTTGCATCAGTTTGTTTAGCACGGGACCAAAATCAGACAATTTTTGTGCTAAAAAAACAAGTTTTCGTTCACTCTTTTTTGCAAAATCCTGGTTACGCGTCTGGTAGCATTCACTGCTGCATATAGATTTTTTAAACAATTACGGGCTACAGACTAAACAAGCTAAGCAACGCTGCCGGTTTTATAGGTCTGTTTTTTCGGATATCAATGCAGAACTGCTAAAATTGCGCATAATTTGTAGCCGCACAAGATCTGGAGATTAGTTTTTTGTATGCAAAAGTTCAGTCTATTTTAGTCTCCCCCCACTTTCGGTTAGTGCCACCTCACTTCGTTTGCTCTGGCGACGGCTCTGTTACAATCTTTCATTTCAAAAATTTTTGTTCAGTTCTTGGTTACATGTACAGCAGCAGGTACACAAAAGAAATACTATTAAAATAGTTTGTCTCTCCAGTTATTTATGCTTATTTCGTACGTTTTGCGATTTCAACGCTAATTAATTGGTCAACCCTAAGTTTAACCAATCAGTGGTCGAGTAGATAAAGCGTCTACTTCTGAAACGGTAAACGCAGGTTCGATTCCGGGTCGGGTTGAACTACAAAGCTATAACAATTGATATTAACAGCTTCTTTCCTTGATATTCAGCAATTAACCCTATTTGTACGGGATCACGTCTTTTCTGCGCGACCATTTCGGCACCACCTATTTCGTTGCCGGTCTTTTTCAGCACAGACCGTTTTGGCGCCAATTTGGTGGTCTTTGACAGTTCAGTTGTTTAGGGTTAGGGTCAGGGTTAGGGTTTGGTTAGTCAAAGAGCACAGAATTGGAGTCGAAAAAGTTCCGCCGAAATGGTTGCGCCGAAAAGTCGTGGACTCATTTGTACCGGGAGGGCAAATTTGCTCCCCGCTTAGTTATTTTAATATAGCTCCTAAACTAAAAAAAGTTTTGCTTCGATGCACCCCTACTTTGAATCAAAATTAATAGCACACATTTTCAGAAAGTTTGGGGCCAAGCAGACAACCGTAAGTGACGTCATTTTTGCCTTTGTCAGAGGCACCTTAGGAGTTTTAGACAGTTTTGAGCACAATGCATGCTTATTAGCGCCCTTATTCTATTCATTGTACAGCGTACTCATTATCGATGCTAATCTTTAGCGGTAATAACATATTTTATTTACTGATAAATGCATTGCATCATCATTACGTCATTGATGACGTCATAATTCAAAATTATTGTCTTTCTGCTGTTTTTCGAAATAAAGTGCGTTTGCATAAAAAAATATTCATTTTCATCTGCTGTTGAATGATATAATGAAAATAATATTGCAGTATTGTAAAATTTTGTGAATTATGCTATATCTCAGTCACAAAAAATTACAAATATTAATCAACACAATATATTAAAGATGACGTCATCATGTATGTGAAGTCATCATCTGCGGTGACATTACCAGAGATGTCTTTGAAATAAAAAAAGTCCAAACTGAAAATATTATTTCGCGACATTTAGAAAAATTTGCATGCTGTCATAAGAAATTATTGGTTTTGATGACGTCATCATTGCTTTCGTGACATCACAACCTCAAAATATTTACTTTTAAAAATTTAGCAAAAAATAGCTTCAATAAGCAAAAATTCTTAGTTCTCTCGCTTACCAAACAGTTTTTAGGTGGGGGGGGACAAATTTGCCCCCCCCGGTACAAATAGGGTGTAAAAATAGCTCGGTAAATATAGGGTTAAACGGGACAGTGTGAAGCCTTCACCGTGTAATGTAGACAACAGGTGGAAGCTTGACTCTAAGACCGAAAGGTTCCTTCGCTATCTCTTGGACATGCCAACTCGGTGAATGAAATGTAATTGCAATTGCAGTACAACCTTATTTTACACGTGTGGATAAATCCCCTTTTTGGTTTTTTTCGTGATGAATCCCTTCTAAAAAAATCTTTGCTTCAAATCAATTTAACTTCAAGTCAAATTTATTCTGAAATGACCTAAGAAAATTTAAAGTTGCTAAGGAGAAGTTTCCCAGTTTTAAGGTTAACCAAAGTCACTTTCCGATATCTGAGCATTTTTTGACCCATATTTAACTTACATGATCTCATACGACATTTTTCTGACGTAATTAGTTTGACTTGGGCATTTAACTCAGTATGAAAAAATGTATGTACAAAATCTGAACCGCCTATGACGCCATTTTTTAAATATGTGGCTCTGTTGTCACTATGGTGATGTCATCACGTTAAAACCAATTTTAAGAAAAAAATTTGGTAAACACTCCCTCGCATGCCAAATTTGGTGCGTCCGTGACTTTGTTTAAAAGTTAGATAAGGGAAAAAGGGCATTCTTGCCTCCCTTTGGTGTAAAATTCGTAGGTCGAATAGCCCGTGTCAAATTGGGTTAAAAAAACGCGTTTTTTAAACAGAAATTTCAACAAAAATAAATTCCAAATTGAGTTATTTTTGTTAATTATAAAAATGGTTGAGCAGTTGATGATCCGTCCCTAGAACTCCTTGCCTACGTCCATTGGATGCTCCAACCCTAGATTCTCGAACTGTGATCTATTCTGACATCATTTCCGTTTTTAAATTCCTGCCTACGGCACTGCTCGAGGACGACCTTAGATTGATGACACTTTATGAGCTTGGCTTTGAACCTCAAAATAATACTTGGCTTTGGTTTCGAAACCTAGAAGACCTTGACAATGTTGTCTTCGAGTCGAGGGCAGCATATTATTTTTTTGGTTGGGTAAAAAATAAACAAACAATGGATATAGCAGCATTTAACGATCTCTTATTTAATAGAATACTACACTTGAATTATTTTGCTCTGAGTCTTTTATTGAGCAGTTTTTTGATGATAACGTTAAACGCATCCCAAATTAATAAACTAAATCTGCTATGTGGGTGATCTTTATGGCATTTGCCGAAACCGAGATATAAACCATATTTTTCATAGAATTGGATGAGGATATCACCATCGGAAGCCTATAAATGCAATCGTATTCAAAGAGAATCGGTTTGTCATTGTTGCTGCTTTGATGATTATTGCAATGTAAACGAGAGATGTGCAGGAGTAGATATATCCACTCAAAGTAAGCTGTATTACGGTATTAGAAATCAAAATATTTCAATAATATTGCGATGTAAATCAAGTTTAATAAAGAATAAACTTTTAACAAAACGGTCACAGTAACATTGAAATTTCTGCATAATTCTGACTTACCATTCTTAATTATTTCAATAAAATTACGTCAATTTTTGAAGTTGAGAATTTGGATTGGATCAAAAACATATTTTCTGTTTCAAAAATGAGCAATTGATTCAGAAAAACATTATTGCTAAATAAAATTGAAGTTTGGTTGTTGTAGTTTTTTTTTGTGTGTGTTGCAAATATAGAAAGCGTTCTTTTTCTTTCCCAACGGATGAAATAATAGTTATATGTTTTTTCTAATTTTCTCTTTCTATATTCATAGACCATTTTTTTCTCGTTGAGGTTGTAAAATCACCATCTCCAAACTAATTCGTCCAATGATGCCAGCTTTGATTCGTATTTTAAATAAGATGTGATGCTTTTGACTTGCAATCTGATATCTGATGTTTTTGATGAAAATGTAATTACTTTCAGGAGCAAATCTGATCTTTTTGATTAAAATTTGAAGTGAACCACAAAAATATTAGCAAATAAGTTCAAGAAGTTGGGTGTTCTAAAAAAAAAGAGAAAGGTCTTCACTCAATCCGTCCGGGTAAATGGTTGGGAAAACGGTGAACTCCAATAAAATAAGGTCTTCAGCCCAATTTTATCTCTGTTCCTGAATATATCTGTTGGAAAATTTGCTGAAAAATTCCGGATTTGTGGTTTTGATATTTTTCCTCTAAAAATCTTTTTGAAGAGCCCTCGCTAGCATAACTGAATTCGCCACAGTTCAACATTACTCCACCTTCAGCCACTCGTTATTTTTTTGCTGCACAGAGCTGGACAGCGCTGTTTCGAGCTTTTAGCTCTCATCGGCAGCCCTCAGCTACTCTAACAAAGTTATTCCCCAGCTTTTCTTTTTTTTTTTTTTGAATGTATAAATGACTTTATTGGAAATTTAAAACACACACAAAAGTTGCAATTCAATCAATTCTATCACTAAAAACAATTCAATCACGAAGTTCACTTATTGGTGTTTAAAAGTGTTTTTTTGGGGGTGGTGGATGCACTTTGATACGTATTGGGCTAACATCATCAAAGTTATTTTGAATGTTCTGTTCAAGAGGGGGAAAAGACAATAAAATACAGCAGCTGTTGCTGCGATTTGCGATGGACTAGTCAACGAGCGATGTAAGTCAACTTGATTTTGATGTTGTTCTGCATTGAGATAGTGTGAATGCTGTTGTAGTCCAGAAAAGGAAGAAGAGCAAGAATAACACTTTCGAACGTCGCTGACTCCAGTCCATTCGGAAATATTCGTGGTGATAAGAATTCCTCAAACAAAATGATAGAAATCGACCAGAAAGTTGTAAATTTCATAGGCCATTCGTTACTTGAGTAGCCACAGTGCCGTGCATTGGAGAAGTGTGACCGCTGCTGATCTCTACTGTTTCAAGCCACATGCAAGCGATTCCGTGCTACAATGATCCAGTTGCAGATTGCAGGAGTTAGAAGTTGTTGTCGTGTTAGTTTATTGAAAACAGAAATATATTTCTGGGGTTTCTTTTGCTGTCTTTTTTTTTTTTTTAGTTTCATGCTGCTGAACAGGAAATTGCGTTTTGCGTTTGACTTGTTGCTTAGGGCTTTGGAAACACTTCTCAGCAAATTTGGAAAAAAATTTTTGTTTGTGAAAAAAAAAAACAAAAAAAAAAACAGGCCGATAAATTTAACGTCTCGTCTCGGCACTTTAAGTACCTCAGAGTAAAAAAAAAAAATAAATAAAAATAAAATTAAAATAAAATAAAAAAATAAAAAATAAAAATTTAGTACCAATACTTTGCTTCGTTTTAGTTTATTGCCAAAATTTTGTCCAATCTTATCATTAAAGTCCAAGAGAGAGAGATATTGAAAGCAAGAAGGAAAGAAATCCACAAACGTTATGATTCAGACAATTTTCATCCTAAGAGACATCTGCATCAATACGCAAAATTGACCAAAAAAAAATTGGACAATGGTAAATGGACAGTAGGTGCTTCATTTTGAAACGTAGCTTCAGCAAAAATAAGGGATGTCGAGTACTAGTGTGATAAGGTTGTGAAAAACTGTAAGAGTACTAAGCTTTTAGCATATCACAAGAGTAAGAAAAACTCATGAATATGAACTTTATTCATTATCAAGCAACATAATTATTTTTAGACAATTCAGATGGTAAGCATTCAGAAGAGCGGATGTTTGATTTTAAGTTACACCAGAGCATTAAGCTGGAAGAAAAGGAAATTCCGTCTTGATCAAGTTGTTCAACTCAGAAAAGATGCGTTCACAGGAAGAATGTATAAAAGCATTTTTCTTTGCGAGAACCTGATTAGAAATGTCAAGAAGTATCTTTTGCTCTAGAACAACAACGCGAAAGATTGATGTAGCTTTCAGAATAAAAGTTTTGTAAGAGGCAGGTTGATTGCAAACGTTGAAAAGAATTAAGGGCTTGCTCAAAATAACGTTCTAGCAAATTTTGTCCCTGATGAAATTTTGTAATCGCAAAAGAATCAAACGAGATATCGGGCAATCATAGCAAACGTGTTCGATAGTATCATTCAAGCTTGAGCAGAATTTACATGTGTTAATTCGTTTTTCTCCATTTGTAAGACGATTGATCCCATGCCTTGAGTTGAATTTGCCGAAGAAATATCCAAAATGTGCCACTTTAAATGTCACTTCCTTCTGCTTATTGGAAAGATTTTTGAAAGGTTTTGAAAGGAGTAGAACTTCAGACCAAGAAGAGGGTTTTAAGCAGCTGTTTATTTTTGGTAATTCTGCTTGTTTTGAATCCAAAAGAGAGAGGTAGAGTTGTTTGTGAGTGATGCTGTTCCATTGGTCCGAAGAAAAACGCAGCTGACGAAGTAAAAAAAGAATGTGTTTCCAGTCAGAATTAGGCTCCGGTTTGTGAGGCATGCTGTTAGAAAACATTTCCGGGTAAAGACTACGGATTCGATAACTGAGGTTGTAGAGCGCATACGACATCCAAAAGAGGTTGGGAGTTGGGTTGGCAATGAGAGATTTAAATCTTATCAAGAATGCAGTATTGGTCCAAGCCGAAGACGATGGCATTCCAATACCACCATGTTGAGGAATTTTGGATAGAGTAATCCGACTGATTGGCTCAAAATAAGACGGTGACCACAGAAACTTGTGAAGAATCTTCGAGATTGATATTTGTGTTTTTCTTGGACACTGAAAAACTCTTGCCGTAAACGTGATATGAGGCAGGAGTAGAGTCTTGATTAACAAAAGTTTACCATGCATTGAGAGATTGCGGTGTTTGTGGCTATCAGCTATGCCCTTAATAATACCTGTCAAACGAGACCAATTTTGTTTTAGGGTAGAAAAGATCAAAGAGAATCGAATGCCAAGTATTTTTGCTTCGTTTGGGTATTTACTGTAGCTTCCGGTAAATGCTTTTTATTTTCATCTGAAAGATGCTTGTTGTTGTACAGAATTGAGGTCTTTTTTCTATTGATTCGCAGGTTGGCATGAGAAGAGAAATCTTGAGTGAGTTGTAGTGCAGGGTTTACTTCAGACGGGTCAGTGAGAAAAAGTATGGTGTCATCAGCATATTGCTGTAATTTCATTGATGCAGAGCCTAAGGAAAAGCCTTTGATCGAAGATGAAGAGCTAATTTTTTTAGACAAAACATCAGTTGCCATGGAAAATAGAAGCATACTAAGTGGACAGCCTTGTCGTATGCCAGTAGTAACAGGAATGCGGTCGGTGAGAGTATGATTGACTAATATTTTGGCAGATATATCTTGTAAAAGAATAGTGGTCCACTGAATCAAAGCTGGTGGGAGGTTGATATGGCGCATGAGAGATAAAATGAATTTATGGGAAACGTTGTCGAATGCTTTAGCAAAATCAAGTTGGAGTAAGGCTAGAGGATGGCTGATGTCATTTAAATAGTCAATGGCTGATTTGACGTTTAACAAGACATTATGAAGTTGTCTTCCTTTGATTGCAGCTTGTTGGGTTTGGGGTATGTAATTTTCTAAGAAAGGCAATAAACGAAAAGTAATAATTTTGGCAAGAATTTTGTAATCGCAGTTAAGAAGTGAAATTGGTCGCCAGTTTCGAATATCTGTGGACTTTCCGGGCTTCGGAATAAGTTTGACAATGGCTGTTTTGTCAGAAGAGGGTGCTTGTTGTTGTATGAACATGTTGTTATATAATTGGTGAAGAGTAGGAATGAGTTGGATTTGGAAAGTCTGATGGAATTTCGGAGTAAGACCGTCAGATCCAGGTGAAGTGTTGGGATTTAAGCTGTTAATTGCAAGTTTTATTTCGTCTTTTGTTATTAGACTATCAATAGGGGTATATTCATATGATTCAGTTATGGTTGGAATGTCAGCAAGGTATTGTTCTAAAGATGATGCAGATAACGTGCTGGTGCAGTTCCAACGTTGCTTAAAGTGTTCGGCGACTTCTTGCTTTATTTCGGCTGGATCAATGATTGTAGTTGAGTCATCTTTGCGAAGTGCGTTTATCATAGTTTTTTGCTGTTGGTGACGCTCAATTTTGAAGAAAAATTTTCCTGGTGATTCATCTTCAACTTGGATAACAGAATGTGAACGTACAAAAGCGCCTCGTTCTTTATTTTCCTCCAAACGTCTAAGTTCGGCAATGAGTGAATTTACGTTTTGAGGGTCGGCTGTGTTTAGGCGTTCTAGAACTGAGAGTTTTTTGGCATTTTGAAATTTTGAATTAAGAGTGCCAATAGTTTGAAAGAAAAACTTTAGGCTAAGCTTGAAATTATCCCACCACTTCAAAGGATTTTCGAATCGTGAGCGTTTGCCTAACCATTTTTGAAGAAAGAAATTAAAACGCGTTTTATTCAAGTCGGCAGATAGAAGAGAATCGTTTAGTTTCCAAAGAGACTCCGGTCGCAACTTCAAAGTCGAATTAAATTCAATTTGAATCAGAGGACCAAAGTTATGATCAGAAAAGGTCAAGGGAAAGTACTTCGAAGAAATTAGTTTGTGTTGTAAAGTGGCAGGAATGTAAATTCGATCAAGTCGTGAGGCTGCATTGCTTCTGATGTATGAAAAGATTTTTGATTGAGGGTTGAAAATTCGAAAACTATCTTTAAGGTTGTTTTGTTGTAGCAAGGTTTTGAGAGAGAAGTAATCGACACTCTTAACAAGAGAAGAGGAGCTGTCAAGCCGAGACAGCGTAACATTAAAATCACCGACAAGGAAGAGATAGTCAAAGCTTTCGTTTTCAATGTACTTCTGAAGTGCGATAAACATTTGGTCCCGTTGCGTACGTCGACGACTTGACTTCCCCGATGGCATATAGACGTTAATCAGGAGATAGGTGACAGAGTAAACGCAGAACTTAAACGCTTGGGCTCTATAAGGAATGATGTTTTGCACAATCGGCTGCAACATAAAATTAGTGCGATTACGAAGAAGTATGGCAGTGCCACTTTTGAAATGGGGTAGAGCTTCATTAACGGAGGGGGCATTTGCAAACAACGTGAAATTAGACTGGTTAAGCCATTTTTGCAATGCCGGTTGATTGATTCGGTGCGTTTCTTGCATCATCAAAACATCGATCTTATGGTCTTGGATTAAATTAGAGATTTGAGGCAAAGAGTTATTGATGCCATTAATATTGGCAGAAGATAGGGTTAGAAATTCATTAGTTGAGTTTCCATCTCTTAACGTAGCCATTGATCACCATTTAAAGCCAAACAAGAAAAGATACTGGATAAAAGTTTCCCAAGAAAAAAAAATCTATTTGTTGAGAATTGTTTTTTCGTTGGGATTTGTGAACTGTTTATGTTCAATTTTGTTTGGAGGGGTAAGCCCAGAAGGACTATTAGATTCACTTGATTTATATTTTCTTTTTTTCTTGTTCTTTGTTTGCCAAGTGCCTTTGCTAGTCTTAATTTTGAGCAGCTCTGAAATAGGTTTGGAGTCTTCCTCACTTGACAAGCTATCACTGAACACTGGGGCATCAACGCTAAAATGGAGTGTATTATTAGTGTTGGTCGTAGCGGTTTGTTCTTTAAAAACAACATTGAAAAGTTCTTCTATAGCAGTTAATGAACTGCTTTCACAAGAATCGCTGCTCAAGGAATGAGTCGCTTCAGTTGCGGAGAGTTGACTTAGTTTTTCTAAATTTGCGGGAAAATCAGGTTCGGGACAGTCTTGTGACTTTTGGCCGAACTGGACAACCTTAAGGGCTTGCACAGCGGCAGAGGCATTGTAGGGAATAAACGATTTTTCACTTGTGGTACTTAAAAAAAACAAGTGAAAAAATCGCTGAACCCTTGTAGTAAGGACAGCCATAGGCTATCCCTACTACAAGGGTTCCCCTTGTAGTTCCCCTTACTACAAGGCCACCTAACTGCCAGTGGAAGTCGTTATGATTTCCCACGAGTCGACCACGAAGGACGTCAAACTTGTCGGTTATTTTTTTGCTGGTTGTAATGAATATTTTTTTCAATCAAAGCAGCAGTACAATTCAGAGTTGTAAGTCGGGCCGGGCTTTTCGGGTCGGGCTCAGGCTTAAAGTTGACAAAAATTTCGCGCTTAATTCGGGTCTGAGACGTACTTTTTGTGTTAGGCACACAGAAATATAATCAAAATAAGTTGGCAACATTGCTAAATTTTTCAGACCTAACCTAACTTTCGGGCATGATTTGGGCTTCAAATTAGTTTTTGGGTTCGGGCCGGGTTCGGGCTTGTACTAGTCGGCCCGTTTACAACTCTGGTACAGTTAAGAAAAACCAAAGGGGGGCAAAATCTATCTCCTCAGTGACATGCAATTCAATAGAACCAACAGCCCCTCCCCTTAGTTACTGCCATAAGACTAAGACTTTAGCCATACGCAGTTTTCTTTTTTTGGTTTCTACAGTATACTGTGTTTAATTATGATGCTTTTGGTGGCTTCCAACACTTGTTGCTGCAACTCGCTTCTTTTGTCATAAACGCCCTCAATGATACTGACAGTTTTCGATTGAATAAAGAATAATCCATACTGCGAAAAAGAAAAAGAAAACAAAAGCTTAAAGAAAGTACGCAATACGATTCGACAAAGCTAAACAAAAAGGGTAGCAGCAATATACCAGGGTGGGCCAAAAAAATGTTACCACTTTTTATATTCTAACCATTTTCAAAATTACTAAGACTTTTGTTTCATATTCCTGCTCTTAGGAGAAAGCAGGGAGTCAATATGAATAACGTCATTTACCAGCAAGATGGTGCTCCTCCACATTGCTCAAATGTCTCACTGGATTTCCTCAACGAGTACTTTCCTGGAGATAGACTCATCTCACGGCGTACGAACAACCCACGGCCTGCCTACTCTCCTGATCTTTCTCCCGCAGACTACTTCCTAAGGGGGTACCTGAAGGAGAAGGTGTACTACAACAACCCACAGACCATTGAAGCCCTGAAGACCAACATCTGTCAGGAAATTCGAAGAATCCCTCTTGAGATGTGCGGCAATGTCATCACAAACTTCAATGTGTGTGTTGCAGCTGTACTCCACAGAAGAGAAGCTTGGATTGAACATGTTATCAATTATTGAACTGTGTAAGAAACAAGAGACAAAGTGAAAAGACTTTGTTATCAAATTTTAATTGGATATTTTTGTTAAACATCTGTGAAAAAAAAATTCGAATAAATGTTCATTTTTAAAATTTGTGTATGGATTAAAAGTGGTAACATTTTTTGGCCCACCTGTAAATATCACACCATGACAGATATATCATTCTGCAAAATATTATATGAACGCATATGGATCTACGCTTATGGGGTCGTATGCATCAATGTAAATTAACTTTGATTCAAGGATCAAAAAAACTTTAGGGGAAAAATCTAAACAAATTGCCAAGCAAATCGCTATAATCAGAACGCAATTTGCGCATAGCGTCTCTAAGCTGGCGTTTTTAGTTTATTTTAATCTTGTCGCGATCGTTGATACTTGGCTAGAGTACATCCTTTAATCTCTAGAATTGTCCACATCGACTAAAGCGAGAGAATGACTAAAATGTTAATTGACGAATCGAAAATGGCAGTTGATAGTTCCTTTAGCTTTTTTAATCTCAGAAAGCAGCACACCAATCTTAAATTAAAACTTCTATTTAAGATTGAAACACAAAACCCTCTCTCTGAGCAAAGTTGCTCCACTAACACTTCTCACTAAACGGCTATACGAGCCAACCACAGATACACAAACTTGGCTTAACTGCCTGCAAAACTAATATCTAAAATCACTCGCTATTAGAATATTAGAATATAGAATGCAATACAACCCGCCTATTTATACTACAATGAAAGCTATCGAATATCCCAGAAAAATTCATGATACATCGCAATAGAAAAAAATACACGAGCTTACGATAACACATTGTGACATAATTATGATGTCACAAACTTCAAGTCTAAATACACTGCAGTTAAGCATGGTAAACAACCAAAATATTCTGGTGACTAATAGAAGACAGTAGAATATACTAGAATGGAATTATCTCGAACATTCCAAATTAAAAAGGTGGCAAAACTGAAAAAACAGTCACATACACGTAAAACACAGCAAATAGTTGTATATCAGGCATTCAAAATTATTATAGATGACAAGTCTAATAAGCTCATTGGTGCAAAAGATAAAAAATTGATCACTCGCTGATCAGAGTTAATTCACATGGTGCATTAATTCGACCAATACAGTATCAAAACAGACACAAAGCGGCAGCAGCAAGGATTGTATACAACGTCCAGGACTACTTCGAGTACTACGATGACACGTCGCGGCAAGCGAAATCTTCAAAAGTGCTATGACGAAGTGCACAAAACTCCCAAAAAGCAGCATACCATTATTAAATTAAGACTTTCATTCAAGATTGAAACACAAATCAACACTCACTGAGAAAAACCGCTCTGCTAAAACTTATTACGATCGACCAATTCAAATCGTATACACTACCACGATCTCCCAATTCAAATTGCACACTACACGACTACACAAGCCAACAACAGATATACAAACTTGGCAAAACTACCTACAAAACTAATATATAAAATTATCCAACTCTTAGAATATTAGAATGAATGGAAATAGAAAGACCCGCCTATTTATACTTTGGCAAAAGCTATCAAATATCCCAGAAAAACTCTTAATACGTTGCAATAGGAAAAGTATACGAGTTTACCATAACAAATTGCAACATAATCATGACGTCACAAACTTCAAGTCTAATTATAGCAATCAAAAAGTTGTAAACAACCACGTAGCTCGATAACTGTAGAAGATCAAAGAATATTGTTACCCTAATAAAAAAAAATGTCTTAGTCGTTTTTTTGAGTTTTGAGAAAAACGAAAATAACTTTCTCATTATTTAGTAAAATAACGTATCGTTACCAAAATTTGGCAAAAATACTTCAAAATGATTACATCTATGATGATCTAAGTGATTTTGCTTGAAAACATTCCACTCGATGGCAAAGTGACTTAGGCAAAAATAATACAAATTTTTCTGTGACTTAAGCAAAAAAAATATTAATTTTTACCTTGATTAGCATTGCTATTTTTCAGAGGTGGAGTCCTCGATGACGTCCTCGAAAACACATTTTGAAGTCCTTGGCCTTGGTCTCCAAGCCTACAAGTCCTCGAAAATGCCCTGTGTGCGGTCGAGGACAGCACTATTTTTTGATTTGTAAAAATGGGCAAAGGTCATGACCTTTTTTTTCTTCGTCTTGTAGAACGGGCCAGAGACCTCGCGGTAAATTTGAGAGGACCTTTTTTTTTTGGAAAATACTTGCGCGTTGTGTCCTTGGCCTTGGCCTCGAGGGGGTTGGTCCTTGGCCTTGGATTGTTTTGTGTCCTTGGCCTTGGCCTCGAGCCTTGTTATTCGACTCCACCTCTGCTATTATTTCTTTAGCATTCACTTGAATGGTTAAAGATTAGGCCTAACTAGTGCACAGATGTACTGCATAGAGAAACAAATGTCACGTTTTTTTTTGTTGTGTTTTCTTTTTTACAGCAAAATCGTTTCAAGTAGTTTTGAATAATTGACATCTTTTTAAGACAACTAAATTATAGAAACAAACTAAAACTGGAATTTCTTCTTAAGAATGAATGCCATGGAACTGCAGCGATTAACTTTCATCCTGCTGTTGAACATAGGCGTAGCCAGAATTTTAAATTGGAGGGGCCCAAACCACAAATCACATGCAATGACGTCATTAGAAATTTTCAAAAGAGAAAATTTTTGTGGAACAAAAATATCTTAGAGCAAATATATCGTAGATCTTTTTGTGATAGAAGAAGATGGGAAGCTGTGGCTTGGTTTGCCAAAATTTAAAATGTCTAAATTGGGAGACGTGTTGAGTAAACTAGTATAACTCAATCGTTTCAAAGACGGGGGTCTGGGGCGGAGCCCCCAGCTTCCGGGGGCTATGGAAGTGTGGGGGCGAAGCCCCCAACCGCTGGGAAATTTTGGGAAAAAGAAAGCTATTTTAATGCCATTGGATAACATTTCACACGTGTTATTCGCCATTTCAAAGAACTAGATTATTAACATTTGAAAGCCTGTTGAAAAAATCAAATTGTTCAATTCTCCTTTCACTCACAACTTAAGTTCATAACACGTTTAAAATCTTGTATTTTGGGGTTAAATTTTGTAAGTTGTTGGGTCCAGGTAGGGAAAATTAAGGTACATTGCCTCTTGCAATATTTCAGTTGTAAATAACGATCCACTCGAAGATTTTTCTTAGAGATTTTTGTTTTTTTATAAAAATAACCAGTTGTAGGAACACATGTACGAGTGAATGCGTTATTGAAATTGAACACAATTCAAATTCAATAATTTGTTCAATGAGCATTTCCCCTTGCTAATTTTTTTTTCAAAATTGTTCTGTCGCATAATAACTAACAAGATGGAAGTAGATTGTTATTTAAAAATGGTACAATAAATGATTACGCCTACTAACCACGTCATTGTCCGGCCTGGATTAATATTACGCGGGGCCCTTCGCACTTTGGAGATTTCTACAACTTTTTCTGCCTAATATTGGTGAATACCAAAGAATGTCTCATCATCTGAACGTGGAGCCCCTGGTACTGTGCCATATTGTGGTAAATCTGGCCCAAGTTATTGCATTACGTCCATAAAAAGGTTAGATGAGGGTCTGAGATAGCAATTTTAGGACAAAAACTCTCAATTTCTCCCGAGTTATACATTTAAATTGGTTGGCAAAAATTGAATTGAGAGGGGCCCGGGGCCCCTGGTCGTCAATATTATTCACAAATACTAAAAGAAAGCGTTGTGCGCGAAAAATGCTAAAAGAAACTGAAAAACAATAGTTTTTTTTACCACAGTTATGTCATAGATAACATTTCAATTGAGGCGGAATCCCCGGGCCTCCTGGCTACGCCTATGGCCAGGGGTCCGAGGCCTCCTTAATTCAAATCCAATGACTTGTTTAATGAGCATTTCCCCAGCTTATTTTTTTCAAAAGTGTTTTGTCGCGCAAAAACTGGCTAGGTGGAGGTGAATTGTTATTGAAAAATGGTACAATAGAATGATGGTTACGCTAACTAACCATGTTATTGCCCGTGCCGGATCTACATTGCGCGAGCACTTGGCAATTTGGAGATTTTTACGACATCTTCGATCCTGCCTAATATACGTAAAGGCCAAAAAACAGTCTTACCATCTGAACACGGAGCCCTTGGCACTCTGCCTTATGGGAAATCCGGCCCTGGTTATAGCATTACGTTCATAAAAGTTAGATAAGGGTCTGAAATAGCAACTTTTGGGACAAAAACCCTTAACTTCACCTGGTTTGTACATTTAAATTGATTGGTAAAAATTGAATTGAGAGAGCGCGGGCCTCTGGTCTTCAATAATGTTGTTACTTACTGTTGTACGCAAAAACTGCTAAAAGAAACTGAGAAAACAATAGAATTTTTGTCACATTTTTATCATTGGTGGCATTTCAATTGGGGTGACCCGGGCCCCCTGGCCCGATTCTGGCTACGTTTATGCTGTTGACTCTTAGTATGTAAAGTACTGTAACTAAGTTACTTTTACTTTCTAAAAGTAACTCAGTTACAGTTACTCGGGGGAAAAAGTAACTAAGTTCTCGTGCAGCTACAGTTTTGAAAAACTACAACCAGTTACCGTTACAGTTGCAGCTACAGTTAATTTGATTAACAAAATTTTAACTATAATAAAGCAAGTGTTTGCTGCTCTGGACGGTCATTTTTTTATCTATCGATATTTGTGCATTGCGCGTATACGGACAAAATCTCGAATGGACAAAATCCCGAATTGAACAAATCCGGAATGGACAAAATCCCAAATTGGACAAAATCCAGAATGGACAAAATCCCGAATTGGACAAAATCCAGAATGGACAACATTCCGAATGGACCAAAACCCGAATTGGATAAAATCTAGAATCGACAAAATCCCAAATTGGACAAAATCCCGAAATCGGCAAAATCCCGAACGGACAAAATCCCGAATTGGACAAAATCCCTGGCCCTTACGCGACGATGGCTCTCAGGTCACCATAGAGGCTGCTCTTTCTAAGTCCCTGACGTGACGGTGGCTGTCAGGTCACCACAGAGGTTGGTCTACCAAGGGCTACTGCTTTGGCTGGACTCTGAGAAATGGCCCTGACGCGACTGCGGCTGTCAGGTCACCAAGAAAGCGGTCGTCGCCTCTGGCGGGAATTCCGGGGTAGTGGGCGGCAACTGCTGTACAATAGCAGAAGCCAATCAGTATGGCTCTAAACAGGGGAAGTGGAGATTGAAATGACTTCTGCTCCTTGCTGCAGACTGGCTTTGTTTCTGACTTGTCTTTTATTAAAAGTCAAACTAAACAAGCGAAATCTGAGATGCTACCTCTCGCCCATGGATAACTGAATAAAACCATACCAATAAAAGCCTGGGATTGCTCTCGGCTTGAACAAACTTCAGGTCTGAGCTCTGAATTTAGAATGAGCCAAAAGAACCCGACGGGAGTATATAAATAAATAGGTTATTCCATGGGTTAGAGGCGATTACGCATCAAACATCAAAGGATTATTCGTCACACTAATTTGGGGGAGAAACCGTTCAGGCAGTAAACATTAGTTGTGGTGGCGATTTCGCTACTGTCTTAAGCAGTGCCTTAGATATCAACATGTTTCTAAGAGAATTTGCGACACATTAAACAAGTTTTGACACTTCAAAGAAAAATAGTTTGCTTTAGGTACGTCCTCGGTTGACCTGGAAAAATTGCGATTAAAAATGTCAAAAGCTGCGAAATAATAATTGGCAGTAAATTTATAAAGATATTAGTGGCGTTTGGACCAATCCCGAATGGACAAAATTCCGAACGGACCAAATCCAGAATGGAAAATATCCAAAATTTAACCAACTTTAAAGATAAAGAAAGTCAGGATTAATAGTGCATTCAATGCTGGCTTACAAGCACTAATAAATAGAAATAATTAATTTGTGGGCCAACTTCCTCTTTATCTCTTAACTACTTACTTTTTTGTCAAGAACAAAACTCGCTAATTTGTTTTAAATACTGCCTAGTTTCTTTTCCTTCAAATTGAAAGAGTTGACGTCAAATGTGAAAAGTGCGAGGCTTTCGCTACAGGACCAACTGCTTCGCACCTAATTAACTCGACAAAACCGCAAAGTTTTTTGACTTGATCACTCTATTTTTGTGTATGCGCTGTTTTTCCGAGCGCCACGACAAAAGCGAATTAAAGACAGGCAGTTTTGTCCGCAAATTAATTGTTTATATTTATTAGTGCTTATAAGCCAGCAGTGAATGCACTAGTAAGGGCCGGTCTACACTGTGCGTACAAAATTACAAAAGTTTTTACGCTCGTACGTCGAAGGTGTCTACACTATACCAAACGGCGCTTACGAGCGTTACGGCTTAACAGCGTATTCTGTGTGTGGCCATAATATTGTGCTTAATTGGATAACGGAAATCACAGATTTATTACAATTCTTGGTTGTTTCGGTTAAATTTGGGTCAGATTATGCATCACGAGAAGTAGTATTGTCTTTTTGATAATTTCATTGTGAATTTTTTTCAACCTTCCTCACAAAAAAACATAACGTATGGCCAATCAAGAGTGTTGTGATGGTTATTAGGTAGAGAAGGTTTTATTGGATGAAGAAAAAAAATTTGCGCCAATCAGTGATCGAGCGTCTGTTACTGATATGCTAGATTTGGGTTCGATTCCTTGCTTAGCGTTTAGCAATAAAAAGGGACAGCATGAAGACTCCTCAGTGTGTGGTAGACAAGACGTGGCAGCTTAACTCGAAGACCAATAGGTTCCTTTGCTGTCTCCTGGCCAAAGCAACTTGGTGAATACAAGAAAATTACAAAAATTAACTTATAGGCCACTGATGCCGGCCCGGCGCCAGGAAAGCGTGACTGGGGAGCAGAAATGAATTTTAGGGGGCACGAGAAGTTTATCAATGTGAATTCGAGAGTGTGGATCAAATGAAAAAAGTGAAGACCAAAAAAAAGAAAGGTCTTCAGTTCAAAAATGTCCACAAATTTTCGTAGTCATCTTGCAATTTTTTACAAATTCTAAAGTGAGGACCGAAAAAAAGGTTTTCGTCCCAACGTTTCATGAAATTCGGTGTGAATCCACAAAAACTACAAAAAAACAGTTCTTGCTCGCGAATTCTTGGGCAAAAGCACCAGTTTGGGTGTCTTAGGCCTCGATTTGCACTCCAGTAGCCCCGAGCGTGCTAATTTTTTCGAGGCACAGTCCTCGCTTGGGGAGCACAGTCCTCGCTTGGGGTGGCACGGCCCCGGAATGCCCCCCATGGAGCCGGGCCTCACTAATGGGCACTAGAGGCTGGTTTCAAAGGTCCGGTTCTTCCTCTTTTGAACTCCTCTTAGCGGAGGGTGACTCGGTGGAAATATTGGATCGCAATGTTTTGCAGGGTACATATTGTTTTCAGCTTTCAACTGCTGTTCCGTTCTACTGTTACATTCCGTTTACAGAGGTGGAGTTCTCGAGGACACATTTTAAAGTCCTTGGCCTCAAAGCTTCAAGTTCTCGAAAATTGCCGTCCTTGGCTCGAGGACAGCAGTATTTTTGGAATTGTTGAAATTTTGTACGTCGTTTTTTGTTGAAAAATTTGTTTTTTTTGAGATTTTTTGATTTTGTTTTTTGAGATCACCTGAAACAATTTTAGACTTTTTTTTTTTAAACGCGTGAAAAAAATTTTTAAAGACCGTATTATTACTATTGTTCTGAAGACTTGTGTTTCGTCCTGGCTGATTTTGTGACGTAATAGCTTGCCGCGTAAAATTTGCTTCCAAGTGTTGTTTTGCCCAAAATCATAGTTAGCTTTTCTTGTTTTTTTGTATCTAAATTGGTTAAACCGGAATGAACCCTTTGAAGGACAGCGTTTTGGAAGATTATTGTTTTGCGTTAAACTTAGGGTTCTCTGAGTCATTTGTTTTTTGCCGCGGTTTCTTTTTATATTGAAAATCTATCATTTTCGAAGTTAACAGTTTTAGCGAAGGTTGTGCATGGAGGTCGGAGTTATCAAAAATTAGAAATTATTAAGTTATTATTTGAGTTTCAATTGTAATTGTAGAATTTGACAGTACAGTTTGATTGACATATTTCTCGAAAATTGACTTTTAGTGATCTTTTTCTAAATTACTTTTTTATTACTAAATTAATTATTGTTTTATATTATTTTATTAATTTACGCTAACTTTGCTTTTGTTTTTTAATTCTATTTGAATAAGATTCTATTTGAATAAGTCTATTTGAGTAAGAACAATACGGTAATTAGTTTAGTTATAGATAGATAATAGATAGGAATAGCCCGAATAGGTGCATGATTGATCGATTATAGTCAAGTGACAATAAAGCCAGAAGACTTCGAAGATCGAGAAGACTTTGGTAACTGTCGCTTTTTGAATAGAAAACCTTTAGAACAACTATCTTTTTTGGGGGAACACTTGCGCCTGTGTCCTTGCCCTAGAAAAGGTCTGTCCTCGAAAGGGCTGTCTTTGGCCTCGGATATTTTTTTGTGTCCTTGGCCTCGAGCCTTGTGCTCTCGACTACACCTCTGTCCCGTGTCCGTTTAAGCCAAATTTTGAGCGTCTTTCGCCTCTCTGCCAAATCAACTTTTATATAAACTTTATCCAGTCCACCCCTGGAAACACAATAGACGGTGCATGATGCGTAGCTTGCAAGTATAGGTTATCCTCTCGAATTGTCAAACGGTTTGACTGCGCGAATAATGCGTAATTAAGTGATGCAATATCACATTCAACTACAATCTTTTCCGCATTTAATCCCTTCTGCAAAAACAACACGCATTTTAATATTATTGTGTTGACACCTCCCCCCAAACGGTTTGCGTTAACTTCTTGTATAATCAATCAGATTCAATTGCATTATAACTCGTGATTTCATAACTAAAATTTTTGTTGACATGCTTGTTGCAGTACTCATCTTTTCTTTTTTCACACAAACGCTTCTACTGAAGGCTTTTTTTTTACTACCACTCTGGTAGTTTTGTATCACAGTAACGCACAAGAATTTGATAATGAAAGTTTTGGATTCAATCCCTTATCCGCTTAACCGAAACTTATTCGGAGAAATGCTTACCCTAGCATTAGCCGAAGATTGAAAGAAATCTCAGATGCCCAGCTAATTGCACTTTCACAAAACATAAAACAAAAATATGGCAAACTACAATAGCTAAAACATTTCAATTACCCTACACTGCAGTAATATTATTACCACTGAAATTGCAGAAAATTGATTGCGCGACTAGAGCATTCAATAAGTTTACAGTACTCAGAGGAGGAACTTTTGTATTCTCTCAATAAGACAGATATTGCAACTTTTGTGATACAACTGTATTCAATATTTTCAAAAACTCAATGAACTAAATTTGTTGCGAAGAAAACTACAAAATTCTAAGCGCAAAGCAGTTAATATTTTAGAAAGTAACACACTGGGCATCTCTTACGATTATAATGCTTCGGAGGGAGTAAGTAACCCTTCATCTGCTTGTCGCTTCACGTAGAAAGTAGAGCAAATTGGACAAGTACATATTATTATTGATGTATAAATAAGTGCAAAGCAAAAGCTACCACAGGGATTTAATTAAAACTTGTAGAAAAGTTCATCGCAAGAGTTTTGCTCAAAGCAAAACCTGTCTCATAGATTTAATCAAAACTTGTAGGAAAAAATAACCAGAGGATTAAAAACGATGTCAATGTATAATCAGTCTCAGAAAGCGGATATCTTGTTATACATCATCGACGTTTCAATTACAAAACTAGGAAATGAGTAATGCCTGGATCCTAGAAAAGTCAAGCAGCAACTCTATGAAGCATTAATAATCATCTACGGCTTGATTGATTTCATGGTGGGAAAAGAAGAAAATGTCACAAGTTCAGCCAACAGCACTTAGCCCAAACCATGAACAATTTTCATTACTGTGTGTTGACCATGAGGCATGTTGAAGAAATACAGAACAAACGTTAATGAAATTTGATGGCTTTACTTTTGCTTTTCACTCTTATCACTAAAGGAGAAAATGTCATATTGTTAGTCAACCGAACTTAACCCAAACCATGATCAGGTTCAAATAGGATGTGATGACCATGAAGCATGTTGTAGAAATACACAACAAACATTAATGGAACTTGATGGCTTTACTTGTGGTTTTCAATCTTTCAATCATGCTGTTCCAACAATTTTCTAATTATCTTCTACTCACTGGAGAACCTAGAGTAAAACAAATGATAATTACTCTTACCAAAAAAAGTTCAAAATTCTGCGAAGTGTCTAAAACCATCATTAGCAGTAGACATATCAAAAAACGTACCAATTACGTATAAAACACGAGCACTCAGAGAAGAGTCGAAAATTTTTAGAGGCAACCAGTTGACACAAGACGATTAACTTAGCCAACTTTAATCTTAGTCCGAACCAAACACAAAAAATTTTTGGCACAAAACCCTAACAACATCGCTGCTGAGTCAAATCTTCTTGCATCAAACCAGTCACATGAAATTGCATAAAAGTATCGGTACTACATTACAGAACAAAGCTATCAAATTAAGTACTTAAGCAAAATTAGAGCAAAAAAACAACTTTTTTTAACACTGAAAAAAGAATACTTTATTCTATCAAAATTAATTCTAGCAAAGACATCACTACAGCATTTTTTAGACCACAAGGCGCAGCAAATTGAAACATATAACTGTTAACTGACGCGCTGTCGTAGTATTGATAAATGGCTTCTATAATTATTATCCTCTAGCATAAAGCACACCAAATGGCTTCCATAGCTTTTGTTTTCGTGAAACATTAATATTGATTTTAGCGTCAATGACACAGTAATCGCTTCCCAAAAAAATATTGGTCACCTCCAAGCTGCATTTGCTGGAAATGCTTGGAGAAGTAATAGTGAGATCAATCAGAGAGCATTTTAATCCTGCGTTAAAAACCATTTGAGTTGGTTTGGAAGTATTTTGTAATGAATAGTCATTTTCTTCGATAAAGGCTAACAAGCTAATACCATTTTGATTTGGGGTACCTGAGTCCTACATCTTGTGGCGGGCATTAAAATCACCACAGATAATAACCTTAGGAAATTTGGTAATGAATGACAGACACGTTTTGTCTATTGAATTAGATAGAGGATTGTACACATTAAAAATTGCCACGTTACTTACTTTGATCCCCATAGTTTCTATACTGTTACTGCACTCTGGTAGTCTAATTTCTGAAAAAAAAATAGTGGTTTTAACGCAAAAGCTAATATCTCCTCCTTTTTTTCCATTACTTCGATCTTTTCTTATCACTTGGTAGCCTGTTAAAGAAAAAAATGTTTGTTTGTTTAGGTAGGTCTCCTGCAAGCATAAAATATCTGGTAAATTAGCAAAAGTGGATAAATAACTTTGCAGATTTAAAATTTTGTTACGAATAGATCTGCAATTCCACTGTAAAATATGGATCGCCATTAGGTCAAGGATTTTAGCAGCTCAACGTTAATGGGAATTCCCATTTGTTTTCCTGCTGAGTCAGAAATAATTTGATAGATATCAATTTCTTTATTAGTTTTTGTTGCTAGCAAAGTTTGATTAATGACCTCCGTCAAAAAAGCTACGAAATATATCGGATTACTAAACATAAAGTTAATTACAGAATAAATTTGCAAAGCATCGCAGCTATTTTTATGAAGTTCAACGCAGGTTTGAGTGACATCATTTTCGGCAGGGTTTTTTTCGACCTGTTGCAAGTAAGGCCTTGTGTTGATGGGGCTAGCCCCATTTAATGCTAGTAGAGGAGGAAATTCTCTAAGGTTAGAAAGTGATTGAGACTGTCTAGCATCTGCGTTTCTTGGGCTGTTGGTAGCGCGGTTGTATTTCCTACATGCGTTAATTTTTTTTCGGTTTGATATTTAAGTACTTGAGTTTCTCGTAAATACTTGGGGCAGATTTTACTTGCAGCACTGTGGTTGCCATTGCAATTAGCACACTTCATTGCAATTACATTTGTGATACTGCAAGAAGATGTGTTGTGTTCCTTGCCACATTTTGCACACTGTTCTTTGCCTCTACATTTTTCCGCAATGTGCCCAAAACGATTGCATTTAAAACAACGCAATGGCATCGGGATGTACTGTTTAACATTAAATTTTAAATATCCCAATTGAACCTGCGGGGGCAAGTCGGGACAATCAAAATGCAACAAAACTGTTTTCGTGTCAATCATTTTGCCTTCCGCGTCTTTGAATTTAAATCGCTTGATATTATTCACCTGAAACTGTTTTAGACATTCCAGCAAATCATCATTCGTGATGTCAAGAGGTACATTATAAATAACCACTCTTGCACCAGGAGGTTTGGTTGTAGATGCAATTATTTGGATAGAATTACCTGCAGAATCAGATAGAGAGTCCAGATCTAACAATGTCTTAACCTAATTACTAGTCTTGCAAATTATCAACAAATTGCCGTTTCGAATTGGCTTGCAAGATTCATATTGCCCATGGCTTTTCCTAAGCACCTATCGATTGTAATAGGGTTATAAGAGGCAAGAGGTCTACCTCCTTTGTCACCTAAATTTGCTTGCAACATAACTGGCCGTAGCTGGTAGTAGCTGCCTTTTTTTTGGAATTTGAAAGTTCGTCACTAGAGCTGTTCGGGTATGACTTGTGCTTTTGCGATTTACGTTTCAAACCCTTTTTGTTCGTGACAACCGAAAAACCTGCAGCATCAGTGTACTCATTTTCAGATGCACTTGACAGCGACATGCTGCCAAAGCCGTAGCGGGACATCAACCGAGATTAGTTGTTACGTAAGGTTGCACTATTAATCTCGCTAATATAGTTTAATATTATTATAACGTAAAAGGTACCGGTACCTACAGTAACGTATATTGATTTTTTTTTGTTTTTTACTTACCAACCTTTCAACGTTATTGAGAACGCTCAAGACTTGCTAACTCTGAAAAGAAACTAAGTTATAACAGAAAAGACTGCGTGATTGTGGAACAGGCGTTTTGCAATTTCTGCAAATTACACCGGCAACTAATTACGTGAATTAAAAATCTCAATAATAACGAAAAGCGAGTAATCGAGAAAAGGCAAGCAAACAACAACGATTAATCGAAAGGTTACTGGTTCGAATCCATATTAAGGTGTCTTGCAGTAACATATGGCTCCTAATCTAACTTCTAAACCAAACGTCACGGTAACATCAAATTTGGCATGCGGGTGGGTGTTTACCATAAATTTTTGGATAAATTGATTTTGACTTAATGACGTCATCATTGTGATGTCACAGACATATTTTCAAAAATGACGTCATTTTTTCAATGACGTCACATGCGGTTTAAATTTTTTATATAAGTTTTTTGAATACTGAATCATAAAATGCTTAAGTCAGAGTAGTTACGTCACAAAGACGCCTTATGACGTTATTAAAGTTAAATTTTGGCCAAAAAATGCTCAGATTTCGGAAAATGATTTAGGGAAACTTTAACAATAAGACTTTCCGTTTCTTAACAGCTTCAAATTTTCAGGAATTATTTGTAATCAAATTTGACTCAAAGTTACGTTATTCAAGTCACAATCTTTTGTTGAAGGAATTTATCCCGCAAAAACCAAGAGGGGACAAAAATGCCTTCCTTCTTTTGCGTAAAATAGGATTAAAAAAGGCCACAAATAACGTAAAATTTTTAACGAAATAAGATTAAAATCTATCCTAAAAAATTTGCTAATTTTTTAATTTTTTCAACTGTTTGCAGGTTATAAAAAATACAAAACTTAGACCAACGAAAATCGACATTTGTATTTTGTTTTTTATTAACTAAATCCCCGTTAATTACCTTGAACTAACATCTGTTCGCGACATTACGCCAACACCTTCCAGACAATCAACTAAAAATGCCATCTGTGTAAACAAAACGCGGTTATACAGGTATACAAACGAAAACTTTTTGCCTGAATCTTTATTATCAAGCTTGAGAACAAATGCGATTGTTTGGTTGGTTTTAAGATTTTCAAAACTATTTTTCAAGGAAAAAGTAATCAACGACTATGCTTTTCTTCTTTCGCAAAGATACGATTTTATTAGGTTGACAGTAAAGATAAAAATTCAACAAAAAACAAGCAAGCAAAAGTGCAGATTATTGCAGTTTACTAATACTTAAATTTGCCTGACTTTTATAGCGGACGTCAGATGTGAGGAACTTCCTGAACTTTTTGAACGTGGAACAAAACGATGTTCGAGGGAAAATTTAGTCGGTTCAGTTTGCCGTTTTCGTTGTAATTCTGATCACGAAGTGAATCCAAGCTACAGTGAAGAAATAATCTGTCAACCAAACGGAAAATGGGACAAACCTGTTCCCTGCTGCTCACGTACGTAATAATGATATGTATTTAAGCTTTTTGTCCAATTTTTAAAAGTTTTCCTAAGGCTGCAAAAACTAATATTTGCTTACGTATAAATCGAATTACAGAGTTTTTTAGCTCACCGAAATACTCAGGTTCATTAATTTCTTCACAGAGTAACCAAAGTTGACTAATTTTGAAAAAAGTGAAAAATACAATAAGTTACAATTTTTGAACTATTATTGAAACAAATATAATTTTTACTGATTATACATTTTAGTGCCTTGTCCCCCAAACTTGTACATAGACTTGGTCATAATGATACACAACCGTAATCATGCACGTCTTCTGAGGGGAGCAAGAACACAGCTCGGAGGGTTTTTGAGGTAATTGATGTTGCAAGGACTTGGGTTTGTTTTATGCTTTGGTTTGAGTTTTTTTGTGTGAGTTTTTTTTATGTTAACTCTATACACAAGAGGGAGTTAGCAATAATGCTCCTCTCCTCGATGTTTTCACAAGAAATATAGGAAAAAGCAGTTTACTTCAAACTAATTTGACTTTGAGTTTGACTTTGAATTACAACATATCCTCGAAAAATTTGAATTTGCAAAAGTAAAAGAAAGTTTTTCTATTTTGAGGTTTGCAAAGACAAAGACAGCTACTTCACTAAACTCGGGCTTTTTTGGACTCACATATTGCAGCAATGATATCAAACGATGTTTTCTTTTTGCAGTCAGTGTGGCTTTTTATAATTCAAATTAAAAAAAGAAACTATCCTCGAAATTCAAGCCGCCTATTAAGCCATTAAAAACGGACTTAAGTTGCCAAAAATCGATCGTGAGTTTCTCTTCATGCAATTCCTTTAATGTGAATGAATTCCTCTTAACGCACGTAATAGCACATAGAATATTCTAGTATAGCTGCTGTAGCAGATTATATTTATTCAAATTACATGCAGCTATAACTACTGTAATTACAGCATTCCTCCAAGCACGAAGAACTTATCCCAATAAAAAAGGATGCGGATCACCCCATAGTTAGCATCTGACGATGTTCGCTGACAGAAGAATAGATATGCACAACGACAACAACAAAAATATTCTATGCGAATCAAACAGAATATTATGTTTAAATAAAAAATTTCATTAGAATAAAATAACAGGAAAATTGCTGTTTTGCTCACAGCATTAAGTATCTTGATGTCGTAGAACAGTTATTTAGCTTTTTTGAATAAGTTTGATTCTGGTCGGTTTCAGTTTGACTCTTATTAATGAGAAAATTGATCCAACTGCCTTAATTTTATGTTTTATAAATCTTTTCTAAATTTAGCTTGCATTTCAGGAGATTTGCAATTGGGCCCAGCTCAATGCGGTTGGCGTACCCACATTACGACACCCACGTTCACGAACCATTCATAGGATTTCAAGAATCAGCAAATCTTACATCAGACGAACTTTTGAATCTTGCTATAATAGAAAGGACTGATCCGGAGTCCGCAAGTAAAACAACTAATTTTATACCAACCACAAGCCATAGAAAGTTTACCAATTTTAACGGCACAATCTGAACTTTTACTTTGTGTACAGACATTAGACATTAGACATTATTAGTTTATTTTATGCATATAAGAAAAACAAAGAGAAAACAAACAGACAACAAACCAAATAAATACGAGTACACTGTACTGTACTGTTTCAAAAAAACAAATTTAAATATCAGGCTACTGCCTGCTGATTTAGAGTTTCACTGCAAGGGAAGACTGCGATGGGACCAATTAGGTCTTCGAGTCAAGCAGCCACCCTCCCAATCAAATCGATGCAATAAAGTGATATTTTTAGGAGTATAAGCAATAAATCATAACAGTTGCAGCTGCAGTTGAGAGCCAATAAACCTAAAAAAAAATTAAAATAAAATAAAAAAAAATAACAAGACTACACGAATTAATGAGTTGCGTTGCTAGCTTGTTGATGAGACATACTTTTGAATTAATTGTTTTTTATAAGTTATTTTAAATTTAGAATACGGGTAATTTTTTAATTTTTGAGGGATATTATTCCAGATTTTTGTTCCTATATATTTAAATTTAAAATAACTTATAAAAAAATAACAGGCCTAGTACTAGTTTACAATGTACATAGTCATTTTGCCAACTAAAATCAATTTCTCTACAGGTTGTTCTTAAGAAAGCGATATTATACTTTGACTATGTCTATAAAGTGTTTTAACAAGATTGTCCAATACTGTAGCGAATAAGCCTTTTTGTGACGTATTATACTGAAAAGTTTAAAACTTATATACCAAAGAATTAAAAGCTCGTAACATTATGGCTAATACACTCCTTTTTCTTTTCGTTTTCTTTCTCCATTGCCCGCTTTTCCGCAAGGATTGTGGTGGGGCAGCGTGTCGAGATTAAGCTGCTACAATTCACGACGGTCTTCCATCACATCCATCATTTGGCTTGGGTAAAGTGGAAAGTTCCAAACGATTCCATCCAAGATCCTCAATGTGATTGGTCCACTTAAATCTACGTCGTCCAACGTGTTTTTTCCGATTTGCTTTGGCAAATAAAGCTTGTTTGGGAAGTTTTTCCTGAAATACTCTGCTTACATGGGCAAACCATCTAAGCTGAGATCTTTCAGTTTGGAGAAGTAACGGCTCGATGATTAGAGATTTTCAAACCTCAGAGCTACGCACCTTGTTAAACACTGTAACTCCTTTAGTTCTTTGTAAAAACCTCATTTCGGACGCTGGCATTTGCAATTGCATTCTTTCGGTCATTCCCAAAATTTATGACCATAGGTGAGAATGGGGACAAAAACTGTTTTGAAAATTGAGAGCTTTGCCTTCTTTGACAATTCTTATTTCATGACAACCGAATAGTGCAAAGCTCGCATTACTGCACTAGCCTTGCCAATTCGGGTATTCAGTCTTGCTTTTCGTCACTCGTGAACGCAATCAAGGTACTTGAACTTCTTTACCTGCTTCAGTGTCGCTCCATTCGCTTGCAACACGCAGTGATCAGGGTTTCTTGGAAGATGAGAAGTAACTTAGGTTTGGCCGTGTGTATTTTCATTCCGGCGGTATCAAATGCACGGCAAAGCTATTAAATCCGCAGTGGAGACCAGATTCTGTGGATGACAGCAGAACCTAATCATCGGCGAATATCAGACGACTATTTTGCAATTTCCAATCGTGGCACTCTCATCAGCTTGGCTACATTTGTCGATTCAATTTATGTAAACAATGAATGAATAATATACTCCTTTAGTACTGTAATTTCTTTATTTAGAAGAAAAAATATCTTCTACTATTAAAATTATCTTGTACAGATAAAGTCAAAAACCAAAACTTTTGGCAATGGCATTCCAACAATTTGTAGTTTGCCTGAAGTTTAAAAGTAAAATCAAAAGAGTCCTATTTTGTATTCGCGTGCAATATAATTTTTTTTTTTTGGTAAGTTTTTTTTCTGTTTAGGTTCAGTTACGGCAAACACGGGGAATGCGTTATGGTACATCCATAACAATATCTTTAACACTGAATATGATCGTCCAGATGCCAAGAATGTCATTTTTTTGATTACTGACTCATTTTCTGATGACGAAGTCGGTCCGGCTGCAAGAGCATTAAGAGAAAGCGGGGTGACGGTAAGACCAGGATTTTTTGATAAAAATTAGTCAAATCACAAAGAATTCCTCTATATCTATTAATCCAAAACAACGATTACCACACAATAAAAAATCTCCTTACTCGGCGAAACGCTACATATTACTGCACTGATTTGTAAATGATCCACGACAAATTTGTTTTTTTCACCGTTAAAAGAATAAGAATTGCTATAGAAGAAAAACATTTTTACAAACGTAAAAGACGGTCGCATTCAAAAACGGATTGGATGCTTCGCATTGGAAGTCAGCAACGCTTCGCATCGGAAGCCCTTTTTTCGTGCAAATTTACAAATTCTGGAACCAAAGGTCGAAATTGCAATAACTTCGAAATGGCTGAAGGTAGAAACTTGAGATGTAGAACTTAGATGGAGTACATACGGAACAATTGTTGTACAAATTTTCGGGATAATTGGTCACGTGATAACGGTTTCCGAACCAAAAAACTGAAATGCCAATCGGAGATTGAAACCGTTTTAGCTCGAAAACTAATTGCAGAAGAAGAATAAAATTCTCGAACTTAGAAGCGCCTGGGAATACAATATGAATTTGTTCACCTGCATTTTGGAGGCGCTAGGTCACGTGGTTTGGGGGTAGAAGCGTGCAAAGCTTGTGCTAACAAAATTTATTAAGTGATTTTAGTCAACTACGCTACAAAATCGCTTTAGATTTTTTTGTTTTAACATTCGATGTGATTAGAGGGTTTTATTCTTTGTGAAGAACATATTTTAATTCTGTTTTAATCCACTCCACACTAATATGAACGCTGAAAGTAGAGCGCTAGGTTTTTTTTTGATATCAGTAGATATTTAACGAACAAATACTAGGACATAGTTTGGGGTACCACATCCCTAAACAACCCCCAAATAACTCTCAAAAAATTAGTTTTTTGAATGGTTTAAGTGAAGGCGTCAATGTTTTTGATATTAGCTAACATTTAAAAGGAAAATATTTTGACGTAGTGTGGTAGTATCCTCCGCAACCCGCCAAAATGGGCCCCCAAAAATTAGTTTTGAACAACTTAAGCTAAAGCGCTAGTTTTTTTTTTTTTTGATTTCAGTAGATACTTGCCCGAAAATTGTGTTTACATAATCTAAGGGTACCACATTCCTAGTGAACCCTCCAAAACCCCCCAATTTTTTTTTAACAGCTTTAAACAGTTTTTTTGGTTCTTTTTTATTACTTAACATTTAAGAGACAAATGTTTTGACATAGTTTGGGTTTGCCACCGCTTTCCTCGGAAACCCTCCAAATGGACCCCTCAAAATCAAATTTTTGATTGGTTTTAAGCTAAGGTGCTTTTTTTTTTATGTCAGTAGATATTTAACGAACGAATATTCCGATTAAGTTTGGAGTACCACATCTTCAAGAAACCCCCGAAATAAACCAAAAAAAATTTTTTTGAACTGCTTCTGCTAGGGCGTCAATTTTTTTTTTTTTTTTGATGTCTTTAACATTCAGAAGACAAATATTTTTACATACTTTTTGATTCTATTTCAACGCACTTCACACTAGTTTAAGATTCTCTTTAATCTAAAAATTATTTTATGGATTCCAATCACAAATTTATATTGCAATTAACAGATCAGAGCATTTCAGGTTTTATTCTCAGTAAAGATTTATAGATCTCGAGAAGACTATTTTTTGATTCTGTTTCAATGCGCTTCATACAAGTACAGATTTTTTCTTTACTATCAAAATTATTATATCAACTGCTGCTGGATTCAAATCAAAAATATATTGCAATTAGCAGTTACTCTTTTTTTTTTTTAATCCGACAAAATCACATTCAACCATTTTTGTTTGCATTGCATGCGATTGAGTTTTACAGAAATATCGGTAATAATCTTCAAAGTGAGAAAGGGATAATGCTGCTGAAAAAGAACTGGCGGAAGTTCCGTATTATTATTTTCGAGAAAAATGAACATCGAGCGTTTTTTTTTCTTTCTAAATCTTGTACAATCGTCTTCACCTAAACTTCAAAACACCTCAAGATATTTTTTGTGTGAAGTTGTAGAGCTAAAAATGCAGTTTTGTCTCCCAAAATTTTTTGAGGCCACCCCCTTGGAAACCCTAACAACGGGGCCTATTGCAGGTTGACGCAATACGCCTATTGCAGGTTGACGAAATTATCTAGTCATCACAAAAATTCTGGACTATTTTAATTATTTGAACTGATACAGTTAAATGACATATGATACAGAATTGAAAACGAGCCGACTGGTTCAGGCCCGAACCCGAAAATATAAGCCCGAATCTAGCCCAAACTCGAAAACTAATTTGAAGCTCAAATCAAGCCCAAAAAAACCCGAAAGTTAATTTAGGTCTGAAAAATTTAGCAATTTTGCCTAGTTATTTTGATCATCTTTTTGTACACCTGCGACATAAAGCACATCTTAGGCTCGAATTAAACCCGAAATTTTTATCAACTTTAGGCCCGAACCCAGCCTGAACCCGGCCCGAACCCGACCCGAAAAACCAGTCCGACTTACAACTCTGATATGATTAATTTTGTTCATGCGTTGTAGGAAGTGATACGTTTTGCAAAATTGTACACTATAAACTCTTTCATGATTGTGGACAAAAAGTGACCCACTAAACAATAAATTAATTAAATTCTTTTTTAAGTAAAATATTGCATGTCCATTGATAACCCCAGAAACTTGAAGGCAACGTACAACAGAGTTGTCGCAAAACCACATAACGTGCTTTTTCATGAACCCAATTTTGTTGGCTACAAAAAACACAGCGATGAGCTGCAAACTGATCTCATTTACTTCAATTTTGGCGTATTACTATAATATCGCATTGAACTAAGATTTGAGATCTTTAAAACAAACTGTTTGCAACAACAAACTAGCATATTTCTGGCGAATGACGGCTATGGCGATTCAATTTACTGAATTTAACCGTGCTTTTACTTTGCATTAAACATTAATAATGCGGTTGAAGTTTTTCTGGCTGCAAGTTGGAAACTGCAAGTTTTTTTGTTTTTTTTTCTTTAATTTTGTCACAACAATTTATACTAAAAAAGGATTTATTCGATCACTCAGTCTGATTAAATGCTGCTGATTTGCTTATAATCTATATAAAAAATGATTGTTTTGGATTTTAAAGTCTTAGATTTATTGTAATCTGTCCGTTTTCTGGAATTAAGCACTAAATTACTACCAAACGTAATCATACAAATAAAAACTTTTTTATGTCAAACAAGTACGGTAGCAATCGTTTACAAAACGATTTGATAATAGTCTTAACAATTGAGGTACTTACTAAAGTCAAATCATAGACAAAAAAAATGATTAGAATATTATGCTCGAAATAAATAATATGGAGTACCAACCATGTATTCAATTTTCTACTTAACTGAGTACTTATCAGTAATGCTTATCTATTTATGAAAAGTATAGCGAGCTACAATAGTGAATCATACTGCCTTGTTGACGATTTTGAATTCATCTTACAAAATTGCCATATAACACAATAATCATACGTATTTTTTTTGTTATAGCTTACAAAATTAAAAAAATTGAGTGTTGGCTGAAAATAAAAAGCAAAATGCGTTACAAAATGATCGGCATTCCTATTAGTTTTTATGCTTTTTTAATCATATGAAACACTTTTTTCATTGGTATGTAAAAATACTGTTAAAACGTAAGAAAAGCTTTTGCTCGTTCTTGGGGCTTAGCCTTCAGAAATCTTGATATTAGGGGGTCGAAAAAAGCAAGTTTCAAAGCAATTGGAAAGGTATAAATGCACTACTAAATAAACTTACAAAAATTTAGAAACCAAAAACTTTTCTGATGATTATTTACAGAGGTAGGCACGAATAACTTTTTTCAAAAACGCAGTGCAAAGATTTTTTAAACCATGCACTGAAAGCGTAGAGAAAGATGCGCAAATCATTTTTTATTTTGTAAAGCTCAGCGCAACTTCCGCAACTTTGAATTCAGTTGAAGGGCAATGCAACTCCGCCTTTGCGCAATGGGATTTTGTACCAAGTCAAAGCGCAATCTGCTCTAACTTATGCAATTAAATTTTAGAAAAAAGCAAATTTTACGTTTTTGCAATTTTATACTGTAAAAGAGCAAGTAATTTGCTAAGAATATCGGCAATTGACAAAATTACAATTGAAATGAAATAAAATTTAGTTCGAAGTATAAAATTGCGCTGTTTACAGTACAAAAAAACTTTGCAAGTGCAAGGCAATTAATCTGCAACAAATTTTTAAAACATAGTCCGCTACGCAACTTCCGTCATGTCACAAAATAAAAAATTAAAGCACAACGCAACTTTCACAATTTGTGGAAGTTGCGAAGTTGGACTTTGCCCTACCTCTGATTATTTACGCTAAAGTAGCGATATCCTTTGGTTATTATTATTATTTCAATATTTGTCACGTAAAACTAGTTAGTTAGAGTTATGGCAGTTCTGAGTGGCATTTTGAGCAGTAGCTAGATACGTCGACCACCCATTAGTTACGTTGTGCGTGCCCTGGTGGGAATAGGCCTACTATGTTTACTCTGCGGCTAATTTTGGAAAAACGATATGATTTTTAAAATTGGGTAATAATTCTGTCAAGTTTTATTAAGAATTTGCTATTGTAGCAAGCTTGGTAGCTTGTTTTAGGGAGTAAATTAGACACTGCTTCTGGTCGAATCGTAGCCTATTTTTGGTGGCCTATTTTGTTAAAATAGGCCTAGAAGCCAATGCTACTTAAGGTAACAACCCAACAAACCGTTGATATACGTCTAGCGGCTAGCGCTTACTTGTTTATTTCGTCGTTTTTCTTCAAAACAGCTGCGATGACGCACTTAAGCATGTGATAATGAGCAGATACTTGTAGTGTCGTCCGCAACAATCAATCAAGTTACCACAAATAAGAAATACATGGAACCAATGAGTTAATAAATTAACCTACTATTAAGCGTAATCTTTTTAGTAAATCAACCAATTACTAAAGCAACCAACCTTAGTCTTTTTAGTTTCTATCAGACATATTAGGCGTAAAATTAAAATTTTGGACCGAAAATCAGAAATAAGGAGAATTTACACAGTATCCGTTTTTCGTACGTTTTCGTCCGTTTTTTTACGTTTTTACTTCTCCTTGAAAAAGTATGCGCTTTTTCATCCGCATTTTTGTAAGTCCATATACGCACTAAGTAGACTGTTATATATAGATAAAAATTTTGTTCAAAAATTTTGTGTATGAACGATAAGAGCGATATTTCGAAATAGAACTGTACTCCTCTACAAAAAATTTTTTTCAGAAAACTTTTGTCCAGTATGTGACTGTCTGGTTAGTGCGGATATGGACACATAAAAATGCGGATGAAAAAGCGCATACTTTGTCAAGGAGAAGCAAAAACGTAAAAAAACGGACGAAAACGTACGAAAAACGGATACTGTGTAAATTCACCTGTAGGGAAAATTTTCAAGAATTTGCCAAAAAAACCCATGTTACTCTTAAACCCCTTAAGTTGTATAAACAAAAACAGTATCATTGTAATTAGAGAAAATAAACACGAAAAGTCGGGAATCTTGAGAATCTTTTTTTGGAGGATTAACATTCTTGAGAATTTTTTTTGAGAATCTCATTATAATATTCACGATTCAGCATGCGTCGGCAGTTCACTGGCCTTGCTTCTTAGCAAGCTCCCATCTAGTTTTGGACTGTAATGTTTGAAAACGGCAAGTACAGCAGTGCCGTCGCCAGAGCAAACGAAGTGAGGGGGCTCTAGCTAAAAGAGGAGGGGCACTAAAATTTGCATATAAAAACTGATCTTTAGATTTTGTGCGGCGACATTTGTGCGTAATTTTAAAATATGGCCGGCAGCGTTTCTTAGCTCGTTTCGTCTGCGGCGCAGAGTCGCTTAAAAAATCTATCTACAGCAGTGAATGCTACCAGACGTGCAACCAGGATTTTGCTAAGAGGTGTGAACAAAAGTAAATTTTGTTTGCACAAAAAGAAACTGATTTAGCACTCGCGCTGACCAAACTAATGCAACTCAAGCGTGTCACAGACGGGACATATTAGACATATAGTCACTAAATATTAAGTGACCGTGGACGGGGGCCTTGAGGCGGAGCCCCCAGCTACTGGACAATTTTTACAATTTTGCATTGAAAAATAGCGATTTTAATGCCATTTTAATCACATTTCGCACTTTTTAAGGCCATATGAATAACTAAATTGCCAAAATTCAGAAGTGATTTAAAAGAATTAAATTGCTTAGCGCTTTCAACCCTTTTACTTCAGGTCAAATCTAAAATACGTTTGAACGCTCGCATTTAAAAATTAAATTTTCTAAGTGACTTGGCTAAGAGTGTGCTTTAAAAATCAATTCAGCTTGTCTTTGAAAAAAATGTATCGCGTATTACTTCATGTCATAATTACTAACGAAGTACCAGCAACATTTCTGCAGGCTTACATCTCTATTTCGCGACACATCCGTAAAGGCGTGTTAATAAGACGGAATGTTTCGTCAGATTTATGTGAGACAGCAGTTGGTTGCCAGCAATTTTGCAAAGAATCAAGAAAACATCAAAGGAGAATTATGTTTGAACGTATTTATTCCTTTTTCCAGCATTTTGAGTAAACCTAAATGGGGGGGCACAAGCAACAGTTAGGGGGGGCACGGCCCCCCTGGCCTCCCCGTAACGACGGCACTGAAGTGCGTAGAAAACTCAAATTTGGTGAAAATGGATTTTACGGTTTGCCAAACATTTTGATCTACAATGAAAATTTTAACTTGAATGCTCAACGCTCTTTAACATACGATGAACTTTTGCTTTCATTTTGCTTCAAGTTTTCTTGGTCAATCTTGAAACAAAAATTAAAATTATATACCACTTCACCAACTTTCATTATTTTCTCCGTTTAGATCTACACGTATTGGGCGAGGAACAGTTTTAATCAGTATAATAACGAAGAAGAGTTTCTCGAGATTTCAGGCTTTTATGATCCTAAACGACGAGATCGCCCTTCTGCAGCTCACCCAGGACATTTTGAAAATCTTTGCCCGAATACTTGCAATGCTCCGTAACAGCAGAAAATCTGACTGTACAGAAGTGAAATTGTGCATGTTGGTTTTTGAATACAGGTATTGTGCTCTTGAACTAACTCGTATAGAAAAAACAAATAAAAGCTATGCTGTATAAAGAAAAACATAATTGCTGTGTTTTATTCATAAGTCATTCATTTGCTCTTCAGTCTCTAATGCCTTTTAAATATGAAGGCGCACGTTCTTTATTTTGAAATCAAAATAACAAAAATAGGTCGGAATTAGATTCTGACAGATTCTGCTCGCTATTTTTCTTGTGAAGAGTCTTGCACTGTCGCAGGTCTTCATTAAATTCAAGTCGCTCCGCCACATATTTTTGTGGTTCTTTTTATAAAAAATTAAAAAAATAGAATCATTCCTAAAATTATTATTGCTGTCTAAGCAAATATTTTTAGAAGATTTTCAAATAAAATTTCAAAATTTTCGATCGTTTAGGAATCTTTCGCTTTGTCACTGTGAATAGTTTTCGTAGTATACATCCAGTAGCGCTTGTGTGTTGTTGCTGACACGTTAACTCGGCCACGAAACCAGCACAAGTATCTGTGAAATAGAAACAAAAAGAACTCAAAAAAAGAAAAAGAAAATCTTTAAGGAACAAAACGCTGTGAACAGTGCTTTTTATTCCAGATCTAGTTCATACCAATTTAGGCAGCAAGACATGTGCATAGATAAAAACCGTCTGAAATCTACCCAACCTCGTTTACAAGCTGATTGAAATACACTTGAAAATACCACGCGGCAAAAGCGTTTTCCATGTTTATTCTCAATTTTATTCCAATTGCAATGTCTCTATACTGCAAAATAAAATGTTTACGTCAGATTTGGCTGATTCATTCAAAGGTAGAATCAAGGGCCCAACGTTTGGGGCCAAGGACCGACTTTTCGAGGACAGCCGCTCTCGAGATCAAGGACACAATTTTTCTAAGTTATAGCCGACAAGTTTCTATTATTTAAACCAAAAGTGCGTTAAGAGATAGTGCTCGAATTCGGTTTTATTGAAGAAATGAAAGCTACTTGAGGTAATAAAGAGGTGCCCCGAATCTTTTTTCACAGTTCCCCTTATTCGCGAAAATGCGTTTTAATCCGTTTGACTTCGCACCATTGACAACCCTGCATTTTGCAATTTGTGACTTCACAAAAGGCGTACTGTAGGTCAGTACTGTTAGCCTAGGTCTACAGGTTCTATGGATGTTAGAAGGATTGTGGGTCACCAATTATGGAAGTAAACTCAATTATGGAGGTCGTGATGGATGATTGGGCCAAATTGTGGGGGATGATAATGATGATGGAAGAAAGATGGCTGATGTTGCGCTATCTGACTCCTATGTCTTCATTGTTAAATTGCACACCAATGCTGCTTTGTTAGTAATTCTTGTTAAATTTATCAAGCCAAAAATTAGTAACAAACGGTCAAATTCTAAAGCGCTTAAAATTCTAAAACGCTTAACTCTAAAAACTCTGTAAGCTTTGTGTAAGCTCTCTATCAACTCTACATCCTTATAAATCTATACATCTATATATCTATATCTATAACTATACATCTATATTGCCACGCCCGAAACAAGTTTTATAAACAGGTTCCATCTCTGCCTCTTTTGTCCTAATGACGTCGAAATTTGGCAAAAAGAAACTAACTTGAGCTCGCGCGCCCACAGACAAAAAAAGATAGAAAACCATTCGTTTGGGAATCTGAATCACTCAAACGAGGCAGATATGGAACAACGTTGATACGTCGCAGAAACATGACACAGAAACAAGTTGAAGCGTTCGGAATTTGATTCACTCGGATAAATCATTTGGTACATGGTCTGCTTGATTTCAGCATTTGCACGCGCTATAAACATGATCAGTTCCTTCACGCCACAGTTCCAGTAGCAGTAGACAAATTTTCAAATTTTGATGTAGATACTCACAGCTACTAGTTGGTCATCCTGTTTCTTAACCTGCAAGAATTTTTGCAAAAATTATGCCTTCTGTGATGTTACAAATTTGCAAAATTCAGGGTTGCCAATTGTGCCGAGTTAAGCGAATTAAATCGTATTTTAGCGAATAAGGGGAACTGAAGAAAAATATTTGAGTTACCTCTTTATTACCTCAAATATTTCTCATTCTTTCAATAAAACCGATTTTGAGCAGCATCTCTTTAAAGCTGCATTTACACGGGCCACTTTTTTGCAATGCGATTCGAAGATTTTTCACGCGTAAAAATCTCTCTCGCAGAGTGGTTACTCACACGACTCGAGACTCGCATACCGCGGTCGGGTTTGGCAAAAATCACCGCCGTACAAGTATTACTTGCGATTTGGGATGCCGATTATATTTTGCGCGACTCGATGCAAGAATGGTTCGCGCCCATGATCACTAACACCAGGGCAATTTCAACGTAACGAGAGTCTCAAGGCAAAGTCGCGCTCGTGTAAACAGCAAATTGTAAGCAATTAACGAGTCGCCCAGACATATCGCAATGCACAAATGCTTTGCAAGTCGCCAACTGCGATTATTCTAAATTTACTGCCTAAAATATTGTGTTCATAGTACAAAACAGTCTTTAGTTCTTCTTCCGTATTTTACTGCGATTTCGATACCAAATTTACGTCATATTAGTTTAAACGCCGAAGGAATAATTTTGTTCTGGACGCTGGTACTGATGGTCTACTGTAGATACGGCAATCATTGTCCAATAGAAATACGACAAAATATACAGAAACCCGGAAAAAATTTATAACAAGCTAAAATTTGGCACAATGACTCGGGACCATGTCCTGATCCACCAAAAAAAAAACCAATGATTTGGACATGGGACTTTAGCCTTTTTCTGCCTTAAAAGTCTGCCATCTAGTGTCAAAGAGTCTTTGCTGTCTTCCAACAGCCAATCCAAAAGTTATGAAAGAGCCAAACTTTGAATCGTAAATAATTTACCAGTGCAGGTATAAACATATTTATTTTAAAATTGATGATGTCATTGTTGGTGACGTCATAGCCAAATTTTAAGATTTGGAAAAATGACGTATTCTGTATTGATGACTTAACTTGTGAATGATAGTTAGCTTTTTGGCTCCAAACCAAAAATTGCTTAAATCAAAGTGGTGAAGTCACGAACGTTTTGCTGATGTCATCGGTAAAGAGTTTTTATCGTAAATTTGAAAAATAGTGTTTGACCAAACGAAACATTGCAACTCCCAGAGAATATCAGCATCATCATCATTTTGAGGTACTAAGCATCTTCGGGTCCTTGGCCGAGGGCTTGCATCGTCCTCCTATATGCAATGGTTCTAAAAAAACAAATAACCAGTGCAATTATATGTAAATTAATACGAATATGTCCCGAGCACGATACATCCGATAAGCACAAAATTTCTACCGTTTTGCAATGTCAGACAATATCGTTATCTTACGCCTAATACTATGTTAGCATACTTCTACAATCTGTGGTAGTAAATCTATTCTAAAATAGGCCTGGTATCTGAACCAAACTTATCTAATCAAGTAAAATAACATTTGATCAAACTTATCGCATTAATCTAAAATAATAACTGATCAAAAACTTATCATATTAACCAAGATTCTTAAATAACATCTGAACAAAACTTATTTAATTAATCTATTACAATCACGCTAATATTTGACAATTTGCAACGTTAATATTTTTTTTTATCTTTGCTAGTGTTTGCATTTTAAACTAAAACTGCAGATTAACTTTAACTTGCCGAGGGAGCTTTTCGATAAACATTCATAAGCTTCCTTGCTCTTACTGCAGAATGCATCATTTTATTTTAATCCCATATTGGGAGGTTTAAGTTTTATCTGCTTGAATACTACCACCGGCTCATCCAGAAATAGAAAAAAAGAGGAGGGACAAAATTTTTTGCTATAATTAAAATTAATTTTTTGCATATGCAAATCGGAAAGTTTTTATGTAGGCAAATTGCATCAAACTACTGCACAAAGGTTAAGTGATAACAGGTGGAAGTGCCGCCTTCATTCGTGCGGCAGACGCATAAAAAAATAAATAAATGAAAAAGTATAGAATTAAAGTGGTTTCACGATTTTGCTTTATCTAACGATGAAACAGGGGGGTACAAAAAAGGGCGTTTTTTCACGTAGGCCATACGAGAAAATTGCGGAATGCCGTTATTATTCAAGCAAGTTGGCATAATAGTTCAATTTTTGAGTAATTATGATCACATTTTATTCACCAAGTTGCCTTAGCCAGGAGACAACAAAGGGACCTTTCGAGTGAAGCTGCCACCTGCCCACCTGTCTAGTACTGTATATTGTAACAAATTAAGACCAAATGAAATGAACAATTCGCAATAACATACAAACAGCCTCCGCCTACACTTAAAAATGCTTGGTTTTTGAAAAATAAGAGCTCTCTATTATTGTTTATGTTAATTGACATTTGTCACCACACTCTGCTTGCTATCTTCAAACAGAAAAAAATGCGCTGTGTTGTGGTTCGCCTATACAAAGTTTCGTTTGGTTGATTACTGAACTGTTATGAAAATCGTTGGTAGGAAATACGGATCTAAGCATTAAACCATAGCCGTTATATAGTCCGGAAAGTCAATGAATTTGCAGTGTGCGAGGTTGTGTCACGACGCGCTCTCTAGCGACTGTTAGTGTGAAAGTATAATTATCATTGGACGATTATTAGTTTTAAAAACCGACTAGACACTAAGACTCAGCACCATATACGCTTCTCCGGTACGCCATGTGTTACTATACAGAGGTGTAGTTGAGGACACTAGGCTTGAGGCGAAGGACACAAAAAAATCTGAGGCCAAGGCCAAGGACAGCCCTTGCGAGGACAGACACTCTCGAGGCCAAGGACAGGATTGCTCGAGGCCGAGGCCTAGAACCATGGACACAAGCGCAAGGGTTCTCAAAAAAAAGGTCTTTAGAAAAATTTTTCAAGCGCTCCACAAATCTTTAATAACTTATAAAAATAGTGCTGTCCTCGAGACGAGGGCAGTGCAATTTTCGAGGACTTGAGGCTTTGAGGTCAAGGCCAAGGACTTCAAAATGTGTCCTCGAGGACTCCACCTCTGTTACTAAAGTTCGAAAGTTAATAAGCACAGAAAAGCTTGAAATCTTACGCGTGGAGTTGGATAAGCTACTCCAATTGGAAATCATTTACAGAAGCAAGAGCGAATGGGCTAGCCCTGTTCATCTTGTCCAGAAAAAAGGCGGTCGCAGGAGAATTACGGGAGATTTTCGCCTACTGAATCGCCAAACCACATCAAACCAACACTCCATTCTCCTTTTATCATAGTTCGTGGGTGATATGGAAGGTTCAACTGTTTTTTCGAGCCTTGACCTGTACAAAGGTTACCATCGAATGGAAATCGCCTCAGAAGACCAATGCAAACCGAGTATCATTACGCCATAGGGCAACTTTGCATTTCGACGCCTCCCAATGGGATTTTTTTGTGCAGCCAATTCCTTCCAACGTTTTATGCAAGAAGTTCTTCAGGGAATTCCTAATGTCGTTTACTTCGTTGACGCTCTCCTCATCTTCAGGCGGAACGAGAAAGAGCATATCCGACACCTACAATTGGTCTTTGAACTTCTATTCCAATATGGTCTAATCCTAAATTCTGACAAACGCATTTTCAAAGTTCCTGAAATTGACTTTTTTGGACACAAGATTTGTCACAAAGGAGTCCTTTCTCTTTTTAAAAAAGTGGTAGCTATACAGACTTTTCCCAAGTCTAAAATTATGCGACAACTGCAAAAATTTTTAAGGATGATCAATTTTTACCGAGGTTTCATACCGCAGGCTGGTGCAATATTGCACCCCCTGGAACGGCTTTTTCCCCACAGAAGAACAGCGAGAAAAGCATCCCGTAATCGGAGGAAAGTATTGATGCTTTTGAGTCCGCTAGACACATTTTGGCGAATGTTACTAGTTTAGCTTTTCCGATTAAAGGAGGTGAAACTATCTTGACTTGTGACGCTTCAGATGAAGCTGTTGGGGCCGTCCTTAATCAAGTTGTAAGTGGTGATTTGGCACCAATTGGTTTCTTTTTAAAGTTGCTAAACGCTACACAAAAAACTATCCCACTTTTGATGGAAAATTGTGGGCTATTTTCCTGGCGATAAAACATTTTCGGTATTTTCTAGAAGGACTCTACTTTGTAATCGAAACGGACCATTCTGCTTTGGTTTTTGTTTTGAGGTCTAATAATAGGGAGTATTCTGGTCGGCGATTGAGACAACTGCGATTCATTTCTGAGTTGACGTCAAATATTCGCCACATTGAGGGAAAGCAAAATGTTGTAGCAAACTGTTTAAGTCAACCCCGTGACATAAATGCTGTGTTTATTGACTTCCAGAAAGTAGACTTGCTCGAGATTGCTCCTGAAAAACAGACTGACTTACAGATAAATGATCTGATCAGGGATAAAACTCGTTCCTTGTGTTTGAAGAAGGTCACTATTCCTTGCTCTAGTGAACGCATTTGGGTAGACAAATCCTATAATGGACCACGAATTTTAGTTCCACAAAACATGCGCTTTTTCATTTTTGACGAAGTTTATTTTTTAGCACCCTGGTGTGAAAATAACCAGAGAGTTAATTGGTCAACGACTCGTGTGGAAAGGAATGCGAAAAAATGTGGCAAAGTTTGTTAGAACTTATATCCCCTGCCAACAGTCCAAGATTGTTCGCCTCAATAAACTCCATTGCAAAGGTTGAAAACTGCTGACGCTAGTTTGCTTACATAAATTGCGAAATTGTAGGCCCACTGGTTGAGTGTAACGGCTTTTTGTTCACAGGTTTACAAAGCATGTAAAAGTAGCTTGCGCCCCATAAGGGCACAACCGCCAAAGAATGTGCTGACGCATTTTTGCACACTTGAGTCACCAGATTCAGTTGCCTTACTGGGCTAACTTGTGATCACGGAGTTCAGTTTATCTCGCACTTGTGAAATGAACTGTGCTGTTTTTTAGGATGTAAATAAACCACACTTGTGTGTAGAGACCCCAAGCTAACGGATTTTGTGAGAGAGTGCACAGAAGTTTGAAGGCGGTCCTTAAAGCCCAAAGAGAGCAGCACAAGTGGTTTTCTAACCTGCCTTGCGTTTACTCGCTCTTCAATATTCCCCTAAAAGTGATCATGGATTTTCATCGGTGGAATTGACATTTGGCACTTCCCTGCGACTGCCTGGTCAGTTTTTCGAGTCGCCTAAACCGGTGTGTGAGACAACATACGTGGAAGAGCTTAACTCCCTAACGTCGTCTTTGAGAGTTCCGCCGACCAACTATCGCACTCAACACGACACTTTATGTTGAAAAAGCACTGGCGATGTGTGATCATGGTTTTGTATGAGATGAAACGAGTGGTGGATTTCAGAGAGCGTACAAAGGACCATCCCGTGTTGTGTCCAAACACGCTAAGTTTTTTACTCTAGATCTTGGCAACAGAATTGACACGGTGAGCAATGATCGATTGAAAGCCGCTAATTCGTTAGACAACGTAACAGACGACGATTGTTTGGACTCTACATTTAATGGCATCGCAGCGGAGCAAACTGCACCTGTTTTTTGCCATAGGCTGGGTAGGATAATTCGTACGCCCTTCCGTTTCAACGATTATGTCCCTTTGAAGAGCTAAGCAGTTCCTTTTCGGTTACATCGATGCCTCGGTAATAGCTCCTTTTTAGTAAGTTTTATGTTGGGTGCAAGCGCTTATTTTCCGACTTTACAGCTTTGTCACGCTTATAAGTTATTGTTCATTGCTTTGTTTTTCTCGTTTCGGTTTGAAAAATTTCAGTTTAACTCAGAGAGTTTAAATTCGGCTGGGGTGCTTTAGAATTTCTTCCCGGGTTTTCGGCGTTGTTTTCTATGGATGCACGACTGATCACCGTGCACAGCTCTGGATTGCGTGTCCCAGACTCCATTGTCGACCTATCAGCTTTTGTTATCGTGAGCAGATGTCGAGTTTCACAATAATGGTTTGCTATTCCATTCTTCCATCTGAGTTTCAGCTATCATACCTCTGATACTGTTCATGATACTTCGCTTTTCTGTTTGAAAACTTTGTGGCTGGATTTTTTGGTGTGTGTGTCTGTGACAAGCTTGGTGTGGCCTTGTTTTGGCTCAGCATTTTTTTTTTTTTTTGCTGAGAACGGTTTCGCTATTGGTAAATTTTTTTTTGTAGACTCACTTTTTTTTCTAGCTAAGCTTAGTGGGGGTCGGTACCTAGCTGCTCTCCTGTGTGCATCATAAGCTCCAGAATAGAGCACTTTTTCCTCTCCACCCCAAGACGTATTTTTATTTTGACTTTCGGAGCAGACTCCATTCTCTGCTCTAAACTAAATTATTTCAGCAATGTGTTGCTTAAAATTTTTTTGTTCCCTCGCTCGCAGCCGCTGACGTTTGAGCCGGAAATCTTCAATTCTTCGTTGATCTTGTTGCTAGAACTGTTGAAGAAGTTTGCTTTCCTCACCACTCACTGGATTCATTTTGTTTTTTTTCAACTTTATTTTTTGTCCCCAGTTTTAAGCGGAGGCTGATGTTTATTGCTAAAGGCTGTGTTTCCTGTGATGCGTTAAATTGTGCCAGTTTCCTCGTTTTGTGTTACTAGCTTGTTTAAAGGTTTGGCAGTAATTACTCGAAGTTCGTTTCTTTGTTCAGCAGTTTTTTTTTGTATTCCCATGGATTCGTCAATTAGGCTTCGGTCGATTTACTAATTGTCTGATATCTTGGTAAGGGGTATTGTTGGAATTCGGTTTACTCCGTTTATTGCGGGAATATTTTTTTTGGCAACCATGCTGTTTAATTTATTTTTTTTTGCGCAATTATAAATGATTCGTCTTTCTTCTTGGTTGACTACGTGACTCGAGAAGTAACCTAAAAATGCATCCTAGTTAATCGACGATTAGGAAATCATAATTGTGTTTTGGTTTTGAAAATAAACAGTAAACGGAAAATAAGAATTTCTTTCTGAGTATCCTGCCAGCTGGAAGTCATTTGTGGCTCCTCAAAGGTTAGGTGGGAAGTAGGGACACCACATAACCTTCGATCTACAGATACTAATAATTTTGAATTGCTTGCCACATATCAGAGATTATTTTGATGTTATGGGTTCAGGCCCGGCGCCAGGATAGCATCACTGGGGGGGGGGGGGCAGAAATAAATTTTAGGGGGGCACGCGAAGTTTATTTATGTGAATTCGAGAGGGGCACGGGGGCACGAGGAATTTATCCCAGTCTGGATCAAACGAACAAAATGAAGACCAAAAAAAAGGTCTTCACTGACATTCAGAGGGATTTTTCGGCCGACATCAGAAATTCAAACAGTTTTTCCAGCCGAAAACAGGTGATCTCCAAAAAAATAAATAAATAAAAGAAAAACGTCTTTATCCCAAAAATTTTATGAAATCCGGTGTGAGTTCACAAAAATTACGAAAATACGAGTGGCAAACACCTATTTGGGCCTCGATTTGCACTCCAGTAGCCCCGATCCTGTTAATTTCTTCGGGGCACAATCCTCGCTTGCGGGGGCACAATTTTCGTTTGGGGGGGCACAAGCAGTCATTTGGGGGGCACGGGCCCGGAATGCCCCCCCGTGGCGCCGGGTCTGTATGGGTTTAACTTCTGCTAAATAATGTTCCTGGTACCAATGGAAAACATAATTGAACTTCTTTGCTTTACATGTATTGTACTTGAATTAAATGAGTGTTGCGTCACACTCAGCAGTGAGCCAGATTAGCTATTGTAACTAATAAACCTAAGTTTTGCTGTATAAGTATTCATAATGTTCTTGTTTTTATTCGGAAAATTGCTTTCAAAACTACGTGTTTCAATTGTTCTTTATACAAGTATTCTTCGTTTTTATTTGTCGATATTAACATGACTCCCAATCAGAACTATAGCTTGAATTAAGATTAAGTAACTTCAGAGAAAACATTTATGACAAACTTGTTTCCAAAGACGAAAGTCGTGGGCAGCCATTTACAGGTTAACAGACCAGAGGTGGAGTCCTCGAGGACGTCCTTGGCCTCGAGGACCACCTACACATTGCGTAGGCCTCATTTGGGCCCATTGCAACTGTAGCTGCTGAGTTATTGTTGTTTTGTTTGGTTACTAGTCGAACTCCGAAAGCCTTCATGCTTCCTTCAAGTAAGTGGCCAGTTTATTAATATTACATTTCGCTAAGACATTGTGAACAGTGGTTTTGGTGATTCCAAAATATATAACACGAATATCTTGGAAAAGCTTGCAAATGCCAACATAATGATTTGGTGTTTCATTCTCTAGGCTACATTTTGGACGCAAAGAAGACTCAGCACGACCGGTAGTTTTCTTGTGCCGCTGGAGGTTGCAGTGCCCAGTTAAAACTTGCACTACTCCGCCAGCCTTTTAAGGTTAAGGAGACGTATTGTTAGTCGAGAAGACGTCCAACCTACAGACTCCTTCATTCTCAAGCAGTCCTTCCGTTCATTCCACATAGATTTCCATCTACCGTGGACCAGCCCTTAACTGTGCCGACACAGCTGGCATACGGGACTGTAATAAGAGGTTCAGGACCATGTATTTTTGATTTAGATCCCGATTTGGCTACATAGTCTGCCACTTCGTTACTATGTACCCCTGCATGTCCAGGAATCCAGGCAAAACTGACGTGGTCTTGCTTACACGACTGATTTAGGTTTCTGATGCAGTTGAACTCTGTATTTGATGTTACAGTGCACTTTATGAGTGCTTTGATAGCAGCTTGACTATCAACCAGCACAACAATACTTTGATTGTGCATTTTTTCCAAAAACAGGTTCTTTGCCACTTCTGAAATAGCTAAGACTTCTGCCTGGAACACAGTACTGTAAATTCCAAAGTGGAAAAATGCTTGTTTTGGGGAGTTGTTTAGATATTCTGCGTAAATACCCGCACCTACTCTCCCATCTAGTTTCGATCCATCGGTGTAAACTTTGACAGTGCGCTGATTTAGAAAGCTTTCAGATCTGATACCATTTTTTTTATCCTTAATTTGACATTCGAAATTTCTCTCGAATACCTCTGTTTTCTTTATTCGGTCAGCTGGCATTTGCAGCAGAGGTAAGAATCTTCCTCCCTCATTGCAAGCATCAACATGGCTTTTCGTTTTCCCTAAGGGACCAACTCGGTTGACATGCCAGAGCCCACTAACACTGGTTTTGTACGACCCTGGCATTGCCTTAGCCAATAAGAATTCCTTAATGGGAGTTATGTTGATCAATATTTCCAGAGCACGAATTTCCAGAGCAATATTTCCAGAGCGCGCTCGAAAATTTTGCATTTTTTTGCAAAAATAACTTCATTTTAGGGCTATTTTGATTAAAAACTAATGCTTTTAAAACGTGGCTTCGAAATTGGCAGTGCAAACAAGATCAAACTGGTGGCATAAATGGGCTATTTGGGGGGTGGCTAATGGTAAAATGTTAGTTCTATTGTTTAGATGCTGGTAAATTGTAAAATCGAATAGTTCAATAAAACTCATAGGGAGTAATCTATTTCGTATACAGTTTATAGAGAAAAATAATTGGGGGGAGGGGCTAATGAAAAGAGATTTGAGAGAAATGATTGGTAATTAACTAATACTGAATAGCCCCCCCCCCATTCCTTCGTTTATAGTATATTTGTTGATGACACCTATGTTTTGCATTTTTACACTTGCGATCAAATTTAATTGCTTATTTTTGACCATTTTTCAAAAGTTTCATTTATTTGTTGGTTTTATTTTTGAAAAATTAGCCCCCCCCCCTTTGAACATATGTTTCAAAAGATGTTTTAAATCACTATTTAGTCCACTCCAGTGCATAAAACAGTCTCAAAAGTGCTAAAAACGTAGTGTTTTTCACATTCTGCATTTTGGTCGACATGCCAATGGGGGGGCTATAGCCCCCCCTCCGTCCCCCCCTGGCTACGCTACTGCTTAGTTATCAGAAATAGATACGGTATAATCTTTTCTATATTTATTACCGGAAATCAACATTGTATCAGCATTGCATCGTACGACGAGGATGTCCTTGGCCTCGAGAACACATTTTGAAGTCCTTGGCCTTGACCTCGAAGCCTGAAGTACTCGAAAATTGTTCTGTCCTTGGCTCGAGGACAGCACTATTTTTTGAATTGTTGAAATTTTGTGGAGCGCCTGAAACAGTTTTTGGAAGACGTTTTTTTCTGGAGATCGCCTGAAAAATTTTTGCGAAGACCTTTTATTTTTTATTTTTTTATTTTTTATTTTTTGGAGATTGCCTGACAAGTTTTTGTGAAGACCATTTTTTTTTGGAGAGCACTTGCGCTTGTGTCCTTGGTCCTTGGCCTCGAGCATTCCTGCTCTTGGCCTCGAGAGGGTCTGTCCTCGGAAGGGCTGTACTTGGCCTCGGATTTTTTTTGTGTCCTTTGCCTCGAGCCTTGTGTCCTCGACTCCACCTCTGATGGCAAGAGCAGAAATTGCCCTCATGTGTGGTTTGAAGATGTGAGCGGGCTGCCAGGATAGGTTATGTGTGAACTCAGATGCTGATGAAACACTAGCCTAATGGGAAAGCCGACAAGTGAGTGACGGGCTATCTCACAGTAGTAGAAAGAGTATTGTGTTTAATAAAGAAAATCAATGCCTACAATCCAGAGTTTAAGTTTTAAGCATATACTCTACTACAAAAAAATATTGAAAATCGAACCTAAATTTTATTTTATTCCTTGTTATACTTACAATAATACCTCTGCTTTTTCTTTCCGACTGTTTTTTTTTTTTACTAAAATTCTGGCTGTCTGACCTGAGTTGGGCTATTCTTGTTTTAGTTATGCAAAGATACTTAAAATTTCTGACTAGGCTTCAAAGCTTGAAGAAGGCTACGAAAACATTTTGCATGCTAACCACTTGCCCACTATTTTGTCGCGAACTATAACCAGGGTTATAACTCTACTCAGTACTTAAATTGTAGGGGGGACGCTGGGGGTGGGACCCCCCATCGAGAGTTAGCGTCCCCCCATCGAGATTTAGCGTCTCCCCATCGCGAATTAGACGTCCACTCATCGAGATTTGAGCGCTGGATAATGAAACGATCAAGAGCCAGCCAGCACAAATAAATCCCTCAAATTCCGGCCGAATATAGTCCCAATATGCGGTGAAGACCTTTTTTTTTGTCTTCACCCGGTTTCGGGGAAAAAACACTTTAATTGCAGGGACGGAATTACATAATTTCTATTGAAGTTTGGTCAAGGCTGCAAAAGCGTCCCCCCTGTGCAAAATTTTACAATTTAAGTACTGACTATACTGGAAATGGTTTTTGTACGGTGGAGGAAAAATGATCTGACACATAGTAGGTTAAATAAAAGACAAATAAAGTAAAAAAACAAAAAGGGTTTTTATTTTCGAAAAGTACTTCTAATGTCACGTAACTCGTAGCAAAGAAAGTGCTAATTTGAAGAGCTACCTGGTTAACGGTCAGTCTTAAAACCAGCAAACACTATATCCAAACCAAATCAGAAACACAACCCCTCACTGTTTAGTCTAGAAAATAGCAGTGTCTAGACTGACGTAAAAAATAGCCTAGCATTGCTAATTCAAGCACAAGTGAAGTTAGCCATACGAAAAATATCAAACACCAAAAATACGACTCCACCGGAGTGTAGTGAATAAACTTGTAATCCATAACATTGAAACTGAAAAGAGGCAAAAGAATGCGGTTATTCTTACGGTAAATATAATGGCATTCTTTCATATAGCTTAATGCTATTTTGCTTTGTTTCTTTGTAATGCCATTGTTTTTCGTTTCTTTTGCTGCCATCAGTGCCGTCGCCAGAGCAAACGTAGTGAAGGGACCACTAGCTGACAGTGAGGGGGGCACCAAAATAAACTGAACTTTTGTATATGAAAACTGATCTTCAAGCAGATCTTGTACAGCTCCTAGGATGCGCAATTTTAACAAATCTGTATTCATGTCTGAAAAAAGAGAGACCAATACGGCCGGCATCGTTTTTTAGCTTGTTTCGTCTGCGGCCCACAACCGCCTGAAAAATCTATCTACAGCAGTGAATGCTACCAGACACACAACCAGGAATTTGTTAAGAGGGGTAAAAGAAACGTAACTTTTTTGCAAAAAAATTGTCTGATTTAGGCTCCGTGCTAAACAAACAGATGCAACTCAAGCGTGTCATAAACAGGGGCATTGTCATTAAATATATAGTGATTGGGGGCGGATCCCCCAGCCGCTAAGCAATTTTTGTGATTTTGCAGCAAAAACGAAGCGATTTTTACGTCATTTTAATCGCATTTCGCAGTTTTAAAGCCATACGAATCACTAAATTGCTGAAATTCGGAAGTTATTTCAAAGAAGAATTAGATTTTTTAGCCCATTTAGCTCCCCCTTACTTCAGATCAAGCCTAAAATACGTTTAACCGCTCGTATTTTGAGGTTAAATTTCTAAGTGACTTGGCATAGAGAGCTTGATCCCCTTCAACCTGGTCGCGCCACAGACCGCGACCTCAAAATCTTGAGTGTACTTTAAAAATCAAAACAGCTGGTCTGTGAAAAAAATGTTTTCACGAATTGTTTCATGTCATGATCACTAACGAAGTACCGGTAACGATTCTGCAGACTTACCTCTCTCTTCCGCGACACATCCGTGAAGGTATGTTAATGAGATGAATTATTATGTACAGCAGTTGGTTGCCAGCAATTTCGCAACCAATCAAGAAAACTTTAAAGGAGAATTATGTTTGAGCGTAATTACTCCTTGTACCATCATTGTTGTTGTCTTGCAGTTACGTGATGTTCCGAAAACAGTAATTGGGGTAAACCAAAATGGGGGCACAAGCAGACGTTAAGGGGGCGCGGCCCCCCCGTAGCGACGGCACTGGCTGCCATGAATTCAACTTTATTTCGTTTGCTGCTGTGAACTGGCTGGTGAGCATCGCGCTTTTATTGTAAAAGCGTTTAATGATCGATTAATTAAACAAACGAATCTGCAACTGCAACACAACAAGCGTTCCGTTTGTACTTCAATCTTGGTAGAAACTATTCCGTACCAGCTAAAAACACGATCTTGTTATGGATTAACAACTTCAAAGCTACTGGATCTGCATTGAAACAAAAATCAACCGGCCGACTTCGCGCCGCCAGAACTCCAGAAAATGTGACAATTTTCGTGGACCATACCTTCGACAGTTAACTTTTTTACATGAAGCTTTGCAATGGTGTACAGTATATGAAAAAAATCAACATGATTTCGTCATAAAGGATATCACGGGTGCTATGAATACTTTATAAGGCAGTACTATTCGTGGTACAAGCAGCTGTGATGCAATAATCAATACTTATGACGAAATGGTGTTGAAAATTTTCACCAACATCTTTATTTGCATTTTATGGAACCCACAAATGTGTCAGATCATTTTGCCTGACCCTAGGCTTGACTTGCATCTTGATTCTCCTTTATCGCACGAATGAATTTTCAAAGTAGCAGTGAACCCAAATTACACTAAGCTCAGTTCAAATGAAACTCAATGAAATTCAAACTCACAGCCACTTAGCACATTTCGTACTCGGAAATGTGCCGTACAACGTCTGCCGCAAAGAGTACCGAAAGCACCGCTTTCTGGAACCAGGCTTGGCGTTGCATTGTAATGTCGTAAGGTTTTCGACTTAAAATATCAATAGTATCGAGCCAGAGCTGCAATGCCTGATTTACCTGACCTAGGATCCACAGTATGCCCAATACGCTAAATTATTGAACCCCAATCGAGCAAAAATTAAACCCCAAACCTTCAGCCGTTTCAAAGGTGAGAGAATAAACCACTCGCCTTCGGCGTGGTTTATTAATTGATCTATTCATATTTATTCTCCACTTACCAGGAGGCGATGGTGGCGCTTAGATTTTGGACGAATCCTCTCCCACTTAGGAGTTGACCGTATTTTAAACCTTCCGATTGACGTCATTTTTTCCTCGTAAGTTTGCTGTTTGTTTGAAGCCACCAAGCAGAGATAAACATTGTAAAGCGTCTTATCTATGGACGCAACAACGTGACCAAGGTTCGGGTTAAACCCAGATCATGCGATCAGCAATGTCGCAAAAACAACGCCTTTGCCTCTCGGCCACAAGGTTAATACTTTTGGTCTTCAGCATAGTGGTATGATAGTCGTCATGTGCAGTTTGCTTGAGTAGCTTCCCATATTTACTGTTAACCCAGGCGCGAAATGCACGAATAATGCCTGCGGCCTTACTCGATGGCTTTAGGCGCGCATGATGATATATCCATTCGACGCATCCTGTAGCCTAGGAGCCTAAATTTTGTGTGTTCAAGTTAGTTGGAAACAAAAGTTGGCACGAATAACATTTTACCAAAAACGCTGCGCAACAAAGCACAGCGATTTTTTCAACCATTAAAAGCGTAGCGCAAGATGCGCAATTTACATTTTACACTTTTTGAAGCGCAGCGCAACTTCCGCAACGAGCTTTTTAATTCAGTTGTCAAAATTTTGCAAAACATTTCGCCATCAAATTTGCAAAGCACAAGGCCAATTTGGCGTTTTTGCGATTTCAGACGGAAAAGGAGCAAGTAATACCTAAAGAACATCGGCATTCGACAATATTACGATTAAAATAAAGCACTGTAAAATGTAGTTCAAAGTATAAAATTGCGCTAATAGCCAAAACAAAATTGACAGTTCAGCGCAATTAATGTGCAATAAATCTAAAAAATATTAGTCTGCAATGAAACTTCTGCAATATCTCAAAATAAGAAATTAAAGGGCAACGCAAGTTTCGCAATTGCGGAAGTTGCGCTTTGCTTATCTCTGGTTGGAATTTCCGCTGACTTCGTTCTTACCACATATTATTATTTGAAACGCGGCAGTTTTTGTTTTTGGCTGTTATGATGCATAAAATAAACAATCAATTTATTCTAAAAATAAATAAACAAAGAAAAAAAAGCAACGCTTTGAAAGCAGATTGGAAAGCAGCACTCTGAGGTAGATCCAGCTTACTTGACGTCTTGCCCTTAATTTTCGTGAATAATATACATCGTAGAAGCTTCAGTTGCCTTCTTGAAGTGTTACCTACTCGACTCAGCAATCAGTATATATTAAGTCGACAGCGTGGCAGAGAAGGTAAAAATGTCATTTTTTGAACAACCTTGATCGTATGATGTGGGTTCAACCCGCACCCTAGTCACGTTGTTGCATGTTTGGATCAAACGCTTTACGATGTTTATCCACGTTTGGTAGCTTCAAACAAGCAGCAAATTCTTTGGACAAGAATTCAAAGAAATCTACAGAAACATTAGGATTACAGGAAAACTCCAAAGCAAGTGCGGATGTCCCGCATAACCGCGAAGTATGTACAGAAGTTACTGCAATGAAAAGTGAGCGGGGTGTTCAATGCTTGCCGTCTGACGCTGTCCGGTGACAAGAGAATGAATAAACAGCTTCAAAAGAATTGACTGTTACTTTGGCTACGGCACTTTCCTTTCGAGTGACGAACACGTGAGCAAGCTATTGACTTACTATCTCTTGACAGATCACGCCAAAATGGCCATTTCTTTAACAAACTAGGTATACGATATGTTTTATTCTTAGCACAAAAAAGTGTCATTTTAATCGCTTTACGAGTATGAAATACTTGATATTTCATGATGATTTTCATGTTTCATGATAATAGTCGATATTTCAAGATGCAATTCATATAGTTTTTGAATTGATTGGAGGGTCATGTAATGGTGCAATCAACACAGTCTGATTTAAAATAAAAAAGATTAAAAAAGACATGAAAAACACGGTAATGAATAATATGCTAATTCTATAACTTAAGAGTGTCACTTGCAAACGCGATGACGAAAATAATAATAAAAAACTCAAATGCTAATAAATTTGCAGACTGTAGTATGGCCCGTCTTTTTCAGTATTTGGAAACGAAGAATTTCATGCCAATTTAAAAAGCTGATGGCAATTATAAGTCTCTATGAGAAAAAGAAGCATGTTTAAAATCCTACTAAGAAACATAAGGGCAATTTCAATATAACTAATTAAATTCTTCGAAAGCAATCAGCGTATACCCAAATATTGAAACAGTTTCAGGATATTATCTGAACACTAGTTGTCCTTGAAAAGCCTTAAATAACTAAGCCTTTTTGTTTGCACTTCCCAAACTATTGTAAAATCAGACAAACAAAATAAAATTCTACAGAAGCTAAAATTCCGAGCAAATCGGAGCACAGTTTGACTTTCAGTAATTTTTTTAATCTTTTGTTATACTTTTGTATTACTTGCTGTGTTAAGCCAAAGCGTGTAAAGAGTTTGCGGAGCCCATCTCCGCGTCATTGCACCCGTGCTACACAGCTTCTTTCAAAGAAATATCGCAGCGGTGGTGAGCCGTTGGTAACACTGTGTACGACTTGACTGGTCCAAAATTTGAATCGCAGACCTCCCGCTTCAGAGACAAACGCGTTACCGCTTGACCAACAGGCCAAAATTAAAAAAAAAAAAACTTTTCGTTTTGTTTTTTTGCTAACAATTTTGCCGACGAAGTAAGTCATCCTGCATTACAAAAACCATCATCAAGCATTTTCTTAGTTTGAAAAGACATTGCCGAGTTTGGAATTTTGCTATTTATCATCTTTTTTTAATTTGATAACGTTTATCGATTGACAAATCAATCCAAATTTTATTGTTTATCGATTACCATACAATGCAAAATTCGAAGAATTGTATTGCAATTTTGTAATCTTTTAAATAATTTTTAAAGTCGTTTACCGTTAACCTATAGAAAGAGTTATCCAAAGTCTTAGAGGCACCATCAAACCTTTCTTTGATTAACAGCCTTCTATTTTAAATTGAACTAGTACATCTCTTGTAGTATCAAAATAACTTAATATTTTCAACAAAAAAAATGTTGATATTCTGTTATGATCTAGTTAATTTGCGATTCTTGCCTTACTACGCTCATGTTCATACTTGCAGTCCTAGTTGTACTGACGAGGAATAAAAGACGAAAGTCGATTCCGAAACAATATCTCTTAGGCTGCTATAGATTATTATCATTAATTTCTCAGTACATTGCTTTTAATAAATCTTTAAACGTTGTTTGATTCTTTCTTTTGAACTGTAATGCATGCAATAATGCTGCATTAACGTAAGAATAAGTGTAAAAATTAGAAATTGTTGAAATTACGATTCCAGTTTATCGTTTTTGAATATATGATTCAATTCAGATGAATTATTTTAAAATTGTGAAATTATTCTTGAAACTTCAAAAATCGAAATTTTATAAGTTAAAAATTGAAAGTCATCCAAAATTACTGAGCGGATTCAATTGCAATCCAGCTTTGTTGTAAAGTGACTTGAGTGAACTCGGTGCTTCTTGTGCTTCTACAGAATTGCAAGGCGAAATACAACAACAAAAACAATACAAACCTAAAAATAAAAGAGTCAAAAATTTTCTAAATTTGAAATACATGTGTTTACAGATTCAAATTTTGAGAGATGCTAAGACAAGGGTCACAGTCAAGAGATTGATTTCAGATTTAACTTTATGCCGACCAAATTGAAATGTTAACAGTAAGTAGGCCTAGCCTGTAAATTTCGGTAATACGTAGGAAGTAGATTTCAGCAACAGCGTTATAGCAGTGCTAAAATTTGAAGGTTTTGAGCAGACAGTGAGTACTACATAACGGTGGTGGTAGGCGAAAAGTTTGGAAGTAGCAATGTTGCACTGGAAGACATATAGAAACGGTAAGAGGGGCCTATTCCCGTTACAATTTTCTTTGGCTAATAAAACAAAATTGGCCTTTGTCGCCTGTTGATGAGTCCCATGAGCAAGGACGAAGCGCGTTGTGGCGCTCAAATTCATTTGTTGTAATTAAATCATTATTCATTTTGTGAAAAAATGTCCCAAGTACTCTTGTCCTAAACACCCTTAACTGAATTTGTACATACAAATTCAATAATTTCAAAAATTCAAAATTTGAATTATGAATTACAGATTCAAATTCAAATTTAACCCGAAAACTATTGCAATAACTGAGATTCAAGTCTAGTACATCTAAACGCGAGGATTTTCCAAATAATCATTTCTGATCATTGGTACAGTAAGTAGTTCATCGCACCATACACGTGTTTATGCATAAACCAAAAAATCTGCGTCTAAACAACAGCTAGAATGTACAGCGACTTTGAGGGTTTGGTTTACAAGCAAGCATCTGAGTCAGTCTTATTGAGACACCACAACATGTAATGATTGAAGACTACTTGGTCATTATGAAACAAACTGTTTTTTCGAAAGACACAACCGCAGGCTGATTTTAGAATATAAATCATACCGGCGCAGATCAGTTTCTATCAAAATTCATTTTGGGCCTTCACGACATGTGTACTGCGTGGGCCAAATGATAAATAAGCGTTTACGTGTTTTTCCAAATTTATGTGACGTAATTTTTACCGATATGCAGTTGAAAGTCAAAATCTTTCGTATACGGTGTCACATAAGAATGGCAGTCCATGCAGGCACTGCGCCGGACTCGGGTTAGTAGTATTATCTAGGCTGCATGCCGTCGCAAAAAAGCAAAATAATACGTTTCCTTCATAGTGCATTGAAAAATTACTGCAAGCTAGTGTCTTTTAAATTTTCCTTGTTATCAGCATCAGCTAGCATGCCCACTCCAAATAAATTTGTAAACTGAAAGGCACTTTTCATTCCTTTATCAAGTTCAAAATCATCTTCTTCTTGAATGCTCTTCTTATGAATGTTGTAGTAGATCAAAGCAGGATGAACTAGAGTTAGAACCACCACTAGAGTTAGTCCAACGTTGATGAAGTAAAAATTTGGGTCAACAGCAAGAGCTACCTGAAATAGGGCATACTGAATCAATGACGTCACGCCTGCTATAAAATTTGTCAATCCAAACAATTTTCCAATGTGCTGGGCTGGGAAGTTTGCTGAAATAAACGTAACACTTCCTCCATACACAAAGCTCCTCGCAAACAATTGCAAAACGAACACCCCATAGGGGTTGAAAGTTGCCATCATGATAGAAAGTAACGTAGCAAGAGTGGTTGTTGTAGTCATTGATACCAAACATGCTTTCAGAGTAACTATTTTGCTGTTTTTAACCTTAAGTTTGAATCGCCTTACAAGAAAGTCAAATAGCATTCCGTTCATCGGAGCAGTTAACCCACAAAGTAGCAACATTATTCCAAATATGTCGGTCAATCTACTGATGTCACTGGGTTCAACAAAACTTCTCAGCCAAGGTTGCAAGGTTCCAAATACGAAGTTGACTCGGAACGAGATCACACTAAGATGGAAGACGTTGGTCCAAAACAAAGGCTTCTTCAAGCAGCTTAAAAATGAAACTTTCTGCCTTCCTCGATTTTTTCTCAACTCTACCACTTTATCCGTAACCTTTTTTGATGATCCGACAACAAAAAGAGAAACTGGCACAAAATGCTCAGCCACTTGTCGCGTTTTGAAGCAAATCCACTCTTTGTAACCGTATTCTAAAGTCGATTCTTTCAAAGGAAAAGGAATCAACTTACGAGGCATTAAAACAAATGTTCGTATCACCTGATAAATTGTGATCCAGCAGAGAATTTCCAAAATCAACCTTAGATCAGTCCCAGAATCATAGCCCTTCTTTACGAGGAGGAAGACCAGAACTGAAGATCCACGAAGCCCGTTTAATAACGTTATGACCAGGCCTCTGTAAGACTGAGCAAAATTGGCCAGTTGGAAATTACTTAACATAAGTCCTAGCCCTGATACTCCAAGCAGGACAATCGCAGGGTACAACAGCACGGATAGACTTGCAGATGACACTGTGAGTAAAACGATCCCCAAAGTGTACATTAGGGAAAGCATCGAGCGAAAAACCCAAGTGCCGAAACGGTCGAGCATGTAGCCGAAAGGGAACGCCATTCCATATATAAAAGCCAAGGTTATCGTGAATATCAGATTAAAGCTCGCCTGCTGCTCCTTGCACCTGATAGGTGACGTCATCACTTCAGAGGAATTGCCATCTATCACAGACGCGTTGGTGCTGGTGCAGAGATAACTAAAATACCCTTCGTTCTCCAAGACGTATTGCAAAGATGGCCAACCAAATATGATGCCGGCAAAGAATAGATTTTCCACGCACGCAGACAGGTTGCTAAACCAATACTGATAATGCACCATTTCACTAATTATTTTTTACCAACTCTGATCCCTGTAATTGTTAAATTTTTGTAATTGCGTTTTTTGTCAATTTGATTAAATGATTGCTAATTTGAGCCTAAACTGCAAATCTACCCACCAGTTAGTCGAGCGGTGAAGCGTTCGTCTCTGGAGAGGGAGTTCGGAGGTTCAAACCTGGGCCGGTCAAATAAAACGAAGTTTTGTCAATGGTGCGCAAGCACAGCTGCGACATTTTTTTTCACAACGCTGTCTTTTTCACTCTTTATGAAAACGATCCTCCAACCAAGTTTCCAAAGCTCAATTACAAACCAGCTTAGAATCGAAGATCACAACCAAAGTCAGCTTTTCGGTAGCTTATGCTTGAGCATGCAATATGCCTGTTAACAACTAGGCTGACCGCTTTGATATTTTGATCTACAGTTTAACACTTGAAGTATTGATTTAATTTCTTGGTAATCGTAATTACAATTCTATTCACCAAGTTGACTTAGCCAGGAGACAGCAAAGGGACCTTTCGGTTTTCAAGCCAAACTGCCACCGGCCAGCCTATCCGCCGCCGGTGAAAGCTTCACACCGTTCCTTATATAGTTATAATGCTGATCGTCAAGCCAGGAAGTTGTGAATACTAATTTTGTAGATTTTGATTCGAACCGACCCAGAATCGAACGTGAGTCCAACCATTTCCATAGCAGCCGCTCAATCCACGGCTGAGCTTTCAAAAAAAATGAAGATCATACTTTTACTCTTGCGAAATTTCTTTTAATTCAGCAACTTGATTTGTGACGTCTTCGTAGCTGATGCTTGGTCATTTACAATTAACAAACAAAGAAATTCAACTGCAACTGCAAATAAATGTATTCGCAGATGTTGCGTAATAATGCACTAGCATTCACCGCACAATAATATGTTGTTGCAAGTCAGACCGCAGACTCTGACAATGATAATGTCAACAATTTTAAAATCAAAAAAGATCGCAAATTTGCTTCAATCAAATTAAAATTTGGTATGATTTCGTTTTCTTTTATCAGAGTTTCATTTGTGCAGATGCGCATTGCACAACCATTGCCAATTTGATCAGAAAAATTAGAGCCAAAAATATATGAAATATACTGTATTTGAAAATACTCAGGGTGTCCTAGAAGTAACCGAACCGCAAACTTTAATAAAAATTAGATGTCAAAAGATGTCGTGATTGTATTGCAGTTGAAGGTAGACATTTTGAACATTTGTAAACAATTAATACAGCTATTGTGTTTGTTGTTTCGTAATTAAATTTGTTGTTTCTGATTAATATTTTTTATTAAAGTTTGCGGTTCGGTTACTTTTGGGACACCCTGTTATATGAAACATATTCAGATATTTTTGGCTCTAATTTTTCTGATCAAACTAAGTGCTAAAACCATATTTTCTGGTCCGACATTGCCAATTGGTTTTATTTAAATATAGGATCAAATAAAATTCTAGTTGACCCCTTTGCGTTACCACTAATTTGAAAAAAAATCGAATTATAATGCGAATAAAATGAGTTATAGAAGGTTAAATAGTTAGCTAAGAAAAAAAATCAATTCTGAAAATTGAATATTTTAATTTGAATTAAAATTACACGTCATTCGTCAAAGCAAAACCTGACATAGATCTAGCATTTTTTTAATCCTTGTTATGAGCACTTTTTGAATCTGTAACATCACTCAACTCACTGAACACATAAAATTATATATGCTTAACTAGCTCGCATGACGGTTTCAATATAAACTATGATTTATCTGCAGAGGCATAAATATCAGCGTTTCTGCGGATGCATACGAGTGCATTTTTAACAATTTTTCACGCCAACATTTTTTTTTTTGCATAACTAAAAATGCAATGCATATTATCCGATCGACTTAATTATTCTCTTTATTTCACTGCAATTATATTTGGCATCTAAGGGTGTTGGCTTCTCTCCTCGTATATGGAAGTTATGGATGAAAGATCGCCGATATTTAATTTGGAGGTTTCGGTTGGGTTCTTTAAAGTTTGATTATTTGAAGCGCTGATTTTGAATAAGGTTAATTGAAAAGAATCACGCTTATTAGTTCTGACGTCCCGCAAAAAAGAAAAAAATGAAAAGTTGCAAGACACTTATCTATAAAGCCATAATTCTTGATAGGTTCCTGCTAAATTTTAATTGACATTTTTCGCTCTGTTATGCAAATTTTAACATTTTAAGCAAAGCGTTATGATCTTGTTCTTTCAAAAACTAATAAGAAAAATTCATTAGGTTTTGTAAAGTTCAATATGCTAATTAATATGATCTCTATAAATTACGCAATTTACATTAAGCTCTTAGTCTGTCTTGCCTCAAAAATGTGCAAAAAATCAAAAACTATTTTTGATTACTGCAGTTTGTTGTTGCTAAAGCTATGAGCAAGGCATGCATCTGCTTTTTTCCAAAAATTTGGCCGATAGCCCGATACTACTGTGGCATTAAAAAACTAATAGTTGCAGTAGTTACTAATATACTGCGTATGCAGTATCGGCAAAAGATATATCTTGATAAAAGAAACCCTAACAATTACATTACTTTAGCAAGCTGCTCTTACGAAATCAGCAACAGCAGTAGGGAATCAAGCCCTCAACCTTCTTGGTTGGGGTTGGGTTCCCGACACCGCGCTACCCGTGTTACCAATGTAAACAAATTTTTGTGAGTTGTAGTTTCGCTGCTTCAGAGAATTGAAATTAGCAGCATAATTACACAAGAAAAGCAAAACTTTTGCAGAACTCATTAGGAAACGTGTTTACTTACTCTCATGTGCTGCTGTTAATACGGGTTGCTGCGTAGTGATAGATGCATTTTCATCCTTATGGCACGAGAAAGCGACGGTGGGGCCACTCTTTGGACAAATCTGTCTTTCCATAACAGCTGACCATTTTTTAAGTTTACCGGTTGACGTTTGACTTCTTTTCATGTAAATTTGCTGCTTGTTTGAAGCAACCAAGCAAAGATAATAATCATCGTAAACTGCCTAATCCAAAAACGCAAACAAGTGCCTGTATGGGAATAGTTATGAAGACGTCTATATTCTATCGGCCATTTTGCGGACAAATCCAGCTAATATTATCTGCAATTATCCCAAATATTTGGTGCTTTTTGTTTTCATCTCCAAGTCAGTGGCGCAACTAGAGCCTTTTTCTAGGGGGCGGGGGGGGGGGGGTCTACAATACGAGGATGCTGGGCAGTTTTGTCTTAGAAATTAGAAAGCTTTTAGCAACCTCTGAAGCTGAGTTCAATCTATCGGTTGGTGCGGGTATGGATTTGAATCCTATGTGCCAACAGCACGCTTCCAGTTACTCCATCCTTCTACTGTAAAAGCACTTTCTTTTTTATGAGGTGATAACCGGCGACAGAGAAAAACAAAAACCTGCATCTCTGTCAATAGAATATTCTTGCCATAAAAATGGTTTGTACCATCCGGGACGAAAGCAAAGGTTATTTTTGCTTCAAGTTTGAACGTGAAGGAGCCAGAAGGTTTAGATAACCAGGGGCACCAGTAGCATTTGCAAATAAGAAAGTGGAATTAGTATCGGTAGCTTCAAAGGAAGTAGGGTTCGGACCGCGGCGAGGGTCTCTACTGCTTCTCGTGACAAACCTATCCATCACCGCCAATTAAGACTCAACAAAGTGCAGTGTACAAACAGTTACTAAACAACTTTGGCAAAGGTGAAAGCGACGACGTGCACTCATTGCTAATGCCAGCATGCTACCGCAACGCACCCAACTTCAAATTTTCGATTGTAAAAAAGTTGCTATTGCGTCACTATAAAATTTTGCAATCTTTCACAGATTTTACTTACCAAGCAACTTGTAGCTTCTCAGCTAAATCCAGCAAGAATTGCCATTATGCAATATACATACCGGGTCTCATCACAATCAAAGTATCGATTATAAAGTTTTGCGAAACGCAATATTTCGCATCAGTTTAAATCATTAATTAACAGCCTTACAATACTTACGGTACCAATACTTTTCCTTTTGTCGCTTTGGGGTTGAGGGAGCGCCGCCCTCCTGCCCCCTCTTGTTGCGGTCCCACTCCAAGTCCAAATACTGATTGCATGCCTTGATTCAGTGGGCTAAAGCAAGAAGATGGTGCCTTAAGAAAGTAAAGATTTAACTCCATGTGGGAAGTCAACGAACTAAGTACAATGCGAAGTGCTAAATATTTAATTGTTTCTATTCTTTAGCTGATACTTTGGTAACCTGGTGAAGACTAACAAACTGCCCTGCGAAACGTCCAAACTTAAATAGATTTTTCATGATGACGACAAACAAGTTTATATTGGATTGAACATTTTAAATTTTGTCAAATTCGCTTAAAATTGTGTGCAATAGTTCCAATATTCTATACTGTAATTGTAATTACATTTTATTCACCAACCTGCCAGGAGGCAGCAAAGGGTCCTTTCGGTCTTCGAGTCAAACTGCGACCTGTCTACCACACACGTGTGGAGGCTTCACACTGTCCCTTTAATTGCTGAACGTCAAGTAGGGAAGCTGTGAGTCTTTGTTTTGACCCGACCTGGAATTAAACCCGGGTCTACCGCTTCATTAGCAGACGCTCTACCCCACTCGACGACTGATCGGTTTAAAGCTAAGGTCTGTTCTAATTGGGTTATATACCAAAAAAATCACAAACATTATTATACGTTTGTAAAAAAAAAAAACAAAATGTCAACTTTTCATAATTTTCGAGAAAAGCGCAAACACCATCTTCTTCTATGACGTACTCCGGAGAACATTCCACACCATTTTTCAATGGGTTTTCAATAAATTTGATATTTCTATTTGCTGTAAAGCAAGATTAAAACTTTTCATGTTCCTTCAGAGGAACGTGATGCTTTGCAAACGAAAGATAAGCTGGCCAGTGCATTACTTAGTCCGAGATAGTGTAAATATGGCGTGTAACTTCACTCTTATACTTGGCTTACTCGTTCTTAAAAAAAATTCTGGAGTAAATACCAGCTAGGTATCAAGCTCCCCTAAGAGATCATGAAGAGTTTTAATTTTTCTTTTCAGCAACTTAAAATACCGAACTCATTGAAAACCAATGCAAAACGATGTAGTATATTCCCCGGAGTACCTCATAGAAGAAGAATGTTTTTGCTCTTTTCTCCAAAAGTATGGAAAGTTGAAACTTCGTTTTTTTTATAAACTTAGAATAATGCTTGTGATTTTTGGTTCATAACTCTGTTAGACCGGACCTCGTCTTTAACTGCAGTACAGGCTACTTGCTAATTTATTGAAAATTAGCCAATTTACGACACACAGGCCCACATGACAGAAATTTCCTCGCTCGCATTAATAACGAGAATTTTTTAAGTGGCGCTAACGAAAGAAATGCTTGCTAACTGCAAGAGGTCATTTTTGCACGTGCATCTGAAGCTCTGCGAGCTGCGTAACGTCATTTTCGCTCGTTAAGTTGCTTGGATCGATTGCGAGATATAACAGGAGTAACAAAACGTCGCATTTTTCTCGCCTACTTAACGAAGATTTTGAAGCACTCTCTAAGCGTACGAGGCATTTTTTTGATCAGAAATTTAATGGCAAAATGTTGAAAACTCTAACTAAAGCGAATTTTTGTCGAAAATTACTTAACAATGGTCTCCATGTTTGCTATTAGACTGCTGAGAAGAAAGCGAATTGCATTGAGAACCGTTCGCTGTATGGACTGACAAAAAAATATTGAGTAGCGCCAGTTGACAAAAATAAAATACACTCTTTTTATAAACACAATTTTCTGAGAACGTGAAACTCATTTTTGCTTAAAATTTAAGAACAAATTAAAAACAATGCTAGCCTCGGCAGCAAAATAAATCAACTCCAAACGAAAAAAAGATTCAAATCTAAGAAAAGAAACTAAATTTTGTACTGATTCAAAACGGTAAAATTTTAGTGATTTTCTTTTGTTTGCAAGCAAAATTGCAATTATTCCACGAGTATGGAGCGCTGTTTGAGATTTTTTTTTTTGCAGTCGTTCGAAAAAAGCTTGTTTCTTCAAGTTGAACGACTGCTCAAAAAATTTTACGATGCAGCAAAGTAGGAAAAAGCCTTTACTCAGGCGAAGAGAATAGGAAATTAAATACTGTTGCAAATATGGTCGCTAAAATGACATCGATGCTCTAAAATTAAAAAAAAAATCAAGAACAAATGATACTGAAAATCGGCAAAAAATTAAGAACAGCCAGTCTCAACTCTAGAGTTACTGCTTCTAAAAAAGAACAGTTCACTTCGACTTGTTCACTTTTAAAAAATTTTGAAACCTATTGTTGCTGTTAACATAAATAAGTATACCCACCAACAACCTCAAGAGCGCTTCACGTCACTTAAACAAATGTGGTATGGTAGGAGTTGTTCTTTTTTTTTACATTGATCCAAAAATATAATTAAACTCTACGTTCATAAGCTAATTGTTATCAATGGAGGATTTTGCACGCGTAGAATACTAGCGCATGGCCCATAGTATCTTTTTCCAAAACAATTGCTGTACATTTCGTCATACTGACGCAGTTCGCTTGAACGTATTATTTTGAAGTAGAAATGCATCTGACGTTACAATGAGAAATTCATTACGCGCTATAGCGGAACATCTCGCTAAGAAATCCAAGCGAGCATTTTTAACAAGTGTTAGGGCAAGAAGGTTGGGAAATAGCATTTTATCTACAAAGATTTTTGCTCGTTAACGCCTTTTAGCGAGCGCAAATGGCCTTTACGAGCTCGCTAACTTGTTTGGTCGTGTGGGCCCAGATTGGCATCATCAAGATTATATGATAATAGTTAATTATTTCGTGACTGATTCATTCACGCAACAAAAAACCTTAAAGAGCTCCTAAAGGGCCTAATTTACTATTTAGACATCGGCCAATATTTTCAGACTAAATATGACGTAAATTAGATAATATTCTAGGGAGGGTCAAAGATCAAATTGCTGAACTTTTGCTATACGGATTTCCGATTGTACTGTGAGCAAAACTTCTTAGCTCATTGAGCTTTCGATGAGAATCCGACTCGCTATAAAACCTTCTATTTAGTTGGTAAATTTGAAACTTTTAGATTTTTTTAGCGTAAGATATTTTTCATCAAAAACTTTCTTGCTAAGATAGACCTTCGCAAAATTTGAAACAATACGTTGTAAAGTCGACTTGGTATAGTTTACGGGAAGATTAGTATAAAGTTATAATGTTTTTTACATTATTATTTTTTATATTTTTTTGCTTTCGTATTATTTTGTCGCTTGCGTTTGCTGCTATGAATCCAGCAAAATGAGCATATTGTGTTGAAACTTAAAGATTATAAAAAAATTTTGACATGCAACAATCAAATTAATTCTAAAATAAACGCGTTAGAATATTTTTTCGAATTGCAGTATATGCAGTGATTTTGGTCTCAACAAAACCTTAACAGATTGCACGATAGCAGTAATAGTCCGATCAGAATATACAACGAAATAATTGAAAATAAAAATCACAAGAGCACCTGTTTCACTGAAAGATCGTACGGCTCCTCGAGTCGGTATTCTAGATATTCACTCGAGAAGGCGTTTTTCAAAAAAAACAAGCACTGTTGTAGTTTTAAACTTTTAATTTTAGTAATTTTATTGTATTTCTCTTAATGGTCGAGTGGGTAGAGTGTCTACTAGACTCGGGTTCAATTCCGGGTCGGATTAAACCAAAGACTATAAAAATTGATGTTCACACAGCTTCCAGCTGGACGTTCAGCATTAAAAGAGACGGTGTGAAGCCTCCACTGTGTGTGGGAGCCTCTACTTGGCTTTCGACATAGGTTTGTGGCAAAAATACCCAAAGCATTTTTTTGGTTTTCACTTGTTTTCGCGCCTGCATGCTTGGGGAGCCCTTCTTCCAAAAGCTTGTTTTGAAGGTGGGCCGTTTTTGGACCTGATGTTGGATTGATGTTCTTCTCACAACTCGTGCTACTGCCCAGATAGCCATTTTATCTGGCTCACATCAGAAACAGGTCGGGCAAGATCGGGCAAAATGATCAGGTTCAGATCGGGTTTAGAACTGGTAATAGTTTAACCAGATCTTAACCCGATCAAAGCCAGAGGTAGCATGCAAAGTCGACCCGATCGGGCATGCAGATCAGATTCAGATCTGGTTATTAGACCAAAACCAGGTCGGGCAAAATGATCAGGTTCAGATCGGGTTTAGAACTGGTAATAATTTAACCAGATCCTAACCCGATCAAAGCCAGAGGTAGCATGCAAAGTTGACCCGATCGGGCATGCAGATCAGATTCAGATCTGGTTATTAGACCAAAATCAGGTCGGGCAAAATGATCAGGGTCAGATCGGGTTTAGAACTGGTAAGTTTAACCAGATCCTAACCCGATCAAAGCCAGAGGTAGCATGCAAAGTTGACCCGATCGGGCATGCAGATCAGATTCAGATCTGGTTATTAGACCAAAACCAGGTCGGGCAAAATGATCAGGTTCAGATCGGGTTTAGAACTGGTAAAAGTTTAACCAGGTGTTAACCCGATCAGAGCCAGAGGTAGCATGCAAAGTCGACCCGATCGGGCATGAGGATCAGATTCAGATCTGGTTATAAGACCAGAACCAGATGTGGAAATCTTATCTGTTTCATATCTGGCTATCTGATCATTATTAGATCTGGCAATCTTGATCTGTTTCGGATCGGAAATTTGTATCTCTGCCAGATGTAAAAACCAGGTCTTTTTCAGATCTGGCATCGTGATCTGTTTCGGATCTGGCATCTCGATCTTTATCAGATGTGGCATTGCCATCGTTTTCAGATCTGGCATTTTAATGTTAACCAGATGTGGCATCGCTATCTGTTTCAGGTCTGGTATCTCGATCTGTTTTAGATCTGGAATCTCTATCTTGACCAGATGTGGCTTCGCTATCCGTTTCAGATCTGGTATCTTGATCTGTTTTAAATGTGGCATATTCATTGTTTTCAGATCTAGTGTCGTGATTCTTAAAGGCGGTAAATCATCCAGTCAATTCCGGTGATTACAATACCCCGGTAGCTAAAATCGAAATAAAATTTTGATATTTTTTTGTTTATATCTTGGGGCGGCTGTTGCAAAGATATTCAACAAATACAAAAAGATATGCCCCGTGGAACTCTTGAGTTTTGTTCTTCCCGCCAAACCACGGTCAAAAACTTTTTTCGGGGGATATCTTTTTGTATTTGTCGAATATTTTTGCAAAAACAACCACAAAATTAAAACAATAAATATCAAAAATTTTATTACAATGTTAGATACTGTAAACCATACGGAATTGGCGGGATGATTCACCGCCTTTAACAACATATGGTATCTTGATCTATTTTCAGTTTTAGATTTACCATTGTGGGCTTAGTCACACTGCTTTTCGACAATCAAGATCTGGCAGAACGATTAAGCTTTTGCACTTTGAAAACCAGCGATGTACTCATCATGTAAATGCGACCTAAATGGGACATTAAAAACCCTTGTGCTGTTATTTCAAGTTTTTAAAAATGACACAAAAATTATATTCAGCAAGGTAAGGCAATTTATTGCACATGAAATTAAGGCACAGAATTAAACACTCGATGCCGTATCTCCCGAATCGGCAGCGGGCTCAACTTGCTTCCGCTGCAAGCGGCCTCCTTTACGATCTTTTGCGCCGTCAAGCCAGTTTACGACTGTAATGTTGTAATCTTTTATCGTGATATCTGCGCGCAATTTTCGCAGAGCATCTGCAAAACAAAATTTAGAAAATATAAAAGTTTGCTAGGTTTTACTTCGTTTCTACGTACGGAAAAGGTTTTTGGCAATAATAAGCATATTGTGTAATTGTCATTATATTTTTATTTCATTCACCAAGTTGCCTTGACCAGGAGATAGCAACCTGACCGGAAATCGACCAAAGTCTAGCGTTGCAATAGCAGACGCTTTATTCATTCAATCATTGATCGGTTGGTTAAGTAAAAAACTATAGTGGAAAAGGGATATTACGCAGTAATTAAACTGCATCCGTTTTGACAAATAACGGCTCTTCAAGTGGATATAATTACAGTATGATAAAATGTTGGGAATTAACTAGTTAATAACGAAGTCAAGTTTTTTAATTAACGACTTAAACTTATTAACTATATAACTTTCGTTAAACTACTTAAATGTTTAAAAGTAGTGCTAGGTTTCGCCAGCCTGTTCCAGAAAGTGCTCAATAACTGGTTCAAAGTTCAAGCTGTACTTTTAAAGTTTACGTAAATCCGTTAAATTTCTAGGCAACATCATGCACCACAATAATGCCATAATCATCTTACTATGTAAACTGATTCACTAAATACCAAAGGAGGAGTCGAGGACACAAGGCTCGAGGCCAAAAACAAAAAAATCCGAGGCCAAGGGCAAGGACAGCTTTTCCGAGGACAGACCCTCTCGAGGCCAAGGACAGAAATGCTCGAGGCCAAGGCCAAGGACCAAGGACACATCCGCACGTGTTCTCCTAAAAAAAAAGGTCTTCAAAAATTTTTATTCAGGCGATCTCCAATTCATAGGCGTATCCAAAATTTTTAATTGGGGGAGGCCTAAACCAATAATCACATGAAATGACATCATCAAAATTCTTCCAAAGAGAAAGTTTTTGTGGGACATTGATATCGTTGAATGGAAGATCTGAAATCGTTGCTTGTTGGCACGTAACCAGGATTTTGCATCGGGAGAGGGCTTAAACTTATAGTTGAAAAACGCAAATATCCAACTTTGGAAACGTGTTGAGAAAGCTAGTGTAACTCAAAAGATATCACAGGTGGGGTCTGGGGGCGGGGCCCCCAGCCGCTGGGCGATCTTTTGTAATTTTTTGGAAAAAAAAGCTATTTTAATGCCACATTTCGCAAGTGTTTAGAATCATTTGAAAGCACTACATTTTTGACATTTCAAAGCCGATTGAAAAAATCAAATTGTTTAATCCTCCTTTTACTTGCAATTTAAGTCCAAAACACGTTTAACATCTTGCATTTTGGAGTTATATTTCAATTGTGAGTGATTTGGTTCAGATAAGGGGAAGGAAGTAAGGTGCATTGTCTCTTGCAACATTTTAGAAGTAAATAATAATCTACCCGAAGATTTTCCTACGAGATTTTTGTTTTGTCATGAAAATATTCAATTATGGGAGTACATGTTCGGCCAGGGGGCCCAGGCCCCCTCAATTGAAGTTCAATGATTTGTTCAATCAGAGCATTTTCCATGGCTAATTTTGTTTTTAAGTATTTTGTGCGTAAAAACCGGCGAGGCTGGAGGTGAATTACTGAATTGTTAGATTTTGCCAACATCTTTCTGTCAAATATAGGTGAAGACCAAAAAAGTCATTGATAAAAATAGGTGAAGACCAAGACCAAAAAAAGTCCGGGTTCCTTCCTCCCCTTGGCAACGCCTATGCTCCAAGTGAGGAAAACAAAAAAGTCTTCGCAAAATTTCCGCGAGGTATCTGACGGTTTTCCAACGAAGTTTCAACTGTTTAAAAAATAGTGATGTTCTCGAGCCGAGAACAGGGCAATTTTCGAGGACTTGAGCCTTGGAAGCCAAGAACTTTAAAATGTGGCCTCGAGGACTCCACCTCTGCTAAATACCATAATAACAGATATCAAAGTGAATAATTTTTATCTCGTATGGAAATGAAATCATTTTATTTGGGCATCAACTGCACGAAATTAACGAATTAACTTTTAACTTCAACTTGCGTTACTTTTGTTTTTCAGTTAACTACTACTAAAAAATTCTTAGCAAATAAACTCTTAACGAAATTAACGTTTTTCATTAACTTGCCCAACACTAGATAAAATAAAAAATCAAGCCAAAAGGATGGATAAAGTACAGTAGTATAGACAATACTAAAACAATTTTGCACGAAGACGATCGGTTAAAATTTATGCAAAAGGTTAGTTACAAAACATGAAAAATAATTTTGTTTTAAACAGTTTCTTGCGCCTCTTTTAATGACCATAATATTGAACAAAGACATTCAAAATTAAATTCAGTAAAAACTCTCTTACAATATTAACTATTAGAGGGCGCTAAAGAGTAACATTACTGAGGACAAAATGCTGCTGGCTTGCACTTATGGCTGGCGATACACTAATTTTAACTCTTTAGAGGGCGCTAAAGGGTAACATTATTGAGAACAAAATGCTGCTGGCTTGCATTTGTGGTTGGCGATACACTAATTATCAGGTCGTACTCTTAACTCACACGGTCAAAAGTTCAATCACAAAAGAGCATGTACAGTGAGCACTTAAATGTTTCACTTACAGCAAAGTTGTTTTGTATTAGCGATTCTTCTTAAGTTTGTACCGAACTAAATGTAAGTTTTCGGCAAGAAAACATAGGGGGTACATTTCGCAACAAAAAAAAGTTGCACTATACTGTAGATCATTATCTAGAATAGTTTTCCAATCAACAATTACATATACCATTTCGTCAAAAACAATGAATTTATTGGTGGAACTCGTACTCAAGTACAAGGCTACGCCGTGTTTTATATGCCTATAAAGAGATACTTGTTCGAGAATGCCCAAATTAAACAACTGAGAACTACTTGGGGTAAAAAAGAGGTTCACCTTCTGCTATAATTTCTTGTATTCATAAAAATAAATTTAATCCGTTTAACTCTTTATCATTCGCAACCCTGCGTATCGAAACTTCCTGACATCAGAAAATAAGTTTGCAAAACTTCTAGCAGAATAATGAGCAAGATTATCGTTATGCAACACTTTAACCCTACAACACGATTCTGGTTCGGCCAGCCACTCCAATATAAACTGATTTACTAGTGCCATTATTCGAGTCATATCCTTTCAAAGTTAAATTACTTTTACAGTTGTTTTTAGGGTATGGATTGGATAATGATAGTCCTTTTTTTTTTTTATTAAAGAAAAATAAATCAGCAACTGATTTTGATCACGGGATTGTTTGAGTAAAACACTGCAAAACATGAATGGCAAAAACTCCTAAGTACGTGCAAACTTCTAATTAAATAAAACAATTGAATAAGTGCTTTCGATGTTACAGCTCGACCGAAACTTTGCATAATATAAACATTGATTAATAAATTTGACTTACTAAAAATTAGGGAAAATAATCTTAACTTCTGGAAACTTTTTTCCCAGATTTTCCCTTTCCGCTTAGATTAAATTTTAAAGCCATATCGTGGCCAAAAGTTTCTTCCAGCATGACTCTGCATGCTTCAAAAGAAGTCTTTCCGTTGAAAGCCAGGAGGTGTTGAATCTGAAACAAACGTATAACAGAAAAGATTGAAACGCACCAATTTTTTGTCTTAGGTAGCGGTATCAATATTATGAAATAAATTCTCAATATTAATTGCAAAACGATATTTAGTCTCTCTTTTGCTTCGTCACATGTCGGTAATAACATTTCTATCTCAATACTGGAGTTGCTAATTGAATGTCCTATCACATAGATGGCAGTAAAGAGTAGCGACGTGAGAATGAGCTTATCCACCATTCTCGAACACTTCACAGATCAATTCGTTTTAATCATCAAAAAAATTTGCAAACTAGATGAATGGACGTATGTACGTATTGGCAATAAACAAAAGCGAGCAAAGTTTGGGCGCTTATTTCTTTCTTTTATAGTATTTTATGAATAATAGCAATAAAAATCGAGTGAAGGTTTAAATTTAAGCAGTATAACCGATTAATGCTCGAATTAGGACTTACGATTCGAGTTTGGGTTATAGGTAAGTTAATATTTTTTTTTTATTTTTACGTAACGTAACAGCATCCTCTGCCTTACTAATAATCTTTTTGGTTGTCTTTATCCGTTGATGACAGTTTTCTATAAAGTAAACTAAATACAATTGATTTGCAAATGGCGATAGCTCCATTGGTGGAGAATCGGTTGGCTAATTAAAAGGTTGCTAGCTTCCCGTTTGATTTCCGAACTGGCATGCGTCGCAGTGTTCAATCTTGAGAAAGATACTTAATGCTTATATCCCATTGAAGACTTCATTCACCCGCTGCAGCACCACAGTTTGAAATGCGACTTTCAAGCAAACAAAAAAAGAGTTCTCTAACTTAGTGCAGCTATACAGACAAAGACTGAGCTTTATTCATACCCATAAATGAATGAATAAATTAGTTTGTACAAAATGTAATCTACTTACAATGCTTTCTCTCAAGGTCTGTTCTAGAGCTTTCCTTTCAAAATTGTTTAGTTCCTCTTGAGTTTTCAGAGGAAAAAAAATCGATCGTAACAGAAGCTTCGCAAGGAGGTTGTTGTTGAAATCTTTTCATTTCATCAACCGCCTTCCGCAGAGATTTTTGGTCTTGCTTGATATATTCCAGGGAATGGAAAATCTTTTTTAAGTAAAATAACAAATCCGAGTAAACATAAAAATTTTAAGACAAGCATTAAAAATGGTACACCAAAAACTTGAAAATAGAATGGACTTAAAAAGTTTGGGTAGGAATAGCTACCGTATATACTCTAAATCTTGATTAGCATAATAAAAGCCTAGAAGTCGCACTGGCCTAAATTGAAAATTCGCATAAAGTACGTTTGGTCAAAGTCTTATCTTGTTGGTTCGAGATCATGGTCAAAAAACTTTTGGTATCAGCATTGCTATACTGTTATTACTCATTAGAATTCTTGTTTGATCGTACATAAAATTTGAATTACTTGTCGTCAAAAGGTTAAGTAAGACGAGACTTTAGCCATCGAGAAAAATTTTGGTTGCCACGATTAAAAAAAGCCAAATGGCAAATCAGGTGCATCAGCAGTAGTCACAATCTCTTTTAACCAGTCAAATTAGAACAATTTGTTAAAAGTGTGCAATCACTAAACCGTGTTGTAGTTGATGCACACCGGTACTAAACTTTTCCTAGTGTGTTTTAGTCCTTATCATGGTAATAATACCATGTAAAACATGGGGTTATATGTACATTTTGAATTTGGACTTCTTTACAGCAGCAGCATTTCAATCGGAAGCAAAATTATTACCGTAGTCTACTTCGTATCTTTGCAATTGCGCTTTTTTCGGTTTGTAGCGACACTGAGCGTAAAAAAAGATGGCATGGTACCATTTGTGTGACACTCGGGTACGCAAGTATCTAATTTAAAATGCAGACTGAAAAGCGTATTGCAAAACTGTACGGTGTGCTTTGTTTGATAGATTGACAAAAACACTCGCTTACCTAAGATTGGCATCAGAGATGAACCTTGCATAGATTCATCACTACAACTGTCAGCGCATTCGTTGTTTGGCGTTTGAACTTCTAAAAAATATGTAGATATATAATTTAACCGAACTATCTAAAGTCAGAGAACACAAGTACAATCGAACGTCACATTTGTTGATCAAATTATCGTTGAGGCAGGCCCGCAAATAAGTTTTAAATCGAAAAAAAAAAACCTGATGCTTGATGCACTCGTCCTGCAAACCTCCCTTTAGCGATAACTCAAAACAAATAAAATGTTGAAGTTCGTTTTTGCATCCTCTCAAAAACAATTCGTCGAACATCAAGCGGTAACGCGTCCGTCTCTGGAGCGGAAGGTCTGAGGATAAAATTTCGGGCCAGTCGAAACAGACAGTGTTGCCCATAAATCGCCACCGCAGCAACATTTCTTCGAAAGGTGGTGTGTTGCTCCCCGCCAAAATTTTGTGTAATCTGCAGTGAGGATCCTATACACCTACCCGAAAAACATCTTCCAAAAACTGGTGGTGGAGGTGGTGGTGGTACTACCCGACCCCTTCAGAGGGATGGGGGCGTGGAGGAACTCCGCGGAGACCCAACAGTCGGGCCACACCCCAAGGTCTGGACCATAGATCGAGAATAGAAAGAGAGGAGCCAAAGATAGATTTGCGAAGGGGTTCAGAAGCAGGACAATCGAGGAGATGATTGAGGTCCTGTAGAGGGTGTCCACAGGCACTACAATCAGAATTCTCCTTCCGACTGATCCTGTGAAGATAAGAAGATAAAAGAAGACTGTGACCATGGCAGCGAAGACGAGAGAGCTCACTGCGTATGGAGCGAAAAAGAAGAAGTTCCTCCGAAAAGACTTCGGGGACTTGGAAGTTCAGGTGGGAGTGAGAGATGTGACGTCTCCAATTGCGGTATTGGGAATAACGGACTTTGGCAATAACTGGGAGGAGAGGGCATGGGATCGCATCAGTGGGCAGAGAGGCACCAGTTTTGGCAAGTAAATCAGCTTTTTCATTTCCGGGGAGACCTGCGTGTCCGGGGACCCATTGGAAGCTCAAAGTGGTATTGTTGGAGAGGGAGGAGGCAAGGGACCAAACATTCCATAGGGACTCAGGCAGGAGATAAGAGGGGGCTGAAGAAAGGATAGAGAGGGCTGATTGAGAGTCGGTTAGGAAAAGAACTTGACTGGAATTTGCAGGTCATCAAATGGCTAGTACACCAAGCAAGACCTTGCTTGAGGGCAAAGGTTTCGGCTGTGAAGCTGGAGGCAATTGGACCAGAGGAAAAGGATAGGGAATGGGATGTGTTGCATTTGGAGCATGTAGCATAGACTCCAGCGCCACCAGGACCGAAAAGGGAGGGAACAGAACCGTCAGTCCACACTTGGATATCAGAGGGGGGAGGGAGGATAGTCTGCTTGAAGCAATTTGGAGTCGGGCTGTACTGCTGCCTGTGTAGTCGGGAATGAAGGGGGAAACAGTGAAGTGGGTTGTGGACCATGGTGGAAAAGGGGGGCAAGTGATCAGAGACTCGCGTGGGGATGGGAGTGGTAGTGTGGCTGAAGAACAGGATGATCTCCAGGAGGGTTTCTTCTTTAGTCGACAGGGAACGTTTTTAATTGCCAAGACATAAAGGCTGGAGAAGTCGGGGGGAAGGCGCAAAGCACGTTCAAAGGAGTATAGGGTCTGATGCTCTAGAGTCAGCTTTAGAGGAGGGAGTTGGGCCTCGAGAAGGAGTAGTGAGGAGGGGGTGGAAGAGAGGCAACCAGTAATGACCCTGCATGCAGCTGTGTAGAACTTCCAGATGATTGGTTGCAGTGTTGCAGAGGAACGGGAACCATCCAGGAGAGGCATATGTGAGCACCGGACGGACAAAGGCTTTGTAGAGTAGGGAGAGAGATTCTTTTGTGGGACCCCAAGAGGCAGTGGCAATTGAGCGAAGGGCTTTGTGGCGTGGGTAGAATTTGGAACACAGGGATTGGACATGGGCCCCAAAGGATAGAGTCCGATCAAAGGTTACTCCAAGGAATTTAGGGGTGGGATTGAACAAAAGAGGGAAGCCCAAGAGGTTCAGTCGGGGTTGGACAGTGGCTTGATGGGGATCTGTAGAGAAAAAGGAGGACTCACACTTCTTTGGATTGAGTGGAAGTGTAGAGAAAAAGGAGGACTCACACTTCTTTGGATTGAGTGGAAGTCTCCATAAGTTGGACCATGTTTCAAGGACGGCGAGGGAGGATTGGACAACAGAGAAGGCTTTGAGCGGGTCTGGGGAAGAGGACCAGATGGCCAGATCGTCAGCATACAGGGAGGCATGGGCATCCCGAGGTAAATCCTTAGTGATGTCATCAACAAACAGAATGAAAAGGACTGGACCAAGAACCGAGCCCTGTGGGACCCCACGTCTGATGCAGAAGGAGCGGCTGTGGGAACCACCAACCTGGACTTTAGCTCTACGATCAGAAAGGAAGGAGCGCACCCAGAGAACGAAGCAAGAGGGGAGTTTGAGCGAGAGGAGTTTGTGAAAAAGAGCAGAGTGCCAGACCGAGTCGAAAGCCTTGGAGAAGTCAACAGAAGCCAAAATGGTTCGGTCTGGAGGTTTTTTCTTTTGGAAGCCATCCCAGATTGATTGAGACAGAGTTAGAATTTGGTCAAGGGATGACCTACCAGGACGAAAGCCGGCTTGGCAAGTGGAGAGGAGATGATTAGATTCAAGGTGAAAAGTTAGGCGAGAAAGAATCAAGCGCTCAAAAAGCTTGGAGATGCAGGAGGTGAGGGAAATTGGGCAAAAAGAGGACGGAGAGAAAGTGGGTTTTCCAGGTTTGTGAATGGGAATGATAGTGGAAGGTTTCCAACAAGAGGGGAAGGTGTGAGAGTGCCAGGACCTGTTAAAAAGAGAAAGAAGGAGGAGCTGTGCAGGTTTGGGCAGGTGCTTTAGAAAAGGGTAGGCAATCTGGTCAGGGCCAGACGCAGTGGAAGCGGAGAGATTACTGATAGCAGTGGAGAGTTCATTCAAGGAGAAGGGGGAGCAGAAAGAATTGTGGAGGGAAGAAGCATCCTCACAGCTAGCTTTCCGGAGTTCATTCATGAACTGTCTTTCAGCTCTGCGCGAGGAACGGGGTGTCGCTTGAGATAGATGTGAGCGAAGATAAGAGGCGTAGTGGTTGGCAGTATCAAGAGGGGAAGTGCAATCAGGAAAAGAAGGGTCATGGGAGGTGTTCTTTTTGCCAGAGATGGCATTGAGAAGCCTGAAGACAGCACGAGGATCAGAACGGGGAGACAGGTTAGAACAGGTGGCTTGCCAGGTTGCAGATTTGGCTCTAGAAATGACTGAGGACGCCCTACGAGAAGCGTCTATGTATCTGAGTCGGTGCGACTCAGATCGGTGTGCTACGGAGCGGGCCCTCCGTCGTTCCCGCACTGCAGATTCCGCTTCCTGGGACCACCAGGCTTTGGGGGAACGACCAAGGTGGCCAAAGGGGATAGAGGCCTTGGCAGCTTCGACTAAGAAGAGGGAAAAGGAGTGGGCAGCCTGGTGGATGTTGAGTGCATCGAAATCAAGAGAGGGAAGGTGCTCAGCAATATAAGATTGGTAAATATCCCAACTGGCCTTTTTGTAGTTGAATTTGGGAGGACGAGTGTTTGGGAGACGAACTGGAGAGAGGGGGAGGACAATTTCAATGGGGAGATGGTCCGAGCCAAAGCCAGGGAGAGTGCGCCATTCACAATGGGGAGCGAGAGACGCAGGAGCTAACGAGATATCAGGGGAAGAACGGCTCCCAGTGGAATGGTGAAGGAGCGTGGGAGAGGCGGGGTCGTTCAGAATTTCCAGACCGGAGGAAGTGATCCAGCGAAACAGGTCATTTCCGAGCGGGTTAGGAGGAATGAGTCTGTCCCATGTTGGGTGGTGAGCATTGAAGTCTCCGAGGATAAAAGTGTCGGGGGAGTTAGGAAGGATGTCAGAACAGAAGGTCCTGGTGCGGTAGTCAGAAGGAGTGTTTCTGATGGGAGGGTAGTAGAGGTTTAGAAATTGAAGAGGAGAGTGGTTGGAGAGAAGGACTTTAACACAGGTGTAGTCTGAGTAGGGGTCCTGGGAAGACAGAGAGGAGACAGAAACAGGAGAGAAAGCCAGGTCAGAGTGGATGAGAGTGAGGACACCACCACCAGTGTTATGAGTAGCGGAGGAAACAGGGCCTTGTCTACCGAATGTCCGGTCCGTGCGAAGGGTATAATAACCAGGGATTTGGAACTTTTTGGTTGAGGAAAGATGAGTTTCCTGGAGGAAAATGAGGTCATAGTGGTTGCCAGAGAGAAAAGCGATCAGTTCGGCACGGCGGGAGGAAGGAAGACCGCCGGCATTCCATTGAAGAATACGATTTTGTGAGGGGCGTGGATTTCCTTGAGTGTGGGGTGGCAAGATATGGACCGACTGTGAACCTGTGGGCGGTGGTGATGAGGCAGGAAGGGTGAAGGCGGAAGGAGGGTAGGTGTTAAGGAGGGGAGGATGTGAAGGGAGAGGCAGAGATGAATCCTTGAGATCTGAGCAAGCAAGTGGAGGGGGTGTGGGTGGGGGCGGAGCTGGAGAGAAGGGGAGGGGGGACGCTAGACGGAGGGTGGGAGAGGCAAGGTCCCCATTAAGACAAGCAGGGCAATTCCAACCCATGGGGGAGCCAACCGCGCAGATTTTGTGAAAGTCAGCCCGGGTCAGAGAGAAGCAGGAGAAGTGCACCCACTTGGAGCAGGTGGAGTACTTTAAAGAATCCTTACCAACCTCGAGAAAGCAAATGGAGCAAGGGTAACGTGGGGGGCCCCGAGGTGGACGTGATTGGTAAAAACCAGGCGGTAGTGTGGGGAACCCTGGGGGAGGGGGTGGAGGGGACGCAGGCGGCGTAACAAGGAGACTGGTTTGAGTGGGGGAGTCAGTTGTATTTTGAGGATGGCACGCTGGGCATCGCCAGTCGACTGCAGTGCCAGTTGCACAGACTGTGCGAAAGTCAGCACGGGTGAGGGAGGAGCAAAGAAAATGCACCCACTTAAGGCAAGCAGAGCATTGAAGAGAATCTCTGCCCACATCTAGATGACAGATGGAGCAGGGGTACCTGGGGTGAGGATGGTTGCTGATGGGGCCTGGGTTAGGATGGACATTGCCACTAATAAGGAGCAATGCCAGGATAAGGAGACGCCGAAAGGGGGTCCGGTCAATAAGAAGTAGAGGAGCCGCCCAGTTGTGACCGGTCAACGGGCGGCCCAGCGAAAACGAGACAATGGGGGTGATCTTTCGGTCGAGCCCCTCGGGATATCTGTCCTGCCATTTCGACCCATCCCCATTGGGGAGGGGACTGCACCACCACGTTGAGGTGGCAGGACGTTGGTGCAGTCTTCCACAAACTAGAGTATGACATCGCAAGCGATATCCGGGGACTTCGCGAAAGTATTCAACTTACTGAACTAAAGAACTTCACAATTGCATTAAGCGTGTTTATAGTTGTTGATAATCACATCTGAAATACATCGCTTTCGAATTTTATTATGTTCCATTAACTTAGTCAAGTTTGTGTTTAACGGCTTCCAAATTTTAAATGTCTAGAAAAGGCATCTATAAATATCTATCAGATCTCGTTTCAAATTTTAAGGAGTTAGTTAAATTTTCGCTTAGCAGCGCAATTGTTAAAATTGCGGTTACAAATAAAACCCTCGTTAAAACAAATATTTCGACAATAACCTTTTGCTACGATTGACACACAGAAATAGAAACTTTTGATCCGACAATGCCAATTGGAGTTTTGGATTTTGCAACTTACAAATTTTCGCTTAGCAGCGCAATTGTTAAAATTGCGGTTACAAATAAAACCCTCGTTAAAACAAATATTTCGACAATAACCTTTTGCTACGATTGACACACAGAAATAAAAACTTTTGATCCGACAATGCCAATTGGAGTTTTGGATTTTGCAACTTACATTACCAAATTTGCCACACTATCCGAAATATCAAATCTACACCCCATCTAGCTCACTGCAATATTTTTTTAGACAAATTTTAGACCAGCACATGCATGAACAGTTCGACAAATTTTTCAAAAATCTAAGAACTAAATTAAACAATGCCTGCCGTGGAAAGTAGCATGGAAAGAGATACGTACACAAACAAAATTTAGAAACAAAAAATCAAATTCTTTTAAATTTATAAGTGTTATTACAGATTCTAACTTTACGATGACTTCACATTGAAAACGTACAATAATTTACCCATCTCTATGCTTTCCAAAACACTATGGGCAATGTTTAAAGTCAAACAACTATTTACCAAAAATCATCTTCTACTTCTTTCGCTCATTGCGCTCTTTTTAGTTCATTTTAACAGCTTGGAGGTCATTCGCTCTTATTGTTTAAAGGTCTCAAAAAGTTATCAAAATAATCAAGTAACGTCAATCAAAAAGCTATAAGAAGTTCAAACAGTTTTTCTCTTTGTTATGAAATAACATAAAGCGATCTTTAAAATTCCAGCAACTTTATAACATCAGCCAAACAACACTATCACGGCCAAAAACAAGCACGCATTTTACAACTATTCTTATTCTGAGAACGCTATTTAGCAGAGCGACCCAACGGCCAACATATTAGATATTGTACAGAATATTGTATTACATCTATTATTCAGTACAAAAGCTTTCTTAACAAAATTGTTAAAAAACTTTGAAGAGCAAGAATTTTTTTTAACGTCATCAGCGACAGTTTAGTAAAAATACTCGGCCATACAGCTTAAATCTAACAAAGCCATTAAGCTCAAGTACTTCAACGTGTTAAATGTTGCAGTATAATCCCATAGGTTTTACTTTTCTACTTTTCTGTGATACCAATTCACTGTGAGAATTCAACGTACAGTTTGAAGGTCCATATAGGGGCTAACTGTCCAACATGGTATTGCCAAGTTTGGCATGTTTGGTCATTTTCTTATATTAGCCTATCAGTACTCTTTGATTATGTCTACTTGGAGTACTTCGAAACAAAAATTTTGAAATTTTAAGGAGCCCATGTGAAATTTTAAGATTGAAATTTTAAGGAACAAAAATTTTGAAATTTTAAGGAACCAATTAAATTTATCTTTAATCTTTGATTCATATTAACTTATCCAATAGATTTAGTTTGTTTAGCTTTTGTGGTTAATGGGGGGAGGTGCCAACACAATTGGAGCACCCCTATAGTATGAGATCCTCATTTTTTTGTTTAGCTTTAGTGGTTAAAACATGTGAAGGACTTGCTGGAGGACGACTCTCTAATTGTGGCATTTAAAATTAGTGATATTTTATTTGTCTATTGTGATTTTATCTTTATTTTTGCCTATTCTGAAAGTTTTATATGTCTAGCTTAAATGGTTGAACAGTTTGAATTCTGAAGGACCTCCATTTTGGTGCCACAAACTTTTTGTCGAATTTATCTTTCTTTCATATTTGCTTGTGTATCCTGAAATTGTGATGTGTCTAGCTTACAAAAGTAAAAGGTGTGAATTTTGGCATTATCATTTGAGGGGACCCCCACTGTTGTACTCCCAAATTTTATCTTTTCATATTTGCCTATTCTAAAAAATTTTATCAGTCCAGGGTGAGTGGTTCAGTTTTGAATTTTAGCGTCTTTGTTTGAGTAGGATCCCTTCGTTTTGGTACCCTCAAATTTTGTTAAAATTAACTTCATTTTGTCTATTCTGAAAATTTCATCAGTCCAGCGTAAGTGGTTAAATTTTGAGTTTTGGCATCCTTGTTTGAAGAGGACTCCATCATTTTGGTATCCCAAATTTTGTCAAATTTTATCTTTTCTTGATATCTGCATATTCTGAAAATTTTATGTATATAGCATGAGTGGTTAAAAAGTTGAAATTTTGGCCCCCCTTTTGAGGGGTACCCCTCATTTTGATATGCCCAAATTTTGTCAAATTTTATCTTTTCTTTATATTTGCCAACCTTAAAAATATTATGTGTCTAGCATGAGTGCTTAGAAAGTTTGATTTTTGGCGGCCCCATTTAAGAGGACCCCCACTTTGGTACTCCAAATTGTTTTAAATTTTATTTTTCTTTTAAATTTATTTACCTTAAAAACTTTGTGTGTCCAGCTTTAAAGGTTAAAAAGTTTGAATTTTGGAGGTCTCCATTTGGGGGTAACCCCCAATTTTGGAACCCATAATTTTTGTTTGTTTTAGTTTGTTTTTGATATCTACCCACTCCAAAAATTTGATTTATCTAGCTTCAATGGCTTAAAGGTTCAAAACTTTGGCGGCCCTGTTTAAGGGGAACCCCCCATTTTGATAACCCCAAATTTTGTCAAATTTGATTTTTTTGTAATATTTGCCTATACTGAAAATTTCATTTGTCTGGCATAAGTGGTCAAAAAGTTTGAATTTTTTCGGTCCCGTTTGAGAGGGCCCCCCATTTTGGTACCCCCAACTTTGTCAAATTTTATCTTTCCTTTATAATTACTTACCCCAAAAATTTCATGTATTTAGCTTAAAAAAAGTTTGAATTTTGGTGGGTCCGTTTGGGGAGAAATCCCTCATTGTGGCTTCCCCAATTTTTGTTGGGTTTAGTTTATTTTGATTATCTACCCATTCCGAAAATTTGATTCATCTAGCTCCAACAGTTTAAAATTCAAAATTTTGGAGGACCCATTTAAGGGGGATTCGCCCAACCTGGCAACCCCAATTTCAGTCGAGCTCAAGTCCTCCCTGATATCTTCAATCGCTTAAACTTTGAATACAGTGCGTTGAGCGGTTAAAAACTAGATAGCCGGAGAAAAAAAAAAAGAAAAACAGTATTAAAGTTGGGGTAAATGAACATAATCAAAAGAAAAGTTGATAGTGTGCTTAAAAATAACAATCCAAAAAAAAATTTTCATCATAATCGCTAATTACCAAGATATATCGGTTCAAAATCGTCCACTTTTGACCTGTAAAATTGTGGTAACGTGACCCGGCGCCCCCAAACTTGGTTTGCATATACCATTCATAAGCACCCACATTGTGTCCAAATTTCAGCTTTGCACGTCAAGTAGTTTTTTCAGTTATAGGAGAATTGATAAATTTTCAAGCCTAAAATCGCAGTTTTTTATGTTATTTTTTTTGTGTCTCAATTCACGATTACATGACCTAGGATCCCCAAAATCGGCACACAAGACGCTTTCATTAATTGTTATGTTACGTCCAAATCACAACTTTCTAGGTTTTACCGTTTGCTAGTTATAATCAAATCAATCATCTGCCAAAATTCGCGAACAAAACCAATCGTACTACGCGCTCGTGCAAAGTCCCAGTTACATTTCCCCGAAAAACACTTAGCCGAAACTAAATTAACCCGAATGTACATTTCTCTGAACGTGCACTTGCAAAAACTAATTTTTCTGCAAACTTATTTTCCAGTAAAATACTTATTTTCCACTTGCCACAATTTGCATTTGGCCGAAATTACATTTCCGCAAAAACTTATTTTTCAGCATTTACACATGCCAGAATTTACATTTGACCAAAATTACATTTTCCCAAAAACTTTTTTTCCAGAAATTATGCACTCTAGCCCGAAATTTCGTTATTGATAGAACTTACATTACGAAAATACATAATTATGCTCGCTTATTTTCAAAAATAATATTATTAAGTTACGCGTAGAATAGATGAGGCAAAAAAAAGCAGTCTCTCATATTTTGTAATTAATTTTGAGAAAGATCAGGTTTAAAATAATTTTGGTTTTTGACAAAATTAAGTGCCTTCTTCAGAACTATTTCAAACTTATATGTATTTTGATGTGTTTTCGGATTATTATTGATAATATTGCAGTAATTCCATAGTATCAAAAACTAACAAAAATATCAGCACACAAAGGTTATATATTTAAAGTATCTTAGTCATGCGCGTAGCCAAAAATCTGCAATAGAAAGCTGTTTTAGGGGACTGATAGCGCAGCGGAGCCCCCAGCAGCCGAAAGCCATTGGAGGTCTGATGGCAGAGCACCTAGCCGCTGAAAAGTCTGTATTTTTTGAATTTAAAGCATATTTTGATAAAATTCAATGCTTAGAAACGTGGCATAGAAACTAGAACGTGATATCGCAAGCAATATCTGGGGACTTCAGGGCATCATCCGACTTCTACTAACTTCATTAAGCTTTACAATCCTGATCTGATTGCTTTGAAAAAAATTGAAAAGGGCTAAAATTATGCAAATTTACAACCGGCATTTATTTAAGCTTTTTTTACTAAATCGTTCGTGCTTTTACCACATAGCCGTCATTTTCAAGTGGTTTAATTAATCAAAACTTATTTTTCTTAGTTAATGCATCACTTACAAGTTGTCACAGGTCCATGAGAATAACTTGGTAGACTATCGCAGTTTTCTATACACCTTTTAATTTAACGCGATCTTTTGAGATAACTACTCATTAATTGATCCATATGCGCTAACACGATATTGTGAGTTACAGATCTGAGTCCTCAACTTTTTTTTTTTTGGAGAACACCACAAAATCTATCGGCATTGGTGAGCTGAAGACTTTATTTTTGGAGAACACCACTGAAGATCTTTTTTGGGGGGGAGAATATAACAAAATCTATCAAAAGACCTTTTCCAACAATACCACAAACTAAACTTTGGCCAGTGAAATTTTTGGAACAACAAATCTGGCCAGTGACCGAAAAGACTCAGACACCCCTGCAGTAAGTCTTACTCAGCAAAAATAGTTAAAAGCAAAATCCTTACCTGAAGGTAGCCATACTTTGACTTTAAGTTTCTTCCAGCTGGATTCCGATTGAACATATTTCTCTACCATAAGTTCTATTTTCGGTAAATTATTACAAGGTGGCCATAAACAATACTGCCCATGAATCCATGTTTTTGGTACCACAAACATGCTGCTGTTTTCGCGAAGGAATTCGACCACACTATATATTTTCTCAATACTTGCATCATTTTCTGCCATTTTCACTAACTTGTAATTATTTTTAGTACTGTACAGCAAATTCTATTTCTTGCAGTAGTAGACCTAAAAGGCAACAAGCAAATCATTAGAAAAGCAACATAATGTAAGATTACAATGCCTGCATTGGGGTGCTCGATGACAAACCAAAGCGAAATATTAACTAGTTACACATCTCCACAATTTCAGACGCGGGTCATTCCATGCTTAATTCAAAATGGCTTGTCACTATATGTAACCAAACATGGATATTTGTTCTTACACTTAAAGAGTATCACACAGAATGAAAAATAAAAACTTGTTTTTTTGAATATCTTAAGTGGACTTCAAGTTATCGCAGTTTGAATTTTCAGCCACTAGATGGAGATTTTGCTCCAAAGTTTTGAAAAGAGTGTTGTAATTCCATTTCTAGGGCAATCTGATGCCTGAAAATTGCTACATGGGGGGTTTCTGGGCAAGGAATTCATTTTTGATGTCAAAATTGCAAAAATATGACTGCTTTGTGGTGAAAATGCTCCAGCAACAGTCCTGCATGTTTGCTCTACAACCTGAAGTATGCTTTGTCGTTGTTATTTGTTTGTTGTTAAAATTTTGTTATAGTCACTTCCAAATTTAACTGAACGCTCAGCTGCATCATTGATAACTTCCAATCCTGAAACAAGCTGTTTGAGTTGTTGAAAAAAAGAATCTTCTTTCCAGCATACTACTGAATCCATTCGTAGAGAGATATTGCTCTAGATCCGCTTTATTGAAGAATTGAGTACTACTTGAGGCAATAAAGATGTTATCCAAACCTTTTCCACAATTCCCCTTATTTGCAAAAATACGTTTCAATCTGTTTGACTCTGTACCATTGGCAAACTCGCATTTTGCAATTTTGTGACATTAGAAAAAGGCTATTATAAATCAGTACTGGTAGCGTACATCTACTAGTTCCAGGAGCAGTAGCCAAGTTTTTAGACTTGGTTTTAGGCTATTCACTGCTACCAGCTGGCAAGTTCCGTGTTTCTTAACTTTAGACAATTTTTGCAAAATTATGCCTCTTGTGATATCACAATACTGCAAAATGCAGGATAACCAATGGTGCATACTACATAGTCAAACGGATTAAATTGTATTTTCATGAATAAAGGATACATTGTGGGAAAAGGTTTGGTGCACCTCTTTATCACCTCCAGAAGTTCTCTTCTTCAATAAAACTGATTTCCCGCAGTATCTCTTTAAAAATGCAGATTCAATTCCAATTACACCAAAAAATAAAATAGCCATTTAAATGAATCCTTGCGAAGTGCTGTCTTCATATATTTTGGTAGTTCTGGCTTACCTATTTGAAAATCTGTTTTGGGATATTTCAACAAGTTGGTAGTGATGGCTTTCTTGATTTCATCTCTAAATTTAAAGATAGTGCAGAACTGCAGGTGTTAAGTGCCTTGGTAATAAATGCATGATATTGGTTTGTCTCACCGGTTCCTGCAGATGCTCCTTACTGGAACAACCGATGCTCGCGTCGCGTGTTTCTTTGTTTTTACTCGGCCATTTTTAAACTAATGAGTGCGAGATTTCAAACTTTCGCTTATAACTCGAGAACAGTTTGGTCTAACTACATGAAATTTTGACAGCAGTTTGAGATTAATGAATTTTATGTTTGTACCAACTTTCGAGGCAATCGGTCACGTGACTTCGGTTTTATGACCTGAAAACCGCCACAAAAGTTTTGCATAAAAAGCGGTCCAAATCAAAAACAGCTTCAGTACGGCAAAAAATATTTCTCATGGTTATATGCCTTAAGATATCCTTTCATCCCTACCAACCCACTTTCGGCCGCGATTAGGTTTTTTTCTTATTTTTTCCTTTTTTTCTTCCCAAATCTTGTACGCTCAAGTTCTCCTAAACCACAAAACATAGAAATCTAATTTTTGTGTGAAGTTGTTGAGGTACATTTGCAATTGTGTCTCCAGAAACTTTTTTGGGGCAACTCTCCTGGGGACCCCCCCAAAATGAGGCGCCAAAAAATCAAACTTTTGAACGGCTCAAGCTAGGGTGCCAGTTTTTTGGATATCAGTAGATGTTTGAGAGACAAATATTTTGACATGCTTTTGCCACCCCCCCCAGGGAACCCCCCCAAAAATCAATTTTTTAACGGTTCAACGTAGGGTGCCAGTTTTTTTCAATATCAGTAGACACTTAAGAGACAAATATTTTGACATAGTTTGGGAGTACCACCCCCCTCAAGGACCCTCAAAAATCAATTTTTTAATGATTCAACGTATGGTGCCAGTATTTTTTGATATCAGTAGATACTTAAGAAACAAATATTTTGACATGGTTTGGGGGTACCACCCCCTTGGGGACCTCCCCAAATGGATCCCCCAAAAATGAATTTTTTAACGGTTTAACCTAGGGTGCCAGTTTTTTCTATATCAGTAGATAATTAAGAGAAAAATATTTTGACATGGTTTGGGGGTAACACCCCCTCGAGGACCCCCCAAATGGACCCCAAAAATCAATTTTTTTATTGGTTTAACATAGGGTGCCAGTTTTATTTGATATCAATAGATATTTAAGAGAAATATTTTGACATGGTTTGGGGAAACCACCCCCCCCGGGGACCCCCAAAAATGAATTTTTTGAATGGGTTAACCTAGGGTGCCAGTTTTTTTTGGATATCAATAGATATTTGAGAGACAAATATTTTGACATGATTAGGAGGTACACCCCCCCCCCCCCCCCCCCCAGGGAACACCCAAATAGACCCCCCAAAAATGAATTTTTTGAACGGTTTGAACTAGGGTGCCAGTTTTTTTTGATATCAGTAGATATTTAACAGAAAAATATTTTGACATAGTTTGGGAGTACCAACCCCCCTCCCCCTCCAGGGACCCTCCAAAATTTAATATTTAATTTGCGTCGGTCGTTCAATGGGCTTGCTTCTAGTAAGCTCCCATCTAGTTTAACACTAATGTTTTGGAAAGTTGTAAATGAGTGGTCGGCGTGAGATAAAGCTCTATGTTCAGTTTGCAAGCTCAAAGTCGACTTGCATACTTGGCATCTGCAACCAAGCACATACCACTTGGCACTAATTTCAAATTTAGTTGGTGATGAAACCAAGAATGCTATCGCTACTGCCTTGATGAAATATCCGAAAACAGATTTCGGAATAGGTAAGCCAGAACTACCAAAAGTATATGAAGACAGCACTCCGCAAGGATTCATCAATAACGAATTGTGGCTATTTTGTCATCTACCAGTAATTGGAATTGAATTTACATTTTTTAAAATGAATTCAGTAGTATCTAGTATGCTGGAAAGAAAATTCTTCTTTTCAACAAATCAAATAGATTGTTTCAGGATTGGAAGTTATCAATGATGCAGCTGAGCGTTCAGTTAAATTTGGAAGTGACTACAACAAAATTTTAACAAGTGAGTAACAACAACAAAGCAAACTTCATTTAGGTAGTAGAACAAACACGCAGAACTGTTGCTAACACATCAAAGCATGCAGACATGCAGAACTGTTGCTAACACATCAAAGCAAACCTTTTCAAAAAAATATCTGATTTTTGTTTTTCGCATTTAATAGAAACTTTTGAAATTTGCTGAAGTGTGGTAACCGAGTTTTGTTTTAATATGATAATCTGTAAATACTGGTTTGAATTGCATTTCTGTGTAAATCAAAGGAGCTTTTTGACTTTTGAAATTACTGGAGTGATAATTGTAAATTTAAGTCAAAATATTACAGTACTGTCGAGTAACTCTAATTATATTTATGCTGCAAACGACGAGTGTTGTTGCCGCTTTTTTGCATTAAATGCCTGCCTTTTCACATGATCTACGTAAATATTTGAAAAAAAAACTATAAAAAATCGCGCAGTATCACAATTTATTCAAACTTTTGCAGTGGCGTTAACTCAAGCGTATATCACAGTAATCAATAAGTGCAAATTATCTCCCTCTAGTGGCACTGCAGCAAAATCTCAACTTTAAAATCGAAGTCTGTTTCACTCAAAATGGTGAAATAAACACAAATTTTCAAAAAATTTCATGAAAAATTAAACTTACATTTTGGCCACTAGACGGAGTTTTGCAAATAATACCACTAAAATGGCCATAACTACTGAACCAGAAGTCCAATTCGCTTATTTTTCTTTTTTTAAGATGTAAAATGCAGAGGGGCATTTAGTCAAATTACTGCTTTAGGTATATTTCAAAAGCAGCGCCTTTAAGTGTCAAAAACTCAATTTTTTTTAAAAGTGGGGGTCGGAAACCATCGCATAACATGGAAACCGTTCAATCAAAAAAAAAAGACATCATCATATACTAAGTCATAGATTTGAGCCTACATTCGCCTGATGAGACACAAGGATGTCGAGATAGTCGTAGATTGGCTTTTTTCAGTGACTCCTGGTCAACTGCTACAGCCAAAACAAATTCAATCTTTTCATAAATCATTTGTTTAAATGATGACGTCATTGTCACGTGACCCTACATTCTTTTTTCGGTCATTTGTTGGTCATTGATCGATTTGTTTGTGCCATGTCCGAAATATTTTTGGTCTGTTCGATCATAATGACTGGAAACTTTTTCACGACAGCCAACACAGTAATCGCAGGTTTGTAGCGTAAGCGAATGTTGAAAAATAAAACTAGCTGTTGTGAGATGTTTTCTCTAAACAAATAATAAGCAGTGTTCTCTCTATCTTTTTGGCTAATCAACCAGTGCCAAAATTTCTTGAAACAAATGTGCCCAAAGCTCTTATAACACATTTATGAGCCGTAAATTTTGTACCAATTTAGTATTAAAGTATACCAAATGCCATATTTCAACAAATTTGTCGAATTTTCTAATGCTATGTTTATCATTTTGCCAAAATGATTTGTACTTGTTCCTAGTGATGGGCAATATAGAATACCCAATCTTTAAGATTCGAATCTTAAATTATCCGGAATAGTTAAAAAGAATTGGTTTCAATTTTGTGGTATCAACTTACTAGATCAAGATTTGTTTTGCGACTTCAAGCGATTGCATAACACTTTTATTTGCGTAACAAAGTTTTCTATACTGCAACAATGCTACTAACGGTAACCGGGAGTTGTTTTGCATGAACTAATCACGTGCTATTGCACAAGCTCATTCACTATCACATGCACGGATAATACTCTAGGTCAGTGGTTCTCAAAGTGGAATCCGCAAAACAATTTTCTGGGACCGCAAAGCACATTTCAAAAAAATCAAAACGATGCCTCGGAAAAAAAAATGTGTAAAAGATTTTAAGGCAGCTTATCTTTCCAAACCAAACTTAGCAAACACAATCTGCGATGAAACCTTACAGGCTACATACACATCTATGATAACACAATTAGCCTGTTTACATGTGCACTTTTGGGAACCAGTTCTTAGTTCTAGTGCCTGAATTTTGCTGAGTCACACACAAAAAAGGTTCTGAATTACGTCACAACCGTTCGCAATTTGGAACTGCTACCAGAGGTGGGCCCGTTGCAGTTCCAAAAGTTCTGATCATTTAGGTTCAGTAGGTCGGCTGTACTCGCAGGCTGGTTGGACATAGGTAAGTAGCCTACATGGGTTGGTATCAAATTAGGCTACCATAAATAGGCCTATGCTTGTATTGGTAGTGTATACTAGGCTACTTTGGTCTAAAATGGAGCAGGTAACAGGAAGCCCTAAGCTTAGGCCTACCGTATCTCAGCTAGTTAGCAGAGGTTTGCCTACTACACTAGGCTAATCTTATTAACGCAAATACGGTAGTGAATCTAAATTTGAAATGCAGTTCGTTCTTAGATGAAAACGTCAATTAGGCCTAGTTTAGCCGTTGGTCTTAGTCCAAGCAGAGTTGATCACAAAGGTAGGCCTAAACATGCCCAACTGTTTAGATTTTTTTCATGATGTTAATAATTCGAAAATAATTAATGATAACAGATAATACCGATGTTTAGCTCAGAATTTCATGCATTGCATTTATTTACTTATGTTGTATTGCATATTTGCATTGTATTTTACCAGCCTATAACATCTCAGCAAGTCTTCTTCATTTCATAGGTGACCGAGTTCTTGAAATGTGCATGTAAACTCGAGCGAAAAAGTGCCAACAAAAGAACTACTTTTCAGAACCAGGAACTGGTTCCCAAAAGTGCACATGTAAACAGGCTAAATAAGATCTACGATGTCATTCAAGCAATAGCTCTTTTAGTGCGAAGTCTTTTAGTGCCAGTGAAGAAGAATGTTTAAGAGCCAAAAGGATTGTTTGTTTTGCAGATAGTTTAAAAGTAGGGATGTGTCGGCATCCGCAATTTTTTTGGAAATCGGTATCGGCATCGGTAAAATATGGCCGATACTTTGAACATAATAACATGGCTAATTTTTTCCTATCAGATCGTTTTACAATTGTATTTTTTACCAGACAGAAACATTTTTCTTTTTACGCAAGCGTTTACAGACGTTACAAAAGTTGTTTTGCGTTTTTTATGTTAATTTTTTAAGGAGACCGTGAGCCATTTAAAAAATTGCTAGGGGACCGTTGCAAACAATAATTTTTTTAAAAAAAGTTTGAGAACTGCTGCTCTAGGTCTAATTGTGCATGAGTAAGTGGAAATGGCACAAGAGTAGAGCAAACACAGTTTGTTTGGAAATCATTGTCAATCCAATACCATAGCATGGCACTTGCCAATGTTAGCGCTGAGCAGTGATGATAATTGACCAATCCAGGAACTGCATAATAAGAATAGCCTATACCGAAATTTTTTTAAGTTCCACGGAATCCACGCAAATACTTCTTTGCGTGCTGGCCCTGCTAGGTAAATCTGAAATGACATAATAAAACAAAAAGCAAAAGCTGGCCGAATTCTTAATTAGCTATCCAAAAATGTAAAATCTGTTTATTCAATTAAACTAGCTTATTTGAAACCAGAATAGGATTCGATATTCTGGATTCGGTTTCAACTATTCGGAATAATTCTAGAATAATCAACTATTCTGAAGTCCCCATCACTACTTGTTCCAACAAATGGCTGATTGGCAGAAAAAAATTGGCTTAGTGCTGAGTGGGAACACTTAACAAGTATTGCTTGAAAGAACTTTTTTTATCTGCACAAGCCGTGTATGTCGTAATTGATGTGGAAGGCCTATGTGTTGAAAGAGCAGAAAAAAACGTACGATTTTCACAAAACAATTGAGTAGCAAACTTGCCGTACACATGAGCAATACGACCCACCACCCATCAAAACTTCCTTGGCAGCGTTCATCAAGATGGTAATTGCAAATGTTGAACAATTAGACAACTCAAGACGAAATTTGATATTTGAGGTAGCAAAAATTTTTATGCTGGAAAATCTTCCTTCAGATCCAGTACTACTGGCTATAATGATTAATTATGAAACAAAGGAAGTCATTGCCCTACCTAAGTTTTACAAAATTAACCCTGACTCAATTGAAACCGAAGCGCTAGAAGACAAAAAGCGCAATTTTAAGTTTGAAGTTTTACAGAATCGTAGTCATGCTGATGACAACTGTCAACTGGTTTTGACAATCGCTGCAAAGCAGGAATTGGATTAGTCCACTTTCTCCATGATCGCCAGAGCAATACTTAAGTTTTAAAGCTGAAAACGCAACTAAAGAACAAGGTTTAAGTCTTTTGACTAGACTGAAAATGCCTACAAGAAATCGTCTACTACCAGTCATTTGTGACAAATTGATGTGACTACGCTTGAACACAGAATCGTACAAAACTTACAATCACAGTTTGGCATACAGCCATTGGTTACAATCTACAAAGCGGTCCAGGTACAATGCAAAGAGCAGGGGTTCTAGTGCCTTTTCTTTACAGTCCAACATGCCAACGGCTGAAGAAATATTGATGGCTGAATTTTGAGAGACATATTTTGTGTAGGGTTGTTTTTTCGCGGTTTGCTTAAGTCTAAGATTTTTTAAAGTCATGATTTTGTCGTGCAAATTTTTAACTGCTTATACGTTTTAGTTTGTTCTGATAATTAAAAAAAATTAGACTGCAGGTAATGTTTATTAGTTGTTCTCACATTGTGAAAGATCACAACTACGACCTTGCGTCGTTCATCCTACGTCTTTTTATAGGTTAGTTTTGGTTCAAGATGAATCATTCTGTGATTGTTAGATCACAATAACTCAGGAATTACTTAGTGACTTTTGTAACTTGATTATGCTATCTAACGCATTTTTCTTTGAAGCCTTTTTGCATCACTGCAATGTTTGTTTATATCATACACACTGCAGAGTGTAGCATCAATTTAGTTGAGAATGCTTGAAGTAATTTGACCTAAAATGCTTTGTTTCTATGGTCTTGTTTTGCAAATTTTGCTTCATGTTCATATTCTGCTAATAAAAACTCAATAAATCGAAATATTGTGCATTTTACTTTGATAAGAAAATGACCGAAAAATAAGTCAAATGACCGAAACCAGATTTTGAAAAAAAAAACCTAGACGTGACCTTGCGCTAGTCAAGCAAAACAAAAAAAAGTCGATTAAAGTTTAAACACTGACCTAGTAAGAGACCGCTTTTGGTCTTTAAAAGTATTTGAATAACAATCAAGTTTATTTTAGTGTATAGGGTTAAAGTCACCCTGGTTGATGGTATCTCTTAACATGAAGATACCGTACCAAGGTATTATTATTATACCATACTATAACTTAGAACGAGCATACGTCATACTGTCAGCTGTATAAGCTGTCAGCAAAGTCCAAATGTTACTACCAGAGATAGACTTTAAAATACGATAAGAGCAAGTCAACGCAAAAGATACAATTTGCGAAATATGACAAGACCACTTTAAACTACTAGATCTCATTACACCCAAATCTTTCACAGTAGCAGAACACAAAATTTGATTATCTCCAATGAAATATTTATTGCTAAGACTATCTTTACGTTTAATGGTTAAGTGTTGGCATTTAGTTGGGGCAAGAGATAATTAACAACTACTGGAAAAAGACTCAACTCTGAACTGAAATAAGATTTTTATGCAATTCAACACAGTTATCACTAATTCCAAACAGTTTAACATCATCAGCATATAGGTAAATGTCACTTGAGAAATTAAAAATATTACAACACTTGGGTGAGTCATTGATGTAAATATTGAATAAAAGAGGTCCTAAAACACTCTGCAGCGACACGCCACTACTGACTAGTAACACTTAGAAAAGCAGATTGCACCTTGTTCATACATACACTTTGAAACCTCAGACCAGTTAAACAAAAGTTCTTTGATCCAGGATATTAAGTGATCACTAACACCATAAGAATAGCCTATAAAACTGCAAGTAATTTAGAATGAGAAACAGTAGAGTATCAAAGGCTTTGGCAAAATTAATGTATATAACATCAAAATCAAAGTTACTGCAGACTGTCATAAAAAATAATGCCATTTTTTTAAAATTGACATCAACTGAGTGGAAGTAGATCTACGTAAAATAAAACCATATTGACTAGAAGCAAAAATGTTGTTGCTTAATAAATAATGTAGCAATTTTTGACAATAACACTTACAAGTATTCAAGTGTCGCCAAGTATAAGCTGTCAGCTTGTTTTCGGAAGCTCTGCGACCAGTGTATGAGCGAGAGTGCACTTTTCTTGCTCCGATTTAAGCTATTCCCCAAGATCGTACCCTAACCCTAACGCGAGCACGCATGAGAAAGCACGTGCGCACTCGCGCTCATACACGAGTCGCAGAGCTTCTGAAAAAAAGCCGACGCTTATAATTAACGACGTCCAAGTATTCTATAAGTGACACATGTGAATGACATAGGGCGATAATTTGAAAGTAGTAAATGAAATGCTGCACCGGTATTTGAATCGAATTAATGAAAAAAAAGCAATATATCGTACGATAATGATCGGTGCAGCAGCTTTTAGATATTGGAAACCGAACTGTTGCTCTCTGCTCTAGACACTACCTTATTGAAAAGCAGCTAATCTTCGTTTTAAACCTGTAGGCCTGCTTTGGTTTACAATTTTACCACAAAATATTTATGGAGAATCACAAATATGCAGTCAATTTTTGAAATTTTGTTTCTAATTGGCAACTCTGGCAAAATTTTTAAGGGGAAAAAGCATTTCTAAGGGGAAATCTAATCTGTTATATCTCAGGAACGAAAGGTCATAGTACACTGAAATTTGGTCAAGTTGGTCTTCAGATCAGTCCAAATTTTTTGAGAAAGAACAAAAAATTTTCGACCTGAATGCTATTTTAAGAAGACAGCGGCTATTTTGCCTCTAAGAGGCATTTGGAGGCAAAATAGTCCTAAACGCTATTTTGCCTTAAGTGCCAAAATAGCCCTAACCCAAACCCTACGGATGTTGTTAAGTATAAGCTGTCTGCTTTTTTTTGGAACCTCTGCAACCCTTATCCTTAATCTATGAGCTCACGCACGCTCTTGCTCCTCTCATGTGTGCGCTCATTAGGATTAGATTTGGAAATTGCTTTGATCAAAAGAAGGAGAGAGTGCATGCACGCTCATACACAGGTCGCAGAGCTTCCGAAAAAAAGCTGACGGCTTATACTTAACAACACCCAACCCTAATTCGTACCAGGTACCCTAGCCCTAATCCTAAGTCCAATCCCCAACCTTAATCCAAACCCTAACCTACAGAGGGAAAATATTATCTTGCATCCAGAGGCAAAATGGCCACTTCCTTTTAAGAATACAGTTCATGTTTTCACTCTTTTACCAAAAAGAATGTTTTTGAAAACCGAAATTGTTTTGTAAAACTTTCTGGTTTCTCTTTTACCAATAAAGAATGTTTTTGAAAACCGATATTGTTTTGTAAAACTTTCTGGTTTCTTTACTTTCTAAAACTGCTCTGAACAAAAATCATACTGCAGCCTGAAGTACTACTTTATGACAACACTACACATAGACACGTACTTAACACAGAATTTCATTTTTCTACGGTTTTTCAGTTGCCCAGTAGGCTACTGTACGTACTTACCGTGCCTTGCAATGCTGACTCGCAACAGTTCCACGCTGTTCATTGCAAGCTATTCAAATAAAAAGCTGCGCAGTAACCTAGAGCGCATTCGGTGCATGCTTGTCTCGCTTCAATAACGCGCGCATTGTTTGTCTCGCTTCAATAGCGCGCGCACTGTTTGTCTCGCTTCAATAATCGCTTCATCTCAGACTGAAGCGGTTGCGGCTGGTAAATACAGAGTGTGAGTTGTTCATAAACATCGAAAAAAGTGGCCAGTTAGCAGCGGTACATTAAATCTGCGATATCATGCCGTAGGTCATGTTATTCTTTGTTTTTATTACTACAGCCTTAATCATGCTTTTAAGAAACTGCTTTCTAAACCATAGTCTAAACTCAATAATGCAGTTCATGTTTTCACTCTTTTACCAAAACTGTAGTAATGCTTTTGAAAACCGAAATGGTTTTGTTAAACGTTCTGGTTTCTTTACTTTCTAAAAATCTTGGTTTCTTACTTTCTAAAACTGCTCTGAGCAAAAATCATACTGCAATTTGAAGAACTTACTACCTTACGATAACATTAGGTAGGATGTCATATTTAGTGACTATGATAGGATTTACTAGGCTTTAAAAATAAATTTGATTTCATTTTTCTTCGGTTTTTGGGTTATTCAGTACCTTGCAATACTGACCTCCACGTTGTCTAGTGTAAGCTTTTCAATTCAAAAGCTGCGCAGTACCTACAGGGCATTGTTTCACTTGTTCATCAACAGGAAAGAAGTGGCCTGTTTGCAGCGGTACATTGAATGTGAGATATCCTGCCATATTCTTTAGTATGCCGTGACACCAGGCCAGTCAGGTATATCCTGCCATGTTCTTTGGTAAGCAGTGACATCAGGCCAGTCAACTACAGTAATATCAAAAAAATTTTAACGCCTATAAAAACTATCAAGACATCAAAGTAAACATTGAATACATACGCTCTGCTTCAGACTTGGAATTATACCAAAATGGTGACGTTGGTTTACAAGGCAAGAAATATTAATCTCGGTAATTACCCAAAATTTTTACATACCATTTTTTTCGCAACTGTGTGGTAGCACTTACCTCACATAACTGCTTTCCCAGATTAGGCTAGTGTTTCTTCAGCATCTGAATTCACACATATACATAGCCTATTCTGACAGCCCACCCGAACCTTCAACCCACACAAGAAAGCAATTTTTGCACTTGCCATCGTACCCTCTTCTCACATTACTCTGATCTAAATCTGACAAGGTCACCAGAAGTGCTACCTCACAGTTGTGAAAAAATTTTACGTTTCAAATCTGCTATGTAACTTCTGAATTTTACGTACCGGTATACGACCAGTGTGAATAATCATCATAGTAAGCATTGAGAGATTTGGCTTTTCACGTACTGTGCTTATGTTAATCATGTACCGTACTTTGCATACGGTATATAGCGATGAGAATTGCTATTTTTGGCCAAAAATCTTTCATTAAAAGGGGACTACAACGGAGGTCATGGGAGGTTAAGCCCCCAGTCGATGAAGGGTTTTTGAGCGAAAATAGCAATAATCTTACCGCCTTTAAAAAAATTGCAGGTTTTATGGAACTATGTTCAAATCTTAAAATTGAATAAGGTTGATGTGTTTGGTTAATTAATTGACAAGACAAACGGATTGTTTAAAAGCATGAGTACTGTTTAAATGTCAGTAAGAATAATTGGGACTTCGTGTGAGCGCGTAGTACCTTTGGTTTTTGTTTGCAATTTTCGTCAGATGAGGATTGAACGAACGAACGAACTCATGCCTCATAACTAGCAATCAGTAAAACTTAGCAAGCTGAAATTTGGACTCAACCGGTGGTCGAGTAGATAGACCGTCTGCTACTGAAGCGGTAGACTCGGGTTCGATTCCCGGTGGGGTCAAACCAAAGACTATAAAAATTGGTATTCATAGTTTCCCTACTTGACGTTCAGCAATTAAAGGGACAGTGTGAAGCCTCCGCCGTGTGTGGTAGACAGGTGGGCGGGTGGCAGCTTGACTCGAAGACCGAAAGGTCCCTTCGCTGTCTCCTGGCCAAGGCATCTTGGTGAATAAAATGTAATTACAATTACAATAATGAAAGCGTCATGTGCACCAATTTTAGGGAGGCTAGGTCACGTGATCGTGAATTGAGACAAAAAAAGCGTAAAAAAACGGCTATTTTTGGCTTGAAATTTTATTAATTCGCCTATAATTCGAAAACCACTTGGCGTGCAAAGCTGAAATTTGTACACAATGTGCTTGCTTATAAGTGGTTTATATACACCAAGTTTGGGGGCGTGCGGTCACGCGACCAAGATTTTACAGGCCGGAAATGAGCAGAAAGTGGACAAGTTTGAAACGATATGTCTCGGTAAACGTTTACGAACAAAATCACGAAAAACAAAATCCCGAATTGGACAAAATCCCTAATGGACAAAATCCCGAATGGACAAAATTCCGAATTGGACGAAATCCCGAATGGACAAAATCCTGAATTGGACAAAATCCAGAATTGAACCAACTTCAACAATAAAGAAAATCAGGATTAATAGTGTACTCACTGCTGCCTTATAAGCACTAACAAGTACAAACAATTATTTGCCGACAAAACTGCATGTTTTTTATTCGCTTTTGTCCTGGCGACCTGGAAAAACAGCGCATATACTAAACTAGAGCGATCAAGTCAAAAAACTTTGCAGTTCTGTCGAGTTAATTAGGTGCCAAGCAGTTTGTCCTGCAGCGAAAGCCTCGCACTTATCACGTTTGCCATCAACTCCTTGAGTTTGCAGGAAAAGAAAACTAGGTTAATACAATATTTAAAATAAATTAGCGAGTTTTGGTCTTGACGAAAAAGTAAGCAACTAAGAGGTGGAGAGGAAATCGGCCCACAAACAAACTCTCTGAAAATAAGTTTTTTTCTGTTTTCAAGATTGTTTTCTTTTTTTGTCAAAAACGATTTAAATCTGGTATAAAGGTTTACAAAGTCAAATAATAAATGTTTTTTGCCATTGCTAAAAGAACTTCCTTTGGGATCCTATACACCTCCCCGAAAAACATCTTCCAGAAATTACATTTCCCCGAAAAACACTTGGCCGAAACTATATTAACCCGAATGTACATTTCCCTGAACGTGCACTTGCCAGAAATTACATTTCCCTGAACGTGCACTTGCCAGAAATTACATTTCCCTGAACATGCACTTGCCAGAAATTACATTTCCCTGCACTTGCAAGAATCTATATTTGCCAGAATTTACATTTCCCCGAAAACTTATTTTCCAGAATTTACATTTGCCAGAATCTACATTTGGCCGAAATTACATTTCCCCGAAAACTTATTTTCCAGAACTTACACTAGCCAGAATCTACATTTGGCCGAAATTACATTTCCCCGAAAACTTATTTTCTAGAAATTTCACACATTAGCCCGAAACTTCAACATTGAAAGAATTTACATTAACGAGCTTTTTCATTGTCAAAATTCATTGTTAACGCGTAGAATAAAAAAGGGCATTCTCTCATGTCTTGGAACTAGTTTTGACAAACAACGTTAGGTTTAAAATGTTTTTGGTTTTTGACATAATTAAGTGCCATTTTCAGAGCTATTCTTTTAAAAGTTTGTGATGATATCAGATTATTGGTAATATCACGGTATTTCGGTAGTGTCTGAAATTCACGAAAATATCAGCAACTCAAGTGTTGTGTATTTTTGAAGCATCTTGGTGTAAGTCTGCACTAAGATCAGTAGCGTAGGCGGGGGGGTGTAAAGATCTCTGAGACAGTCTTTTGCACTGGAATGGACTCAAAAATGATTTAAAGCATCTTTTGAAACATTCATTTAGAGGGGGGCTGATTTGACGAAAGTAAAATACAACAATCAATAAAAACTCTGAAAAATGTCCAAAAGTAAAGCAATCAAGTTGAATCGTTTGTTGAAAAATGCAGAACCAGGGTATTCATAAAAAGAAATATTTAAGCTCTGGAATAGGCAGGAGGCCATTCAACAGTAGTTAATAATTATCAATCACTTCTCTCAAATTTTGTCAATATTACTTCTTTCAAATTTCATTCCATTAGCCCGCTCTCCCCTCCTATTATTTTTCTTTATAAAACATAAACGAAATAGATTCCTCCTTATAAGTTTTATTGAACTAGGATTTTACGGTTTACTAGCTTGTAAGTAACAGAACTGCATTTTTTCAAGTTACGTGTAAACAAGCTTACCAGCTTGGAAATAAGATAAATGAAATTTTAGTTTAAAGTCAAATATTATCTTCAGTAAGAGAATTAAAATTCAATTATTTTTTTCTATAAAATATAAACGAAATAGATTACTCCTTGTGAGCTATAAGATTTTATGATTTATACCAGCTTGTAACAAGAAATGAAGAAACTAAAATTTTATTGTTTATAGCCACCTCCCACACAGACCATTTTTGCGACCAGTATAATCAAGCTTTTGCACTGATAATTTCTATGCCACGTTTTAAAAGCATTGATTTTTATCTAAATACTACTAAAATATCAAAATACTTCCAAAATAAAAATTATTTTTTGTAAAAAATACACAATTTTCCAGCCGCTGGGTCTCTGCCTCTTGACTCGCAATGGCTTCCGGCGGCTGGGGGCTCCGCGATCAGACCCCCAAAACAACTCCCCCCCATTGCAGATTTCTGGCTACGCGTCTGCTGCACGTACGAAAAGATGAAAATTAAATTTCACGACTCTTACCCTCGCATATGGCCTACAGTTTTACTTTTATGGAGCTTGTTAGGTGAGCGTTTTCTCGCATTGATCAAACAATAAGACAATAAAATACTTATATCAATAAATCTGGAGAATCAAAAATGTACTTGTTAAGATACTCGCTGTAATACGTCGAAGCGTGAAACGAGTTGGCGGGTCCTCATATCCGCGTCATTGCACCCGGGCAACACAGCTCCTTTCGAAGAATGTCGCAGCGGCGGAGAGCCGTTGGCAATACTGTGTCCAATTGACCTGCCCGAGATTTGAACTTCAAACCTCCCGCTTCAGAGACGAATGCGTTGGTCGAGCGGTAACGCGTTCGCTTCTGGAGCGGGAGGCTTTCGCTGCAGGACAAACTGCTTGGCACCTAATTAACTCGACAGAACTGCAAAGTTTTTTGACTTGATCGCTCTAGTTTAGTATATGCGCTGTTTTTCCAGGTCGCCAGAACTAAAGCGAATGAAAAACATGCAGTTTTGTCGGCAAATATAATTGTTTGTATTCGTTAGTGCTTATAAGGCAGCAGTGAATACAGCATTAATCCTGATTTTCTTTATTGTTGAAGTTGGTTCAATTCTGGATTTTGTCCAATTCAGGATTTTGTCCATTCGGGATTTCGTCCAATTCGGGATTTTGTGCAGGATCCCTCGGTAAATACCGATGTTGATGGAAAATGATTTGGGATTTTTGAGCACACTATCAATCGCCTTTCTTTTCGTTATATGTTCGCTTACCCCAAACTATGAATACTATTTTTCTGCTTTTTCATCTTTTTTCTTACTTTTTTTTTTCTTCTTTTCCCATCGAATTTGAAGTTTCGCATCGAAATTCAGATCGAAATCACATTCACATCGAAATTGAAGTTTAGCAAAATATACTGTGTTATCTTAACACGAAGACCAATCTTGTTTACATTAACTGTGTTTCACACAGTCTATTTGACTAACGTATTTTACACTGGAGGAAGGGCAAATATGCCCCCGTATTAATTCCTAAACCAAAAATCATGAAAACACAAACTCGGCATGCAGGTTGGTGCTCACCAAGTTTTTTATAAAAACTAGTTTTGATCTGCTGACGTCATCATAGTGACATCAAAGCCTTACTTTAAGTTGACGTCATTTTTTCAATGTGTCATAAACGGTTCAAATTTTTACATAGTTTTTTTTTCTGAATCATAAAACGTCCAAGTTGAAATGATTACAGCACAAAAACGTCTCATGACGTTATATGGGCGAAAATATGCGGATTTCGGAAATTGATTTTAAAAAGCTTTGTGGTACAGAATTTCAAAACAGTTTTAATAGAGTCGGAGCTATTTCTTCCACTCGATGAAAAATGGGCAGCCTTGAAAAAGGTGGTTTTGATTGAATATTTTTGTCCAGATCTCTTCATAATCTACGACAAAAACGTTGAATCCAAATAAACTGCCTTTTTCAAGGCAACCCATTTCTCAAAGAGTGAAAATAATATAGCTCCGACGCTATTAAAAGCTATTTTAAAATTGATTTTAGCCAACCTCAAAAATTATGAAACTTTCCTTAACTTTCGCAACTTGCTGAATTTTTCAAGGGGTATTTGTAATGAAATATGACTCAATATCAAGTTAGTTTGAACTAAAAATCATTTATGGAAGGGATTTATTGCCAAATCAAAATTCATGAAGGGTCATTTAACATTGTATTTAGTATTCATCAAATTAAATCTTTCATTATAATCGCTTTTTTACGCCGAAGCGTGTAACGAGTTGGCGGGTTCCATCTCGGCGTCATTACGTTCGGGCAACACACCAACACAGCGTCTTTTGAAAAAATGTCGCAGCGGTGGCGAGCTGTTGGCAGCACTGTGTCCATTTTGACTGGCCCGAGATTTGAACTTCAGACCTCCCGCTCCAGAGACGAGCGTGTTACCGCTCGACGCTTCAAGTTATCTTTAGAAGCAGCTGGCTGCTGTTTCACGCTGTATCTTATTTTTTATCCAGTAGCTACTGTAACTATACGACAGTGCACCTCCACAGCTGCAACTACAAACGCAATATTTACTGTCCAATACTCCTCTTTAATTCCGTTTTAGCTACAAATTTAGAAAAACTATAAGTATACTGTAGTAGGAAGTAGCTATTTTGCCTCTAGAGGCAAAGTAGTATTTTCCTCTGTTTGGGTTAGGGTTAGGATTAGGGCTAGGGTAAGAATTAGGGTTTAGGTTAGGGTTTGGGTTGGGGCTATTTTGGCACTTGAGGCAAAATAGCGTCTAGGACTATTTCGCCTCCAAATGGCAAAATAACAAGGGGCTATTTTGCTTCTAGAGGAAAAATAGCCACTGCCTATATACACTGGAAGCACTATATATACTGTATATATATAAGGAAACTTTCTGCCGTTAGGTAACATAACAGGCCATGTCGCATCGGTAAAATTAACAAACTTTCAACTAGCATTCTCAACTGCAGCATTAAAACATAATATAACCCTAACACGTAACCACTGAACTGAAGTGCAATTTTCTAAACTTAATTGTTCTTTTGCTGGTTTTACTTTAGTTCAAAGGAAATCCTTTTAGTCTCGACAAAAAAGTTTAATATTTAATTTTGTAAACATTCATAACAGATTTTGCTCTTGACAAAAAAGAAAGCAATATTGGAACAATGAAAATTTTATTTTTAGAGAGTTTGTTCGCGGGCCAATTGTCTCTTAAACTCTTAATTGCTTAGATTCTAAAATCTAAATACTGTATTAACCTAGTTTCTTTTTCTGAAAACTGAAGGAGTTGACGGCAAATGTGATAAGTGCGAGAATTTCGCCACAGAACAAACTACTTGGCACCTACATACATGGAGAAAATTGCAGAGAGTTTTGAATTGATCACTCTTTTTTGTATATCCGCTGTTTTTCTAGGTCTCCGCAACTTAAGCGAATGAACGACATGCAGTTTTGTGGGCAAATTATTTATATTAATTAGTGCTTATAAGCCAGCTGTAAGTACACTATTAATCCTGACTTTGTCTATTTTTAAAGTTGGCTCAATGCTGGATTTTGTCTATTCTGGATTTTTGTATTCGAGATTTTGTCTAATTCTGAATTTTTTCCGTTCTGAACTTTGTCCAATTCTGGATTTTTTCCATTCTGGATTTTGTCCTTTCAGGATGTTGTCTGTTCTGGATTTTGTCTAGTTTGGAACTTTTTCCATTTGGGAGTTCGTCCATTTCGGGATTTTGTTCATTCGAGATTTCATCCATGCAATTCGGGCTTTGCCTCCAAACCCCCGAAATAGTTCCCCCCCCCATTGCGAATTCCTAGCTATGCACCTGCTTCGTTTTTGTATTTTTGTTCATTCATTTAAACAATAAACTTCATTAACAATCATTTAAATCAAATGTGCAGCTAGTCCAAGAAGTGAGGGTTTGGGAGAGTCTGGCGTCGCTCTCCTACGCGTTATTGAATTTAGTTGTAAAACTCCGCATCTTCATTTTAAGAATTCAGCAATTAACGAAAACATGTTTGGCAAATCGAAACAAACGCTTTGAAACAAAAACTTCGATCACAAACTGTGCAATGTGCAATGCGGGATTTTAAAAGCCGCGGAGTTAACTGCAGCGCTCGAATTGGACAAAGAACTCTTTATAAAGTTTTCTTCACATAGTGCAAAGGTTGGAGCATTGGCTGAAATTAGTCCATTATTATAATGCGTCAAAATTGGTTTAAATTGAATTTAGAGCTTTCTGATGTAAAAATTTTTGATTAAAATTGCCCATCGAAGTCTGATTTGAAGCGCTTTCAAAAAATTGAAAAGCTACCACCTAAAAAATGCTTTTGCCAAAAAAAATTGGTGGTTTTTATGAGTTTTAACCAAATATCTACATTTGGAACGAGACCAACACCTCGACTTTGAACAAAAATTACGCATAAGAACGTAAACTCAGGACAGCTGCATCCTGTACAGCATTTCTTCATTTATTTAGTCAAGAAAAAACGGAAATAAAAGACTTCAGATTTACTAGTTTGCCTGGAGCATAATTCTCCCTGTATCCCATGATATCCAGAGCTTGTAGACCTAATCTTTCTCGTAAAACACGTTGGTAAAACGCGTGAATACAGCAATAGAATGAAAGAAAATTATAAAAAAAGTATTTCGATCTTTTTCTCAACAGATTAAATTCCTTTTTTGTTAGGCGAAATCATGGACTACCGGTTTTGCAAATGAAATTTATTTTCCAAAAAAAATAGGGCGTTTTTATTTTTCTACAATACTATATGCTTTCTTTCAAACTTGATGAAATTTGAAAAGCATGACAAAAATGTGTAAGAAGACATTGTTACACAAGGTGCGGCAAAAATTTTCGTAATTTTTTTTCAGATTCTACTTTCGGTTAACAAAAATTTTCTATTGTATTTTTTCATAAAACTGCCCCGAAAATGTACTGAGATTGGAACGACCACGACAACTACAAGATAAAAAAACGAACCGCATTTCACTAGTGCCTACAAGTATTGCTTGGATGGTTTCAATTTTCTTCAGTTTGCATCAAATTTATTTGTGCAAAGATAGAAAAAGTACTTTAGACCTATATGCCTATTGCAGTTTTGACAATAAACATCAATTTTAGAATTAAGTATGTTAGTAACTGACTGTGACTTCCCAACAAGCCCCGACAACAATGAGTACGATTCATTCACTGACCAACCAAAATATTAGAAATAGTACGTCGTAGTTAAGATTGTTTTTTAAAAACGTAAAAAAATGCGAAAATTTAAAAAAAAGTTGTAGAATGCTTGTACGGCTATAGTCCACTGACACAAGAATAACCATCTAATTTGTGGGTCTGCAGCTAAAAAGTCAAGTGGATTTCCAGCTTAACCTCCAATCAGTTTTCCCCAATTATCCAACTAACTTCGATCATATCTTATGTATCGCATACTACTTTAATAACAACCCACAACTAATGTGGCATCTCAATTCTCAACTGGGGGGCACGACAGAGCATTACCTCCTGTTTTGGTATAGTTTAAAACTCTAAATTCCATATGTAACTTGGAGTAGGGCGCATTTATAGATAAACTTTAAATTTTTTCTCAAAATCATTTTCAAATTCAAAATTTCAACTTTTTTTGTAATAACCAGAGCAGAATAGAATTAAATTTGAGTCAAGTATATAACAATTTATGAATTGATCACGCAGTGTTTATCTCTTTTTTTTATATGAATCTATAGCCTCATACTGTTTAGGCCATTATATTTGGATGCTAAAGCGCAATGCAAAATGATTTGAGAGATCCGTTGTTAAAGACTAAGGTTGAAAAAATGTCAAGTTTTTTCTGATTGGTCGCAACCTCAAAATGAATTTTCTTAGTCATTTTTACGCTAGTTTAGTTCCTAATTTTGCTGTTTAAAGACTTTTTCCAAAATAAGACTGACTGTTTTGAACTGCAATTAAACTGCAGAGTGCAAACAATTTTTTTTGCTTTTCTATTTCGTTCTCTTTTACTTAACAATTAAAAACTGTTTAGGCCTAAATTTTTTTGGAAACTTTTGGTATAGGGTATCTTTTGGAGGAATTGCTTGCTAGATTTTGTTTCCAACATTAAATAGCCAATTTGTTTTTGTCTTAATTTTTTTGTTGTTTCTTCAAGAAAATAATTTTGTACTTAGTTTAAACACGTCTCGTGAATTGATTTAAAATAGTAAAAAAAATACTGAAATATGACATCGCAAACAATATCAGCAGACTTCGCGAAAATATCCAATTTTACTAAATTAATTACAGAAATTCACAATTGCAGTAGGTTTATGGCTGATGATATATTAGATCTGAAATACATCGCTTTCGAAAATGTTCCATTAACTCGATCAGGTTTGTAGTTAACGGCTTTGAAAATTTAAATGTCTAGAAAAGGTATCTATAAAATAACAATCAAAAGCTATAAAATGACAATATATAAAATGACAATCTATAAAATGATAATTCTCTCGTTTCAACTTTTAAGGAGTTTGTCGAATTTTCGCATAACAGCGCAGCGCAGTTGTTAAAATTGCGGTTACAAACAATTAAAACAAATATTTCGACAGCAACCTTTTGCCAATGTGATTTTTGGATTTGCACTTACATTATCTTGACCAGAAATCTGACACACTCTCCTAAATATTAAATCTACACCCTCAACTAGCCCAACACAATATTTTTTAAGAAGAATTTTATATAAGCACAATATGCGCATGTATGAACACTTTTACTGATTTTTCTCAAAATTTAAGAACTAAATCAAAACAATTAATGGCTGCCTTAGCAATTAGCATGGAAAAAGTAACGACCTTACGAACACAAACAAAATTTAAAAACAAAAAAGTCAAATTCTTATAAATTTATGAATTATTTCAGAGTCTAACTTTACGATAACTTCATCACATTGAAAACTTATATTAATTTACTCAACTCGATGCTTTCCAGAACCCTACGTATAATGTTTAAAGTCAAACAACTATTTGCAAAAAATTATCTACTTCTTTTGCTCAATACGCTCTTTTTAGTTTATTTTAACAACCATGAGATTATTCGCTCTCAAAGTTGAAAGGTCTCAAAAAGTTATCAAAATAATCAAGTAACACATCAATCAAAAAGCTATTGGGAGTTCCTGACAGTTTTTCACTTGTTATGAAATAACGTAGAGCGATATCTAAAATTCCAGCGACTTTATTACGTCAGTCAAACTTAACACTAACCACGGTCAAAAATATGCACGCATTTTACAGCTATTTCTATTTTGAGAACGCTATTTAGCAGTGCGACCCAACAGCCAACATATTAGATATTGCACAGTATATTAATTGTATTACATGCATTAGTCAGCTCGAAAGCTTTCTTACAGTAACAAAATTGTTCAAAAACTTTGAAGAGCAAGTAGAAGATTTTTTCAACGTAACCAGTGACAGTTTAATAAAAAACTCGGTCATCCAGTTTAAATTTAACAAACCCATTAAACTCAAGTACTTCAAGCTAACGTTTTAAATGCTGGAGGAATCCCACAAGTTTGACTCCTCTACTTTTCTATGATACCAATCAATTGTGAGAATTCATCTTACAGTCTAAAGGTTCATTTAAGGGCTAATTGTCTAACATGGCAATGCCAAGTTCGGCATGTTTCATCTTTTCTTTTATTAGCCTATCGGTACTCTTAAAATTTGATAATTATGTCTAGCTGGAGTACTTCGTAATAAAGATATTAAAATTTTAAGGAGTCCATTTGGCATGGTCTCCTCAATGTGGTCCACCAAGTTTTGTTATCTATCTTTAAAAGATTTAACTATATTATTAACCTATCCAATAGACTTAATTTGTTCAGCTTTTGTAGTTAGTGGGGGAGGTGTCAACATAATTGGAGGACCCCTATAGCATGAGATCAATATTTTTTCATATTATAGCTTTACCTATCTTTAAAATTTTATTTGTCTAGCTTGAGTGGTAAAAAATTTTGAAGGACTCTTTGGAGGACGACTATCCAATTGCAGCACCTAACCATATTTTATTCACCTTTTCTGATTTTCTTTTTTTTTTTACATTTACCTATTCTAAAAGTTTCATGTGTCTAGCTTGAATGGTTGATCGTTTGAATTTTGAAGGATCCAATTGAGGGAACCCAAATTTGGTGCCTCAAATTTTACCTTTTCTTCATGTTTATTTGCCTATCCTGAAAATTTGATGTACCTATAGCACAACAATTAAAAAGTTTGAATTTTGGCATCCTCGTTTGAGGGACACCCTCATTGTGGTACCCCTGAATTACTGTCACATTTTATCTTTAACTTATATTTATCTATTCTGAAAATTTCATGTGTCTAGCTTGAATGGTTGATCGTTTGAATTTTGAAGGACCCAATTGAGGGACTCCCAATTTTGGTGCTTCAAATTTTGTGAAATTTTATCTTTTCATATGCTTATTTGCCTATCCTGAAAATTTGATATACCTATAGCTTATAAAGAATTAAAAAGTTTGAATTTTGGCGGCTCCTTATGGGGGGTACTTTCCCTTTTGGAACCTCCAAATTTTGTCAAATTTTATTTTTCCTTTATATTTGCTTACCTTAAAAACTTCATCTGTCTAGCTTAAAAGGTTAAAACGTTTAAATTTTGGAGAGCCCCGTTTGGGGGGACCCCATTTTGGTACCTCCGATTTTTTTTAGATTTAGTTTATTTTTAATATCTACCCATTCCGAAAATTTGATCCATCTAGCTTTAAGGGTTTAAAAGTTTAAAAGTTTGGTGGCCTCGTTCGAGGGTGACCCCCATTTTGGTACCCTCAAATTTTCTCCAATTTCTCCATATTTGCCTATCCCGAAAAGTTTATGCGTCTAGCATAAGAGGTTAAAAAGTTTAGATTTTGGTGGCCCCGTGTTGGGGACCCCCCATTTTGTTACCCCCAAATTTTGTCAAATTTTATCTTTTGTTTATGTTTAGTTACCTTAAAATTTTGTGAGCATAGCTTGAAAGGTTAAAAAGTTTGAGTTTTTGAAGGCCTGTTTGGGGGCAAATCCCTATCGTGGCACTCCCAATTTTTGTTACGTTTAGTTTATTTTTAATATCTTCCCATTCCGAAAATTTGATCCATCTAGCTGTAAATGTTTAAAAGTTTAAATTTTTTGGGCCCGATTGAGGGGATCCGCTCAACCTGGCACCCCCAATTTGTGTCCGGCACGAGTCCTTCCTGATATCTTCAATCGCTCAAACTTTGAATACAGTGCCTTCAGCAGTTTAAAAGCAGATAGCTGGAAAAGAAGAAAAAAAAAAGTAAGAAAAAAGATGAAAAAGCAGAAAAATAGTATTCATAGTTTGGGGTAAGCGAACATATAACGAAAAGAAAGGCGATTGATAGTGTGCTCAAAAATCCCAAATCATTTTCCATATCAAAATCGGTATTTTCCGAGATACAATTAATATTGGTTAGCAAACTTGTCCACTTTCTGGCCCGTAAAATCTTGGTCACATACTGTAACTGGGCGCCTCCAAACTTGGTTTGCATAAACCATTTATGAGCACCCACATTGTGTATAAATTTCAGCTTTGCACGCCAAGTGGTTTTCTGGTTATAGGCGAATTAATAAATTTTCAAGCCAAAAATTGCCGTTGTTTTGTGTCTCAATTCACAATCACGTGACTAGCCTCCCCAAAATTGGTGCATAAGACGCTTTCATTACTTCCAGAGGTTTCAAAATTAGTCAGAAACAATAGTCAAGTAAAAGTGTTGTTACTGACGATCAAATGTAGTGCAAGTAGAGTGGAAAGTACTGAACCACTTAACTAAGCAAGTAAAAGTACAAAGTAAACAAATTTTTAAGCTACTCAAGTAGCCAAGTACAAATTTTTTTTTCGCAAGACTCTTGTGTTTTCTGCATTGTGGTTTATGAATGCTGCTAAATACCATGTATAAATATATGGTATCGCGCTTTAAAACGAGAGCCTAAACCATATAACTCCCCAAAAGTTACTGATTTTTGAATGCGGACGTATCAGTAGTTATCAGTACTATAAACGGCTCCATCGTTAATCGTACCAAAAGCATATGGATGTGGTAGTAGAGTATTTGAATTATAACACTTGATAGCAGTAACGCAACATGGTTAGTTGGCTACTAATACTAATCACCAAGCTGTGTCCTGTCCTCGCTAGATAATTGCTATGACTTGCGATGTCGTCAATTCGTCATATATAAAACCTGTGCAATTTATTCAGTAAACACTAGAGAACAATGGAACACCAAAATGAATTTAAAAGCTTAAAACACTAACTTACCACTAAAACCATTCAAAGCTAAAACAATGGAAACTCATTAATTTGGTTACCATTTATTACTAAACTAAAATACGTTAAAAATGTTGACATTTTCTGTAAGCTTATGTAATAACAATTGAGTACTGAAAGTTTGGGACCTTTAGCTAAATTTTGGGATCATTTAAATACATGTTCCAAATGACCACCATTTTGTCTGAGGCATTCTTGAAGCCGGCAAGCAAAGTTATAAATCACTCCGGCACATTCTTCTTTTTTTATTTCACAAATGTTCAGCGTAATGGCCTATTTTAATTCAGCGATAGTTTTGGAATTATTTTGATAAACTTTATCATTTAACAAGCCCTACAGGTAGAAATCTGGGGGACTGAAGTCAGGCGAATGTGGCGGCCATTCTGTATCATGCCGCCTGCTAATCAAACAATTAGAGAATCGATCGTTGGTCAAGGTGATATTCGCTGTATGTGGAGTAGCTACTTTCTGTTGGAACCACTTCACATTTTAATTTATTCCCTGTTGTGTTTCAAGATCCATCCACTCATCCAGAACATGCTATTTTACCAGACGGCACAGTTCGTACAGTTACAATACAACTACAAGGTTTTGAGCATCATCAGCAATTTTGTAGGAAAACATCACGTAGTACAAATACGTATACGTTTAATGTGGCCGTTGAGTCAGCATGTTTTCCCTGAAAACACTTAAACGGCCACACCCCAAAGACTAGAAAAAGTCAAGGGCTGGTTATGAAGCAGAGGCCTTCAGTCTGCATACAGTTCTGAAGAAGATTTCTAGTCAGTTGATAAGCGTGTTGCAGCATAGTATATGGAACTATCTATAGAAAAACCCATCAACCACCTACGTAACCTTCCCTGGCCTCGCACTACGTCACTGCTCTCTCTCTTCTTCTTATCAATTACTCGGACAGCTACTTCAGCCGCTAGTTTTGCTTACATCTTGTGTGCCTGCATGTGTACGTTGAAGAGTGTGATTGATTAGGCCTATACATTGTGCATACTGATCAACTTGTGTTACAGGTGCAGCAATCATGCAAATAAAAATTGCTTTTCTGTCCAATTGTCCTCAATATCCTTTGCATGTCTTAAAAAGGGCATTCAGGTCGGAAATTTCTTTGCTCGATTTTCTCTCAAAAAATTTTGACAGATCTGAAGACCAACTTTACCAAATTTCATCTTTATACGACCTTTCGTTCCTGAGATATAACGAATTAGATTTACCCTTAGAAATGCTTTTTCCCCTTAGAAATTTTGCCAGGGTTGCCAATTAGAAACAAAATTTCAATAATTGACTGCATGTTCTTGATTCTCCATAAATATTTTGCGGCAGAGTTATTGTAAAACAAAGTACAGGTTTAAAACAGTAAAATCAGCTAGCTGCTTTTCAACAAACGTAAGCCAGGTTTCCCAAAGTTAATCTTTTGTCACAATACTGATAAAATGGGAACACTAAAGTAAGTGGAAAACGGCTAATTTTGAACTGCAATATCTTAAAAACGGAGAGACGTACTAGAAACTTCAAATTTGGTGAGAATGCATTTCAGGCTTATCCCAGCATTTTGGTGAAGAGTGAAAAACTTTCCTTGAATTCCCTTTTAACGTCTGACGTTGTGTCGCTACTTCCTCTTCCTAACTTTACGTGTTTTATTGTGTTACTATATGTCTTCGCTATTGTTGTGGTGGTCAAGAATAAAAAATGAATGAAAAAAAAAAGAAGCATATGAAAGTATTGGCATGTTTTTTTTAGAAATAAATTAATTAGGTGTTAATGCCCCCTTAATTACAAATGGGGCTCAAAGTGAGAGTGATGCCAAACAATATGTTAAAAGTTTGGCTTGATGAACGAACGAGTGGTGTATTTTGGCGTTAAATAGCAAACACACTAAAACATAGCACAAAAATATATAAAATTGGGTCTAAATCATTAATGGCGGGGAGGTTGCGAAAAGACTTTGCAGTCACCTAGTCAAGCAACCATCCAAATTTTGTTACCGGTGTGTACCGATGTTATATCCTAAAGTAACAATAACGATAAAAAAAAAACAGAAAAAAAAGAATATCATTATTAATTGGTCAAATTACTACAAGATTGAATCGTTACTGTATGAATTATTTGTCATTGTGCACATCTGGTAAAGCACAGACTCTTTATTTAGTAGACTAGAAACAGACGCGTGGAGAAAAAGAGAAGAGCATTGAAGAAACAAGGAGTGCTCTTGTTGCGAAGTTTTTTTGCGGTCACGCGTATTCGACTGATTTAATTGGACATATTTGTAGAATGAGTGAATCGTGAAGAAAAAAGTTTCACTGATTGGACGAATCGACATATTTTAGAACAAATATTTTAGAAGAAAAAAAGACAAAACTGTCAGTTTCCAGTCTACTAATAAAAAGTCTTTGGGTAAAGTGATATCAAATGATTGATGGGATGAATGATCAAAAATCTGGATGACAAATTCACCTACATACACTGCGGTGAAATCTCTGGTGGAAACATGAGCGAAAAGGACGACAAAGGCCAGGCCAAACATAGAGCGTGGGGAAGCACAATGATTAAAACAAAAGAAGCTGCTCAAGATGTTTTTCCCAGAAAAAAAAAGCAGCTCTGAAGTACAAAACAGAGAGGAAGAAAAACCTTTGTAAAAGAGAGTAATGTGTCAGACAAAATTGAAAAATTTAGAAAAGTTAAAGGGACATTAAACGTCAATTTAACTCATTTATTGTAATTAAAGATTTTAAACTACAAGCGTTTCCTAACTGTTTTCTTAGACAAAGTTTTAATCTCAAAATAGCAATACGTACATCAAACTACTGTAGCTTAAATTATCAGTAGGCTATGCTGGCCTACCAGTCTAGCCCTGTTTTTTGGTTCTTTCCAAGCGCAGCAAATCGCATATATGTTTTGCTGAAAGGTAACTAATTCAAACTAATAAGTGTATTTTTATATTTGAAAAGCATTTTGCCTCATCAAAGTCAGAACAGATATCGCGTGAGCAGCAGCCTATCCAACTCCGAGACCTACAATTTAGCAAAGGTCGTTTGAAACAACTAATGCAAATTTGATCTTGCCACAGCCGAGTTTTTTCTCGCTATTTCAAAGTCTTAAAACCGTTAAAGCTACGTAACGTCAACAATTTAGAAAAAAATGTTGGTATTCAAATAATTTCCAGTGTTAATTCCCGGCGCATTCAAAATTTTAGTCAAATCATATTCAAACTAAAAGTAAATAACACAGTTATATCATGGTTTAATTTAGCCGTATCTTTCAGCAACCGCTGAGCATTGAGAACTTATTGCGAATTTCGGAAATATGTTATTTACTTTTACGTCATTTATTGGAGCCAATTTGAATGCATTTTAAGTTAATTGCAGAAGCAGATTTAGAAATAAACTTCCATATTTTTTATTTTTCAAGTATTACTTTTATTTTCATGCAGTGCAGACAATATAGATATATACAACTAACAAAAGACGTATATAAAATACATGATCTTTTTCGAAAACTCTTCAGCAGCATTTATTGCTATTTCCATATTCGTAGTATCAATATAACTTTTACTTTCTTTGTGGCAACTCCTTTTTTAGGTGGATAGATAGACGTTTATTTTGCATTTCCAAATTACTTTACAGACGCAAACATATTTGTTTAAACCTAAACGTAGCAGGCAGCTGCAAAGGACCTTTTGGTCATCGAGTCGAGCAGCCACCCACTAAACATATTGTAGGTATAAGCAAAACCCTCTGACACAAAACGAACTTGGTGGTTCTACAATGTACAGTTAACCATTTGAGCTTATTGCTTTCTCCAAACAAACGGAACAAACTTTCACTCGGTCATACGCTTAAACGTATATTCTTGATTTTGAAGATATTTAGTCAGCAAAAGCTTTCCAAATAACACAAATAATTTTATATTCAAAAATGAAATGCAGCAAGTTGTTTGTTATTCTTTACAAGATCAGAATTTTTCTGTATTTTTTTGATGTGAAAAACAAGCGTAAATTACCGGTGCATATAAGTTTCAATATTTTATTCTTTTTTTATTTTCTTAGAAACAGGAAAAACATAAAACTTCATATGTATACCACAAGACAATTTTTAAACACAGGTAGTTAACTTACACGCACTTGCAAAATTTGCAATGGCAGGAAATCAAATTGTTACCCCTGCAAGTTTCAGTCCGATTCCTACCGCTACGCCATCAGCAAATGCCGATTTTTATTGTTTAACCTTGTCTTAAAATTATGAGCAGCTTGCGCCATCTAGAGTTTAATCCAAATTGGAATTTAATATTTCGCATTTAGTACATACTATAAAAAATCTTAAAGCAAAGTTGTAAAAAGGTTTAATTATTTTATATTAAACCTCGCAGGGCAAATTCTGAAATTAGAAACTTACAAATATTATTCTATTTCTTGTTCAAAATCATTGATTGGATAAAACTTTGTTAAAAATTGTAGATTATATTTGGTATCCAATCTGATTTTGGTCTGGCTGATATGGCACTATGAGTCAAAACATTTTAGCTTGTGCTAATTCGATGCAGACCCGGCGCCACGGGGGGCATTTCGGGGCCGTGCCCCCCCAAATCAGTTGCTGTGCCCCCCCAAAGCGCTGTGTGTGCCCCCAATCATGAGAAAAGTACCGTAACATTGTGAGAAAGACCTGAATTTTGGGCGGAAAAAGAGGTCCAGTCCGAGCGAAGACCTTTTTTTTTTCTTTGGTCTTCACTTAATTTTGGGCGGAGAAACAGGTCCAGTCTGAGCGGAGACCTTTTTTTTTGGTCTTCACCTAATTTTGGGCGGAAAAACAGGTCCAGTCTTAGCGAAGACCTCTTTTCGTTTTCGTCTAGACTTCCTTCGTGATCCCGTACGATTATTGTGCCCCGAAAGCAAGCTTTGTTTTTGGTCTTCATCTGAGTTTGTGCCCCCCCAATTATTGTTTTTGCCCCCCCAGTCACGCTGCTCTGGCGCCGGGCCTGGTTCGATGTCAGATCTGAATTTGATCTGGCAGTGTGGACTGAAATGACGTGTAAGCTGGGGCCACTTCGGTATCCAATCTAGTGTTGATCTTGCATTATGGATCAAACCATTTTAGCTTCTTCATACGTATACCAAAAGATAATTTTTAAACAGAGGTATTTAACTTACACGTACTTGCAAAATTTGCAATTGCAGGGAATCAAACTTTACCCCTACAAGTTTCGATCCGATTCCTATCGCTACGCCATTGGCAAGTGCTAACATTTTATTGCTTAACTTTGTCTTAAAACTATGTGCAGCTTGCGCCATCTAGAGTTCAATCCAAACTGGAATATGATACTCCGCCTTTAGTGCATATCATAAGAAAGGTTAATGCGAAGTTGTACAAAAGTTTAATTATTTTATATTAAACCTTGTAGCGCAAATTATTCAGCTAGAACCTACAAATATTATTATATTTTTTGTTCAAAATTATAGAGTGGATAATGATGTTTAAAACTTTTGCTAAAAAATTGTAGGTTATGTTCGGTGTCTGATTTGATTTTAATCTAGCCGAAAAGGCATTATGGGTCAAAATATTTCAGCTCATACCAGTTCGATGTCACATCTGAATTTGATCTAGTTTTGTCGATTGAAATGTGTAAGCTTGGGCCACTTCGGTATCCAATACGTGATTTTTCTGGTTGAAATGTTTAAGCTTAAGCCACTCGGTATCCAATCTCATGTTGATCTGGCATTAGAACAAACCATTTTAGCTTGAGCCACTTTTCGGTCTGATCCAATTTTGATTTGGTATTTTGGGTAGAAATGCGCAAGTTTGATCTACTTTCGCATCCGATCTGGTGCAGATCTGGCAATATAATGCAAGACATTTTAGCTTGCACCGTGTCAGCTTTGATTTTTACCTGGCATTATAGGAGGAAATGTTTAAGTTTGAGCCACTTTGGTAACCGATCTGGTGTTGACCTGGCATTAAAGCGCAAAACATTTTAGTTTGAGCCAATTGGGTGTCAGATATGATTTGGATTAAGCATTATGCGTTGAAGCGTTCAATTTAAATCAATTCGGTGATGTAGTGTTGATCTGGTTTGTTGATTGAAATGCGTAAGCTTGAGCGATATCTGTATATGATCTGATGTTAATCTGGAATTATAGTGCAAAATATTTTAGCTTAAGCCGGTTCGGTGTTAGATCTAGTGTTGATCTGGCATTATGAATTGAAATGTGCTTGAGCCTTGAGCGACTTTTTGTATTCGATCTGATTTTGATTTGGCATTGTAAGTCAAAATGATGTAGCTTGAACCAGTTCCAAGTCAAATTTGATTTTGATATAGCTTTATGAATTAAAGTGTGTAAGTTAGAGCCACCTCTGTATCAGATCTGAGTTTGATCTGATATTATGGGTTAAAAATTAAAATATTTAACCTTGAGCAACTTCAGAATCCGATCTGATGTTGATCTGGCGTTATAGTGCAAAGCATTTTAGCTTAAGTCACTTCGGGATCAGATCTGGAGTTGATCTGGCGTTATAGGTCAAAGCATTTCAGCTTGTGCCACTTTGGTGTCAGGTCTGATTTAGATCGAACATTATGGGTTAAAATGTGTAAACTTGAGCCTTTCGGTATCCGATCTGGCATGATAATGCAAAACATATTAGCTTGAGCCACTTTGGTGTCAGATCTGATTTAGATGGGGCATTATGGGTTAAATGTAACAGCTTGGGTCACTTCTGTATCAGATCTGATGTTGATCTAGCATTACTGGTCAAAAAAAAATTAGCCTTAAGCCAGTTCCTTTTCTACTAAGATTTTGATCTGACATTATGTGATGCAATGTGAAAGCTCGAGCCACTTCAGAATCAGATCTGATGTTGATCTGGCATTATAGGTCAAAACATTTCAGCTTAAGCCACTTTGGTGTCGGATCTGATTTAGATCTGGCATTATGGGTTGAAATGTGCAAGCTCGAGCCACTTCTGTATCAGATCTGATGTTGATCTGGCAAAGTAGGTCAAAACATTTTAGCTTGAGCCACTTCTGTATCAGATCTGATGTTGATCTGGCATTATAGGTTGAAACATGGAAGCTCGAGCCACTTCTGTATCAGATCTGATGTTGATCTGGCATTATAGATGAAAACATGAAAGCTTGAGCCACTGCAGGATCAGATCTGATTGTAATATGGCATTATAGGTGAAAACATTTTAGCTTGAGCCACTTCTCTATCCGATCTGATGTTGATCTGGCATTATAGGTCAAAATATTTTAGCTTGAGCCACTTCAAGATCAGATCTGACTTAGATCTGGCATTATGGGTTGAAACATATTAACTCGAGCCACTTCGTTATCAGATCTGTTAGTGATCTGGCATTATTGGTAAAAACATTTCAGCTTGAGCCACTTCTGCATCAGATGTGATTTAGATCTGGCATTATGGGCTGAAACATGGAAGCTCGAGCCACTTTGGTATCAGATCTGATGTTGATCTGGCGTAATAGGTGAAAACATTTTAGCTAGAGCCACTTCTGTATCAGATCTGATTTAGATCAGGCATTATTGGTTGATACGTGTAAGCTCAAGTCACTTCAGAATCAGATCTGATGTTTATCTGGCATTATAAGTGAAAACATTTTAGCTTGAGCCACTTCAGGATCAGATCTGATTTAGATCTGGCATTATGGGCTGAAACATGGAAGCTCGAGCCACTTCTGTATCAGATCTGATGTTGATCTGGCATTATAGATCAAAAAATTTTAGCTTGAGCCACTTCAGGCTCAGATCTGATTTAGATCGGGCAATATGGGCTGAAACATATTAACTCAAGCCACTTCGGTATCAGATCTGAGATTGATCTGGCATTATAGGTGAAAACATTTCAGCTTGAGCCTCTTCTGTATCAGATCTGATTTAGATCGGGCATTATTGGTTGATACGTGTAAGTTCAAGTCACTTCTGTATCAGACCTGATGTTGATCTGGCATTATAGGTAAAAGCATTTTAGCTTAAGCCACTTCTGTATCAGATCTGACTTAGATCGGGCATTATGGGCTGAAACATGGAAGCTCGAGCCACTTCAGTATCAGATCTGATGTTGGTCTGGCGTTATAGATAAAAACATTTTGGCTTGAGCCACTTCTGTATCAGATCTGATTTAGATCTGGCATTATGGGCTGAAACATGGAAGCTCGAGCCACTTTGGTATCAGATCTGATGTTGATCTGGCATAATAGGTGAAAACATTTTAGCTTAAGCCACTTCAGGATCAGGTCTGATTTAGATCGGGCATTATAGACCAAAACAATTTGGTTTCAGCCAGTTCAGTATCAGATCTGATGTTGATCTGGCATTATAGGTCAAAACGGTTTATCCTGAGCCAGTTCCGTGTCAGATCTGGTTTTGATCGGGCATTGTGCATCCATACAATGTAGTTTGTGCCAGTTTGGTGCCAGATCTGATTTTGATCTGGCAAAGCCGGATTAAGTGGATGCCCGATTTTCCCAGGTGAAAACCAGACCTGGCCCAGATCACCTGGCTATCTGGGTGTGAACGTAATTTTAGCTGATAGTAAGACAAAATTTGAAAAGGTCGCTCTAATTGTTGCAGAATACTGATTTGTTTTATCGACTTACGCACGACGATTGAATTAACGTCGAGCAAGAGTGACAATTAATGATGAAAATTTTTCGCACCCTGATGTATCTTAGTCAGTAACCTTTCACGAATGACGATTTTAAAAATCACGTTAATTTTATGAATTGAGAAACCGCTTATGGTGTAATTGACTTCCGTTAAAATTAAAGATTTTTGTGAATTCGTAGCTCCAATATCAATTCATGCAAAATCATGGTATAGAATGACAACTTTTTGCAAAATTTTCTAACATTTTAATTCATATAGTGTATTTCATAATTATATGAAACTAAAACCTCTTAAAATAATAGCTATTCAACGATAAGAACGTACATTTTCATCACGTATTGCAAAGGCCAGAGCAGCAGCTGCACCCCAAACCAAAGAAAAAATAATATTGTAAGCAGTTAAACGATTTGTCGTAGCACGTCATGAAAAATGTTTGCCAAAGTCAATTATAATCATGTAACAATATAAGCTTTATGACGATATCTTCAGAAGTAGAGCTGTATAATACACGACAGAGTTGTAAGTCGGGCCGGGCTTTTCAGGTCGGGTTCGGATTGGGGCGGGTTCGGGCCTAAAGTTGACAAAAATTTCGGGCTTAGTACGGGCCTGAGACGTGCTTTTTGTCTTAGATGCACAAAAATATAATCAAAATAACTTAGCAACATTGCTAAATTTTTCAGACCTAACTTAAGTTTCGTTTTTTTTTTTTGGGCATGATTTGGGCTTGAAATTAATTTTCGGGTTCGGGCCGGGTTCGGGCCTAAACTAGTCGGACCGTTTACAACTCTGATACACGAGTACAAACGGCCCTGGAACAATCAACCGCAATTCAACATTAGTAGTTATTAATTTTGTTGGTTATAAGCGGCAATAATAACAAATTAGGGGAGAGACTCTTTCTCTGGAATACTTTTTAGTAGATAGATTAAAACGTACATTACTTATCCAAGCATTTTTCATTTTCTTTTTAATGGTCGATAGTAAAGTTTGAGTTAGCGTTTGGAATAAGGCTAGATTTGGAATTAATTTTAAAATAAGGATTTAAGAGAATTAGATTTGAGTCAAAATAATAAAAAAGTACATATATATTGACGGTGAAATAGAGCCTTCCTAATAATTACAGTGGCGGATCCAGGGGGAGGGTCGAGGAGGTCCCAACCCCCCGCTCAAACCGGAGAAATACAAGAAAAACTTGTACCGCATAAAGTTCATTGCAGTATCAGAAGCAAGATCTATTTCTTGTCCAGAATTAACAATAAGATACTCGGAGGGGGTTGGGGGGGAGGATAACCATTTTTTAAATTATCTTTTTTTATGTAGATGAATTAGTTTTAAGCTTGTGATTCTATTTGAATTTATCGGCTTGTTGTAAAAAGACTGAAATTTTAGCATAAGCTATCGCCCTCATCGCCCATTTAAGCAGCCAGTTTAATCATGTTTTTGCCCTGCTAATTTTTGCTACATTTAAAATCATTAATGTTTACGAAATTAGGCTTAAAGATAAGTTATTTTTGCGAAAAATTTGCAAAATCTCCGAGCAATGGGGCTCCACCCCCATTCCTCTTTGCCTCCGGCAGCTGGGGATGTTGCCCCCAAACCTTCAGCCTCTGGCGGCAGGGAGCTCTGCCCCCAGACCCCAAAAATAGTCCCCTTTATTTCCGAGTTCTGGCGGCGCGCCAGGCTAAACTAACAACCAGGTATATAAATTTATTTCGGAATAACTTATGGTGCTGGTTGTATCTAAAGCTATTGAACTGAAAGCGAAAATCGTAATAACATGTTTGCAAAAATATTATGTCTTGAGCGTACCGTTCCCCAGCAAAAAAATTCTGGGTCCGCCGTTGAATTACCAAACTGAAAAAATATTGAGAATTCAATGGAGACAGCAAGCTAGAAAAGACTGGGCGTAGCCAATTGTTGTTAACGTGTATATAAACAAAAAAATTCTTGGACCTTTGAATTGCTTATCTTTTTTCCTAAATGCCAATTGCAAGTGTAGTCAAACAACAGCTCTTTGCCATTTTAGAAATCGTGCCATTAATTATGATGAAGCACAGCCAGCTCTCAAGGGGAATCGCCTCCACCGAGCTTTCTCTTTGCTATGCCGATGGTTAAAGGTTCCATAAAATGTCTCAAGAAAACGGAGAAACGGACGAAACGCAAAATTACAAGTATTTCACATAACACAAGCCTAAAAAATAACTCTTTCTCTTTTTACATGCCAATATTTCTGATCCGATTCTTGATTCCGGTTTTGGTTACTTTCTTTGTTGTTTCAAGTGCTTTCTACGTTGATTCTTTATTGTTTCAGTCGCTTTCATTGCTGCTTTTTTGTAGCTTTAGTTGTTTTCTTTGCTGCTTCTTAGTTGTTTTAGTTGCATTCTTTGTTGACTCAGTTGCATTCTTAGTTGCATTTTTGTTGCTTCTTTCTTGTTTCAGTTGCAAAGAGTTGTAAACGAACCGACTAGTTCAGGCCCGAACCCGGCCCGAACCCGAAAATATAAGCCTGAACCTGGCCCGAACCCGAAAACTAATTTGATGCCCAAATTATGCCCGAAAAAAAGCAAAAGTTAAGTTACGTTTGAAAAATTCAACAATATTGCCAAGTTATTTTGATTATATTTTTGTGCACGTGAGACAAAAAGTACGTCTCAGGCCCGTACTAAGCCCGAAATTTTTGTCAACTTCTGGCCCGAGCCCAGCCCGAACCCGAGCCCGACCCGAAAAGCCCGGCCCGACTTACAACTCTGCAGTTGCATTCTTTTTTGCTTCTTTATTGTTTCACTTGTTTTCTTTGTTGCTTCTTTGTAAATTCAGTTGCTTTCTTTGATGCTTTTTTGTTGTTTCACTTGTTTTCTGTGTAGCTGTGTTGTTAATTCAGTTGCTTTTTTGTTGCTTCTTTGTTGTTTCATTGCTTTCTTTATTGCTCCTTTGGCATTTCAATGTCTTTCTTCGTTGTTTCAATTGCGTTTTATGTTGTTTTTTTTTTTGTTTATATTTTTTTCTTTTTTGAGAAAGCCAACAAACTCGGAGTGAGAAAGAGGACATGTAAAAAGCGTAAAACAACTTTTTCAGAAACTAAGGCATCATCATGCTTATTCTCCATTGGTTTAGTATAATCACTGCTGCAATTGAAACGTTGCTGTTTGTTGGCATCTTTCTCGGATGGCCATCTCTACAGTTTGTATTCACTCTCGCTATATTTGCAGCATTTGCATCGTCTCTACCTCTTGGTTACTTGTTCGGTTGCCTTGGTACTTGGAAATATCGTATTATTGTCGGGACTATGTACACCGTTGGGGTAGCATTAATCACTTTTTCAACACCTGCTACATCTTTTTTGCTGTACCCTGCAGCCACTATTCTTGCCAGTGCAGCAATTGGTATTTTTTTCAGTAATCTGCAAGTCGCGAATCTCACGAAATCTTACCGAGGACTTACCATATCTTTGTTGAACGGATTAATTTCCACGAGCGCTGTTGTGTTTCTACTTGTCAAAAAAGGTTACGATTCAGGGATCAATTTGCGTTTTATGCTGATTATTCTTCTCTGTGCAACAGCGAAGAATAATCAAACAACAAAACAATGAACTCTTCTCTGTGCAAACAACAAAACAATGAACTCGCAGGACGAAATCTCGTTCAAAACTTGTTTGAAAAACAAGTTATTCTGGACAAACTTGTTTCATTATTCCGTTATAACTTTGAGGACTTCAATAGTGTTTGCTATTTTACAAACTTGGCTTGGAGTGTTTACTTTGAAAGCGGAAATCAGTCAATTGACTGATGATTTTGGTACCATAATCTTATTTGTTGGGCTAGTAGCTCCTTTAAACGGCATTCTGTTTGACAGTGTTGTCAAGAAATTGCAAAGAAAACATAACAACCCAGAACTGATCAACTTGAAAGCTTTTTTTGTATCAATGTCTTTAACCAGTATATTTGGCATGCTATTATCTTTGATGATGATGCTATTTAGTCCATACGGAACATTTGCATTTACACTTATAACAAGAAGCTTTGTATTCGGTGGTAACGCAACATTTTTGTCGGTTAGTTTTCCTTCTGCACACCTCGGGAAACTGATTGGTTTAGCAAACTTGAGCAGTGCTTTGACATCTTTGCTTCAATACCCAATATTGTACATTGCCTTCGCGGTGGATCCCACGTTTTACTACATCAATTTGGTGTTTTTGATTGTGATTGCTTTGACGCTGATTCACCCTTTGCTCATATACTTTGATATCAGAAAACACCACCAACTCAAGACAAAAATCATGAACAAGAGTGTTAAAGGCACATTACAGTTTGCAAACATTTTTGGTGTAGATGTAATTTCAAATGTGTTGCAAGACAAGTAAGAAGCGTAACGAGTACGTTTGTATACGTAGATAAAGTATGATTGTATAAGTTTCACCATCTTAGACGTATCATTTCCTTGATGATAATTTAATTGAACATAAAGAATTTATTTTCCGGCTGTTACGGTTTGCTGAATATCATATTCACAATGCGTGCGTTATTTTTCTATGGAGAAAATATGATAATTGAATTCGTCTACATTTACGTTTTCAACATTACTATCTTGCCGATTTAAAGTTGGCGTTTTGTTGCTTGTGTCTAAACTTTAAAGACGTAAGTATAAGGATTTGTTTCGCAATTCAAGACAAATGCAATTGAAGCACAAAAAAACAAGCTAGGCAATATATTTTGCAAAAGTAGTCAACAATGCCAGCATAAGTATTAAGCTTTTGTTTCTATTATTTGAACATTAACTGAAAGGTAGAACACGAAGCAGTCATCAGCAAAAATATTGAACAGATATACATCTTCAGTGTCTGCAAGCAGAAAAACAGATTCACATTATATCCTTTATTTTATAAAAACCAGTAAATTTTGAGCTAAATCTGGCTATTTACAAATTTTTGCCAAATTTTTGCTTGATTTGCGTTGTTGCTTTCCTGCGTATTTATCTTCCTGTCAACGGACAGCGTCAGGCGCTAACTATTGGACAAAAAGCGAACTTTTTATCACAGTTATCAGTCAAGCCGGGCTATTCGGATCAGATTCGGGCCTAATTTGAGCTTGAAATGTGCATTTGTTTTGTATTTTTGCCTTTAGATGCTACAAAAGCGTGATAAAAATAGCTGCTTCTGAATGACGACTTTGTTTAAGTATCAATACGATTATAATTACACAAATAGTATTATAACGTCACAATTTATCAGCCATGAGTAAATTTATTTTAACCGTATACAAGCAATAAAACTATAACCATTTTTAAAATCTAACCAAATTTTTGTTTTTTTGGTCTGATTCAGGCCTACGCTTATCGGCTCGTTTACAACTCTGCTTTTTATTGCATTCACTACTTTGTGCTCGGACGAATCCACATCTGCCTAGGGATTTGCGTTTTTCGACTACTGTATTTGCTACTTGTTCGAAGCCACTAAGCAGAGATAATCATCGTAAAGCGTCTTATCTATAGATGCAACAATTTGACCAGGGTGCGTTTTGAACCCTGGTTAGGGTCGTTGTAAAAACGAGGCCTTTGCCCTCTCTGCAACGCTGCCGATTTTTTTTTTAATATGTTCTTTTTTAAGAAGACCAAGCCTTAATTCAAGAAGACCTACTCATAATCAGGCGTGCACCAGAATTTTGCTAAAAGGGGGAGTGCTTAAACCAAAAGTTGGATTTTTTTTTCTTGAAAAATACCTCAATTCGTCAGCATGCTGCTGCAACTCCAAGGTATCATTCGCCCCCAGCTGCTGAGTGATTTTTGCACAATTTTGAGAAAAAAATAGTATTTTAACGCTATATTGGAGCACATTTCGCACTTTTTTGAAACCATTTGAACGAACTAGATTGCTAAGGATTGGAAGCCAGTCGAAGCAGAGGTGTAAGACGAGACAGGCTTTTCGAGTCAGTTCGGTATCGGGCCGGGTTCGAGTTCAAGATTGACAAAATGTCGGGCTTACTTTGGGCTTGATATGCGTAGTGGCCTTGTGGTTTAGACTTTTATGTCCAGTAATTATGGTAATTGCTGTACTTTGGCTCTGCAAAGCTTTTGACTATTGCAAAAAATTGCAACCTGAAGCAATTGGGAAACATTGATATAGTCATTGCAACAACTAAGTTACATCAATTGATTTGCTCTTAAGCCAGCGGCTTGGCAGCTTTATCAGCGTGAATGTAGCAAAAATCAAAAGTTTTGCTACAAATCATTCGAAACGAGAAGCCAATAAGTTCAAATTCAATCTTTTATTATACTCGCTGCTCAACGCAGAAGCGTGCAAAGAGTTTGCTGGGCTCACTTCCACGTCATTGCGACCGGGCAACACAGCTCCTTTTGAAGAAATGCTGCAGCAGTGGCAAACCGTTGGCAACACTGTGTCCGATTTGACCGACCTGAGATTTGAACCTTAGATTCCCCGCTGTAGAAACGAACAACCGGACGGTAGCACAATAAGCTACAGATGCGAATTGCAAACTCACTGCTGGCCAAAGTTTAGTCATTTTGGCAAACCTAATCGGAACTGGGTGCCTGAGTAGGACCTTTGCTTATATTCGACCATTTAGATTGGATGAGCGTTGAAATTCATTAATTTGCTTATAAATAAAAAACAGTTAAACTTATAAAGAATGTTTGGAGAAAAGAATGCTAACAGCATCAGTCGATTTTGCTGAAGCACAGCCTGGTTGGTTTCATGTCTGGAAAGAGTTTTTTTTAGCAAGGAAATGACGTTTGAAAGCAAAGGAATTGGGGTTAATGTAGGAAACAAAGCTGATGCTGAGTGGGGTAGAAAAGAAACGTTGGACAATAAGATTGATCCTTGCCGTGCGTGTAGAACAACTAATGGTTCTGTCCCACCAGCAGTATTTTGTTTGCAACAAGATGCAATTTTTATGTTAAATGTTGTCCAAACAACCTCGTGAACTCTTATAGATTGTTGTTACCTTCTCAAGCGTTTTTGTGGTTTATGCGTGTTTTAGTTAGAAGGCCATAAACAATGCATAATATTCAGTGTATTAAGGCTAAAATCTCGTCTAAAAATTGTAACAAAAAAATACAGTTGTTGAAAAATTATTAATCACTATCGTTAATTTTTTCAACAATTGTATTTTTTTGTTAACTTGTAGATTTACACCCCATTTACTGTACATACCTAGAATTGACAACTGTTTGTGACATTGCCAACACCTGCCAGACAATTTTATACATTGTTATAACATTTGTTAGTAGACTTAACTCTATTTTACTCGGGTGCAAAATAACCACCTCTTGGTTTTTTCGTGATAAAGCTCTTCAACAAAATTGTTTTTTATCTCAGATTAACTTGACTTCAAGTCAAATTTCATTACCAACAACTCCTGAAAATTTGAACATGCTAAGGTAACGGGAAGTTTCCAAATTTTGGGGTTTTCCGAAGTCACTTTCCAAAATCTGAGCACTTTTTTGGTCAAAATTTAACTAAAATGACGTTATAAAACGTGTTTGAGAAGTAATTAGTTTGAATTAGGCATTCCATAATTCAGTATTTAAAAAAAACCTCATATTTACAAAATTTAAACCACCTTTGACGCCATCGCAAAAATGGCGTCATTTTTTAAAAATATGGCCGTGACGTCACAATGATGACGAAATCAACTCAAAACTAATTTTTCTAACCAATTTAGGTGAGCACCAATCCGAATGAAAAAATTTGAAGTACCCATGACTCTTGGTTTAGGAGTTAGATAAGAGGGAATTTTTGACCCCGTGTAGAATGCGTTGGGCAAATACGCACTGTCGAATAGAGTTAATCAGCTGTTCAGTCATTGGTGATGCCATTATCTGACTAGAAGGTGGTAAAAAAGAATGGAAAAAGTCCTTTCACTATTAACTTTCTTTTAGGCTACTCCAAAAACGGCTTTCCGAAGTACTGCAGTTGATTCTGCGATTATTAGTGTGCTTGCAAATGATACGTAACGCATAATAACGTATATTTATCGCGTGAAACAATCATTACCAATGATTACCGTCATCAGTTTTAGCAGCAAAAACAAAGAAAATTTGAAGTGCTTCAATAACTTGCTACAAAAAACGTATGATGGGTAAAATCAACTATTATTTGATAAAATAGCGTAAACATCGTAGTTGCTAAAATAACAGCTCTACTAAGCCTAAACCTAAGACATCGTACTTCTTTCGCGAGCATCACAATCGGGAATGGAATCGATACGATGGAAAACCCATTACGAGAAATCACGCTACAAACAAATTTATTTTGAGTGACTGTCTTCAAAGTCAGGCATAAAGTATACGGCCCACTACCCTCCACCCAGTTAAAAAAGGGTGAGTCTGCGCTTTTTTTCGTTTCGCAGACGCGAAAAGAAAAAAAAACACACAAAACGCCTCGGATTACATTTGGTCTCCTTAAGTCCATAAAAACTAAAAATAAGTTGTTCATAAAACTTTTAAAAAGTAATAGTCCTAAAGAAAAAGCGTTTTACAAAAAATATCTGAATAAGCTAACGCATGTAAAATATGCTGCAAAACGTAATTACTATGAAAACTTAATGGAAACCAACTCTAGAAACTCTTCTCTAACATGGTCTGCTATTAGAGAGATTTTTGATTGCAAGCATTCATCTAACAAAATTAAATTGCCCTCTACCATATCAACTGAAAATCAGTTCTATAAAACAGATTCAAAACCCTTTTTGGACAAACTCTGTGATTATTTTGCCACTATTGGTGCCTGTTTGTCCGAAAACATCGCACCAAGAAATAATTCTTCGTTCAAAATCCGCAGTAAAAGCTGCTTGAATTCTTTTGTTTTTCGTGAAATTACTGAACATGATGTAAGTGCTTGTATTAATAACATCAAAATTAACTCTGCGCATGGCATTGATGAAATTCCTTCTAAATTTGTAAAAATGTCTAACTGTATTTTATCCCCTGTACTAGCAAAAATGTTCAAAAAATGCATAAAACTAGAAACCTTTCCAGCTTCATTTAAGATGGCATATGTTGTTCGAATAGCCAAAGTTTCATCCCCCAAGTCACTGGGCGATTTTCGACCGATTTCTCTCCTCTCTGTTTTCTCTAAAGTGTTTGAAACAATTATTGAAACGAATATGACAAAATTTGTGAATAAAAATAATATTTTAGCACCTTCACAGTTTGGTTTTAGGGAAAACAGCTCCACTGATTTAACTATTACAACATTTTATGACAAATTACTAAATAATATCAATAACGGAAAAGTTACATGTTCCATCTTTCTTAATTTAAAGAAAGCCTTTGATTCAGTAGATATAACCAAAATTAACCATCTTATTAAAAAAACTTTGCCATTATGGATTTCGAGGCCCTGCATTTAATCTATTGCAATCCTTTCTTACAGGACGTAAAATCTGCACGAAAGTGGGGTGCAACATATCCAAATTATGCAAGATAGAACATGGAGTTCCGCAAGGTACGGTATTAGGCCCGCTATTATTCTCGCTATTTGTCAATGACCTGCCCAATGCTTCTAATTTAGAAACTACACTGTTTGCAGATGATACAAACTTACATATTTCTAATTACAACATCAAAAATCTACAATCTGTGGTAACAAATGAAATAAAAAAATTGACACATGGATGAAACTCGACAAATTAACCATCGACTACAAAAAAAGCTGCTATATGCTTGTTGGTAAAAAACGTACAAAACTGACGAATTTCAAATTGTATATTAATCATTATCCAATTGAATTGAAAAATAGCATTAAGTATTTAGGAATTCACTTAGATAGGGAATTATCGTGGAAAACTCACATTGACTATTTGGCTAAAAAGCTTTCTAAAGTTTGCGGAATGATCTATAAATTACGTCACTACGTTCCTTTATCAACTCTTCGAATAGTTTATTATAGCATGTTTCACTCACATATTCAATACTCTTCATTAAATTGGGGGAGAGCTGCTAAAAGCCATTACCACAAACTTTTAATTCTGCAAAACAAAATTTTACGAGCCTGTCTTTTTCGTCCCCGTCGTTATGAAACGAATTTATTATACTCCAGGTTTAGAGTTTTGAAGCTCGAAGACATGATCAAAATGGAGTTCGCCAAATTTATGTTTAAGTACAGCAATAACATGTTACCAAATTCTTTCAACAACCATTTTATCAAACTCGAAAATATACATAACTACAATACTAGACAAAAAAACTAGAAATGAGTACTTTCAAACTTTTTTTCGGCACTGAAAACAGGGAAAAAAACGTTGCACCATCTCGGTTTGAACGAATGGAAAAGTATTCCGCAAGAATATCGTCAATGTTCTTTCATAAAATTTTAAAAATTTAAAAAAATAAGCTATTACACAGTTACAATTGATGTGCTTTACGACGAGAAATATCTGGCTGTCACTAGTTTTGCGATATTATTGACTTTATATTGTTATTTTTGTGCTTCCATTGTATCTGCTGTACTTTTCATGTGTATGCAGCTATACAGAGAGTACATCTATACTAAACAAATTGAGCTTTTTTTTTTTTTTTTTTTTATTTCTTATTTTTATTTTTTATTTTTTTTTATTTTTTATTTTGGAGGTTCCATGACTAGGTTAAGTTTATGCCTGTAACTGTAAAGTATCGCTAAAAGGTGCAGTTGACCTAGATGACCGCATGGTCTTATCGCTGTTTCCTGCCTGCGTATTTTAAGCGTGTGGTGAAATAAACTTGACTTGACTTGACTTCGCCATTTATGGAATTACGTAGCAAATACGTTTATTCAGAGGTATTATTCTGAAAATGAACTGGAATGCTTTCCGTGGCCCCGGAATGCTCCCCGTGGCGTCGGGCCTGCGGCAAAATTACAGCAATTTATCGAACTGTAACTATCGCTTTTTCGTTAAAGAGATACTGTTCGAAATCGGTTTTATTGAAGAAATGAAAACTACTTGAAATAACAAAGAGGTGTCCAAACCTTTTTCCACAATTTCCTTTGTCTGCGAAAAGACGATTTAATTCGTTTAACTCCGTACCATTGTCAACCCTGCATTCGCAATTTTGTGACATTATAAAAGGCATAATTTTGCAAAAATTCTTGCAAACTAAGAAACGCGATTATTAACTAGTAGCAGTGAGTAGCCTAGCAATCACCAAATCTGAAAACTTGGCTATTGTCACTGGAACCTGTAATTGTAGGCTACCAGTACCAGAGGTGGAGTCGAGGACACAACGCTCGAGGCCAAGGCCAAGGACACAAACAAAAATCGAGGCCAAGGACAGCCTTTCCGAGGACAGACCCTCTCGAGGCCAAGGACAGAAATGCTCGAGGCCAAGGCCAAGGACCAAGGACACAGCCGCAAAGATTCTCCAAAAATAAAAAGTCTTCAAAAAAGTTTTTCAGGCAATCTCCAATTTATTGGCATAGCCAGAATTTTTGATTGGGGAGGCCTAAACCACAAATCACATGCAATGGCGTCATCAAAAATTTGCCTGTTGGCACTTAACCAGGATTTTGCAAAGGGAGAGGGCTGAAACTAATATAGTTGAAAAGTGCAAATACGTAACTTTGGAGACGTTTTGAGAAAGCCAGTGTAACTCAAACGTATCACAGACAGGAGTTCTGGGTGCGGGGCCCCCAGCGCCCGGAGGCTTTGGGGTTCTGGGGGCAAAGCCCCCAGCTGTTATGCGATTTTTTGTAATTTTTTGGAAAAAAAGCTATTTTAATGCCATTGAATCACATTTCGCACATGTTTAGAGCCATTTGAAAGCACTAAATTTTTGACATTTGAAAGCCAATTAAAAAAATTAAATTGTTTAATCCTTCTTCTCGTTGCAATTTAAGTCCAAAACACGTTTAACATGTTGCATTTTGGTGTTAAAGTTTAATTGTACGTGAATTGGTCCAGGTAGGGGGAAATAAGGTGCATTGTCTCATGCAACATTTTAGCAGTAAATGAAAACTCACTCGAAGATTTTCCTTAGAGATTTTTGTTTTGTCATGAAAATAATCAGTTATAGAACTGCATGTTAGGCCAAGGGGCCCAGGCCCTCACAATTGAAGTTCAACGATTTGTTCAATCAGCATTTTCCATGGCTAATTTTTTTTTAAAGTATTTTGTGCGTAAAAACTGGCGAGGTGGAGGTGAATTAATGAATTGTTGTTGAAAAATAGTACAATAGATGGTTACACTTACTAACCATGTTATTGCCGGGCCGGATTTACGTCGCGCTGGGCCCCTGGCACTTTGGAGATTTTTGCAACAACTTTCTGCCAAATGTAGGTGAAGATCATGAAAAGTCTTAAGATTTGAGCGCAGGGCCCTTAGCTGGTACTGCGCCATATTGTTTTAAATCCGGCCTTGGTTAATGCATTACGTTCATAAAAAGGCTAGGTGTGATCCTGAAATAGTAACTTTTAGGACAAAAACTACCCATTTCTTCCAGGTTTACGTTTAAATTGGCTGGCAAAAATTGATTTGAGGAGGTCCCGGGACCCCTGGTCTTTAATATTGTTGTTCGCTGCTGGTGTAAGCGAAAAATGCTAAAAAGAAACTGAAACTAAAGAAACAATAGGCTTTATTGTCACATTTTTGTCATTGGTGAAATTTCAATTGGGAGGGGAGGCCCGCTTGGCTAAGACTATGCTCCTATTGCGGAAAACAAAAAAGGCATTTGCAAATTTTCCGCGAGGTTTCTGACGTTTTCCAACAAATTTCAACGGTTCAAAAAATAGTGCTGTCTTCGAGCCGAGGACAGGGCAATTTTCGAGGATCTAAGGCTTGGAGGCCAAGACCAAGGCCAAGGACTTGAGGCTTCGAGGCCAAGGCCAAGGACTTCAAAGTGTGTCCTCGAGGACGTCCTCGAGGCCAAGGACGTCCGGAAGGACTCCAACTCTGACCAGTACTGATCTACAGTACAGTACGCCTTTTGCGATTTTACAAAATTGCGGAAAGCAGGGCTGCCAGTAGTACCAGTCATAGGTGGCACAAGTCCGTTAATCGTTAATCCGTTAATAACGAAGCTAACTTTTTCATTAACTCGTTAATGCGTTAAAAGTTTTTTCATGTTAACGGACTAAACTAACTTCCGTTAAGTTCTGTTAACTTCCGTTAAGGTTTTTATTATTAACATCTAGCACCATCCATTCATCGTACCGGGTACAAACCAGTTTGCATAGGTAACACTTAGCGCGTATTAGCCCGAGTTTTATAGAAGAAAGCAAAGAAAAGAGCTCTTTTTTGTGGCAAATAATAAGCTGCAGCCTCATAGTTCCATTAATTGTTGCTGTTCGTAATTTCCAAAAGTTTTTCGATCGCAGCTTCGTTCGTGCATTTGAACTTATTTTTGTCTTGAAATTAGATTAGACTATAAACTGTAACTTCCAAAACACAAAAAGACCACCATAGCAATAAATATTTCCTTACACTCGGCTCAACAGCGTCAATACGTGTTCTATAAGCGAGTAAATAAAAAGAAATGTAAATTACACGCAAAATATTTACGAATTAACAGACTGTATTAACTTTCGTTAATTAAAGCAGAAAATAACGGATTAACGTTAACAGAGGTGTGAAGTTTGTTAACGGACCGGTAGTTAACGAAGCAAACGTTTTGCATTAACTTGCCCACCTATGGTTCTAGTCAAACGGATTAAAACGTATTTTCGCAAATAAGAGGAATTCGAAATTGTGGAAAAAGGTTTGGAGCACCTTTTTATTGCCACAATTAGTTCTCATTTCTTCAATAAAACCGATTTCAAACAGTATCTCTTGACAATAACGAAGAACACCTGCATCAAAATCAACTGTCTAGTCTATGTGCATTCTGCACGAGTAAGAAGGATTGTCAGAAACCCACTGTCAAGTAGCATTAGTACTTAGTCTTACTACTTGCTTTCATAAAAAAATGATTGGTCTTGTTCTATGTGAAGTTTCAGATGCTTGCAATTCTCTCAAAACGATGACAACTGATAAACTTTGCCAACGCATTGATTTGTGTGTTAATTTACACGCAGAGTTTAATTTGGCCCGCTACCAGACCACATTATTTGTTGAATTTTGGTTCAGAAAAAATAGGACCACGAACGATAAAACTCGCCTTTATTAAACAACGACAAACGTCACAAAGGTAGCATTGTTTGTTCTACTAAACTAAAATAATGTAGTAGCAAAGCAGAGAGAAAAAAAAAATTGTAAACACTCCAAATGGTAACGCGTAAAAATTTCAATCGAAAAAAGTCTTGGAAGAAGTTTATTAGCAAAAGCGGCAGAAAATTTGCTTAAAAAACAGCGCTGCCGCTTTTATGACTGAAACAATAGCGGCGCTGCCGCTTTTCGCTGGTATGCACAGAGCTGCACAGCCCTTAGCTTATTTCTTTTGGAAAAGTTATTTCTCTGTTGGACAAGACTCTTGGCCAAACTAGATAAACCTTCAGGGCTTGCACAGTGGCAGAGGGTTTCTAGGAAATAAACGATTTTTTACTTGTGGTACTTAAAAAACAAGTGAAAAAATCGCTGAACGCTTGTAGTTATGGTCGTTATGATTTCCCAAGAGTCGACCGCGAAGGACGTCAAACTGTTCGGTAATGATTTCCGTGGTCACACAAGTGGAACCCTTGCAGTAGGGATGGCCTATGGTTATTCTTACTACAAGGGTTCAGCGATTTTTTCTCTTGTGTTTTCAGTACCACTAATGAAAAATCGTTTATTCCCTAGAAAGCCTCTGCCGCTGTGAAGCCCTGAAGGTTTATCCAGTTCGGCCAAGAGTCTTGTCCAGCTGGTCATAAGACAGTGTTGAAGCGGTGGAACAACGAAGAATAGGGGTCAAAATTGCTTGGCAAAAGTTTTCGCACAAAATATGACGTCATTGTTGCCATAGCGACGACTTGTGCCACCATGACAACTCACTGGGTTTGTGGAGAGTTTGGTCAAGAGTCTTGTCCAGCTGGGGAATAAGATTAAGTCATACTTTTCAAGATTATTGCTTGGGATCCGCTATCGTCGCGGGTCACTTGTATTAATTTCTGAAAAGCTTCGTAGGGGAGTTAGTACGGTTACCTGTAGTAGTTCGAGCTTCTCTCGCCACGATATATTCACCAGCGCTACTGCAAAAGCTATTTTCGTGTTTGCAAGGCCTAAACCGTGGCCACCGAAACAACAAGGCCTCACACGTGGTTTGTGACGTCACTACCAGTAGTTCGATTGATTGTCCTACTTTTCTGCGCTGTTGTTTTGTTAGCTAACAAAAGTGCCAAATCGCGAGGACTTGCATTGGTTTGTAATGCACAGTAACAGGCGTTTCGCTGACAGAGTGACAGTTCAGCAATAAGTACTTTTGCTAAGTTGCACTACTCAGTTAGGAAATATGTTGTTAACGTTTACAGTATTTTGCAGTATAATTTAGCACTTAGTATTTTAAGAAATTACCAAAATATTAGCACTTACTATCTTGATTAGCACCAGAGTATAAATTATTCAGTGTGTTTTAGTACGAGTTCTTAGTAAAAATAACCACTAAAACTGTAAAAAGACAATGTACCAGGTCAAAGGACAATGTAGCGTACAATATTTTTAAAAGTAATTTCAAGCACACTGAAATAATTATGGTTACAGAATCGCCAAAAATTGTGAAACCATGATTGTACCAAATTTCTAATTAGATCACGCTCATGTTAAGTTGTAAGCAATAAGTAAGCCTATCATCTTTACCTGCATCAGCATGCATGCAAGATATTAAATGTATGAGTTAAGACAAGAATAGTTAGCAAATGTTGTTGAACTGAGTTTTTTGCTAATTTAATACTGGCTCTGTTTTAAATTTATTACTGTGGTTGTCGCAGGACAAAATTTTAATTTACGCAATTAAAATCTGTTAACCTACTTTCACTCTGAATATTTTGGTACCTTCCAAAGCCATGCCTTGTAGATGTAGTGTGCCCAACTGCATAGGAAATTATGATACAGGTCCCAAATTAGCCGTTTTCGGCTCGAAAATCCATAGTTATCGGCATACCAATGACAATGCTCGTCCGTTGTTTTTTTATTTTGGACTCTGTACACATTTTTAAGTGCATACAAAATAATTGGCTTAACCTAAAATCATGAAATTGTTGCATTATATACCCCACTTTCGATTTCTGTGGCATGAGTACTCCGAATACATCTGGAATGGCTTATGCAAGTTTTGAAGCTCTCAAACATCTTCATCGTCTTGAATCTCATCTAACTGTAAAATTTGGATGCAAACTCTCTGTCAAAGCTTAAAATCTAAGTAATAATGAGCGCCAAAATGTAAACCTGATTATGCAAATTTTCAATGATTTTGTTTCTGAAGCGTTACTTCAACTTGGAGAGAAATTTGATATTTTGCATTACAAAGATACCAGTGCTTTCATTAAAGTGATTTATACCTGATGGGAAGTGGTTAACGTAAAAACTCCACTTAAGGGACAGAGACTTAACAACAAGTATCAGGAGCCACTAATTGCCGAAGAAAACGAATCCAAGCTGTTTCTCTGCCATTTTTCGGATTGGCTTTCTCAATGGGCTAATTGTTAAACTGCCGGTGGAAAGTTGACCAGAGAAACTTTTGGTGCTTTAGTACATACCACACATGCTCTTCAAGAAATATCTGAGTATTGTATTCACGAACTCGGCGCAAAATATGTTTTATTTGGTAAATTCCAAACCGACTCATTGAAATCCGGATTTGGACAGTATAGACAGTTGGCTGGTGGAAAGTATGACGTTTCCTTACGTCAAGTTTATGAATGCGAAAAGAAGATTCGCTTACTGTCAGTTCTTAAGTTAAAATTGACCGATGTCGACATTGATTTGTCTGATTTTTCGATCAAATGGGAGCAATACGAAGAAACATCTTCATCTAACTTTCTTCCCATTCCAATTGCTATTACGGAAGAAGACATTAGTTCTGCCAGCGACACCATTCCCGTCATTGCCTATATTGGCGGTCATTGTTGTTATTCCATCAAAAAAAAATCAAAGTGCGAGGAGTGTAAACTTCGCATAGTCTCCAGCGATCGGGATGATGCCAGCTTCCACTATTCGTTGATCAAAGGCATAAGTAGAGAAAATCTTTTATATCCTAATGCTGACATTTTGCACATAGGACTCATGAGCTATATTTTAATACAAAAGATTGCATGCTTTGACGAATTTCTCTGGTCAAACTCATAACGTGCTCTTTCGGTCAATTTAATTTTAGCTACACTGGAGGATGAAGTGCTGTTGCTCGATTTTTTGGCTCCCTGTTCGTCCAATCATGAGTCGATTCAATTGGTTAAAATGGCAATATACACTTGTGTTAACATATTACTAAACAATTATTGCTTTATGAAAAACGATGTATTAGGGGCTGCAAAGTTGGCAAAAAGAAGAAAATTGGCAACTCTTCAATAACTTTTGAGTACTGTATAATACCTTGCAATCGCTCAGTATTCATTATTGCGTAGTATTAAAATGTGTTTTCTTTCTCTCATTCGATTTTATTTGAAATAGCTGACATCAACTTCTGTAAATATGTTAAAAGTAGAGGGAGTTTTAAAATTAAAATGCGCATTGAAAATTTAGTAGTTATATTGGAAACGGCATAGCTATAGTAATGGACAAAATAATATCGATTTGTTTTTTTTGTTTTGTTTTTTATTTTCAGCAAAGTTACTGGAAATCAAGGTGCAATTTTGTTTTAATGTCGTAACCCATTGAGACCATTTTCAACATTGAAATATTAACTCTGCAATGAATGTTAGTGGCTTTTAAATACTTGGTTTATTTCTGATCAAGGTTTTTGCTGTTAAATACTTGGTTTACAGTATTTCTTCAATGTTTTCGCAAATCACAATATTATATAATTTCTACTGTAACTGGTATATGGTATAAAAGCAGTGTTAGTTGGTTACGTAGAGATTCATTAAATTGTGATATTTGCACTTTTATCTGTAGTACGAGTTGTAGTGTAATTAACTTTTACATTGCGCAAAGCTTCAAGTATTTTACTGTGCTAAGATCAAAAACAAAATTAATATTTGTTTATTTTAATTTTTCAATATTGCCAGAATGTGATGTAGGCTATCTATAATTTTTTGTCAGGTATTGTGTTCATAATATTCTAAATTACTTCATTTAAGTTTTAACTAATGTAGCTTTTCACAGCAGTCACCTACCGCTAGCAAGCAAAAAAGTTTTTGCCAGACAGACTACTCGCGATGACATCATCGCCTTTTTCAAAGCCATGCGTGAGGCCTTGTTGTTTCGGTGGCCACGCCTAAACTTAGTGGCGCTCAGGCATTCAAAACGTGGTAACGCGTTCTTTGTGCTGAGTTAGCCGGTATAACAATCATCACTTAGAGCAGCTGCGGATGCTTAAAAAAAAAAAGCTGGGGGAGTTTGTTAGAGAAGCTGAGGGATACCGATGAGAGCTAAAAGCTCGAAACAGCGCTGTCCAGCTCTGTGCATATTATGACTCGAGCTGCTTTGCAGCTGCAGGGTTGGTGGTTGATCTGGCCACCTAACTGCCAGTGGAAGTCGTTATGATTTCCCAGGAGTCGACCACGAAGGACGTCAAACTTTTCGGCTTTTCGCTGGTGACGAAAAAAAGCAGCGGCGCTACCGCTACTGAAAAAGTAGCGGCGCTAGTAGCGCCGCTGTGCCCATCACTGCTGATGAGACCTTTGAGCTAGGTCGAAACGCGTCGCGATAGCTCAGCGCATATTGCATTGAATTGTTTTCAGTGAATCGCTTATTTTTTTGAATGTAATGCAGTGAAGATGACGTAAGACTGAATCGAAACACGTTTGTATCTCTAATTTGAGATCCCTAACATTGTGGTAAACCGTTCTAAAATGTTTAACTTTGTAGCCGTTTTGCTAGATTTTTAAATAGTCTAAGCTGGTTAAAATGTTTTTGAAGGAATCATTCACTATGTGGTTCATAAATGTTTTAACCCTTTATTGCCATAATTTTCGTTAAAAAAAAAAAAAGTTGTGTTTTTGCTTTTCATTCTGGCAGTAAAATGCTTGAAGAAACAACCAAGAAAAGCGATTTTCTAAAGTAACCACAAATAAAAAATTATTTGTAATATTACAAAGTCGCTGAAATTCGCAGAGTTGCGAGGGAATTCCAAATCATTACTTACAACGCGTAAATTTGAAACGTGACAAATTTGGTGAGTTGGGCGGTAAAGGGTTAATACTGTTTGAGATTCCAACTTCTTTGTGCTAAGGGGCCCGCAAAAGAATCTTTTTAAATTTATTGTTCTCTAAACGGGAAACAATAAGCTGTTTTGAAAAACACATTTTTCAACGTACGTCGGTCGTTTGCTTGCTTGTTTCCAAGCTCCAGTTTTAATTGTTTTAACTTCGCTTGTTGTTTCTGAGCAAACCGTTGTTTTTTTGTTTTTTTTCGGGGGGGAATCTTTACTTCTTTTTACCTTCGTAATTTGGGGTGCTCTTCTTCCGAAACCTTCTTCTTCAGGTGGGCCGGTTTTTGAGCCTAAAACTCCATTGATATTTTTCTCAACAACTCTTGCCACCGTAAACGTATCTCTGTGTGATGCCAAAAATTTTTTGAAAAGGTTGCTGTAATTGAGAGAAAACTCTGATTTATTTCATTGGACTTATTCACAATGATCGAGTTAATGCCAAGCAAGAAAATTAATCATAATGATGATTTTTCAAGCACTTCAATCTTGCAACATCATGTCATAGAATGATAGTAAACTTTGTCGCAGAATCTTTTAACATTTTTAGTTTGTTTCGTAATTGATAGTCATTACAGAAACATAATATCCCAATGTTTGGAAAAGGTACGAAACAGCATTTCCATCACGTATTGCGAAGGGCAGCACCATAATCAAACCCAATATAAAAGTAATTTGCATTAAACGTTTTATGGCAACACATTAAGAAGAATTGCAGAAACTCAATTATTATAATTAGGAGTTACATAAGAAATTGAACTGTGACGTTATACCTCTAGAAGAAGAGCTGTACAACGAGTGCAATTTCAAGATCTTAGAACAAGCAAGCAGTTCAGCAATGATTTTCTTAGTTATGAGGGGCAATAATAATTAGCGGTAAAATAAAAGATTATAGAGTTTCATTGGAGGCAGTGCGGTAGAGACAGGGAGTATTTGAGAATTTACTTAATTGGGAAGGGGAAGGGGCGAACTCAATGTGATTACTAGGTAAAGATAAAAAAAGATCTTTTCAGAAGTATGCCCTTTCCACGCTGCCAGTTACAAGTGCAATCAAACAATTGCTGATTACTAGGGCAAGTTTTTGCAACTTTTTTTTACCGCTTCCGACAACTTCCTAAATACTTAAAATTTATTTAGTACAGTGTTTTAAGCCGTTTTTAGAATTTTAGATTGCAACTTTTTGCAGCTTTTTTTCTTTTTTACATGCAACTTTTTACTGCAATTTTTACTAAGTAATGGCGGAAAATGTTAGAGAACTTTAAAAAACATGCAATAAAAGTATACCAGTACAGTTCCACTGACTTCGATTTGCATAACAAAGAGCTGTGTGACGTATCTCAATGTTATATAGAATAACACAACAGTTGGCTTACAACTACGTGCACTGTGGAGCAAAGTTTTAGCGTGCTTGGTAAACTGTTGGCAAAAGATCGCCATTTTTCCCCAAGTAATGATTGCAAGTATTTGGCATTATGTGGAAATAAATCGCTTGAGTAAATCACTGTAGTTTAAAATGTTTGAGTATAAATTTTGAGTAAATTAAAATGTTTGTGTATAGTAATAAATTAAAATATTTGAGCATATAAACCAACTTTTGCAACTTTCGTTAAAAATAAATGCAATTTTTTTCAATTTTGTAGTGCAACAAAAACTTGCCCTACTGATTACCCCTCTGAAAATCGCCTTCGTAAATGTCGGAGAAGCACAGCTAGCTATCAGGAAAAAGATTAACTCCGACGCCGTCCCCTGGCTACGTCAATGGTTCGAGATTCTATTATGAAAATTAGGAGAGAATGTTTCTATCAATATTTCGAGAAAATAAGTGGGAAAGCGTGCAAAACACAAGCTTCGTTTTAATTGATTAAAACCTACAGTATAATTAATTACTCTTTCCCTTTTGAGGCCGTAATACTCATGGCGTAAAGCCGAGAGAGCACGAGAATATTTTTAATTTTTTGTTTTTAACAGAAATTCGATACTTTCGGCATAACGCTTTATACAAGCAGTGTAAGAAGCTGCCAGTTGGTTACTACAAACCAGGGTGTCGAACCGTTTCAAATAACGGTTCGGGTTCAGGTTTAGCTCCTGCTCAAAATATTTTAGCGGTTCAGGTTTGGTTCGGGTTCACATGAGCACCATTTTCGAGGTTCAGGTTTGGTTCAGGTTCACTCAAGTAAAATATTACTGGTTCAGGTTCGGTTCGGGTTCATTGACTTAAAATTAAACTGTCGTTACTCGTTTCGTCCAGAAAAAAAAAAAAGGAGAAATTGCTGATCCTGTTGATGATCACCAATGCTCTTATTGTGCGTGTACCAGCGCCAGTGGCATCCGGATAAGGAAAAATATATTCTTACTTTTGTTAGGGGTTCAGGTTCGGTTCAGGTTCACTTGAGCACAATTTTGAGGGTTCAGGTTTGGTTCAGGTTCACTGAAGTAAAATTTTGCTGGTTCAGGTTCGGTTCGGGTTCACCAAAATGAAACGGTTCATTCGGGTTTACGGTTCAGGTTCGGTTCGACACCCTGCTACAAACTAACGATTTTATGCGCTCCAACGCTCACGATTTTATGCGTAGTGCCTTACACGTCTACTTTTTTGATCCGGTTGTTGATTCCGATTTTTGGTTGCTTTCTTCGTTGTTTCGGGTTCTTTTTTTATTGCTTCTTTTCATTCAGTTGGTCGAACGGTAACGTGTTCGTATCTGGAGAAGGAGGCTGGAGGTTCAAGTCTTGGGGCGGTCAAATCCGACACAGTGCTGCCAACGGCTCGCCACCGCTGCGTCATTTCTTCGAAAGAAGCTGGGTTGCCCGGGTGCAATGACGCGGAGATTGGTCCCGCAAACTCGTTACACCCTTCAGCGTAATGAAGCGAGTATAACGATAGATTTAATTTGATTCTTTTGGTTAATGCTTTTTCTTAAAACGGTGCGAGAAAGCAAAGCGCATAAAAACTTTTTCAGAAACTAAGGCAGCACTATCATGCTCATCCACCACTGGCTTAGTATAATCACTGCTGCAATTGAAACGTTGCTGTTTGTTGGCATCTTTCTCGGATGGCCATCTCTACAATTTGTATTGGAAAGAGTAGGATATTTCAACTATTTGTGTGACAGCGATGCTGAAACATTCACAAATGTTTCATCTAACTCTTCATCTAATGAATTCTCGAACACCTGCGGAAGAATCACAGGCTAGTTTTAATTTGGTTTTTACTCTCTCCATATTCACAGTGTATGGATCGTCCTTCCCTCTTGGTTACTTGTTCGATCGCCTTGGTACTTGGAAACATCGTATTATTGTTGGGACTATGTACACCGTTGGGGTAGCATTAATCACTTTTTCAACACCTGCTACATCGTTTTTGTTGTACCCTGCAGCGATAATCATTTCCAGTTCAGCGGTAGGCATTTTTTTCAGTAATCTGCAAGTCGCGAGTCTCACGAAATCTTATCGAGGACTTACCATATCTTTGTTGAACGGATTAATTTCCACGAGCGCTGTTGTGTTTCTACTTGTCAAAAAAGGTTACGATTCAGGGATCAATTTGCGTTTTATGCTGATTATTCTTCTCTGTGCAACGATGATAATATGGATCAGGACATTTGTGTTGATGCCCAGCAAGCTAATACCATTTCCGCCACCAAACCCTGACTTTGAATATGGATACAAAGAGTGGATCTGCTTCAAAACGCGTTCAGTTGCTGAGCATTTTGTTCCTGTTTCCTTGTTTGTTGTAGGGGCTTCGCAGCCAGTTGCCGATCAAGTAATCGAATGCACAAACAACAAAACAATAAACTCGCAGGACGAAATCTCGTTCAAAACTTGTTTGAAAAACAAGTTATTCTGGACAAACTTGTTTCATTATTCCGTTATAACTTTGAGGACTTCAATAGTGTTTGCTATTTTACAAACTTGGCTTGGAGTGTTTACTTTGAAAGCGGAAATCAGTCAATTGACTGATGATTTTGGTACCATAATCTTATTTGTTGGGCTAGTAGCTCCTTTAAACGGCATTCTGTTTGACAGTGTTGTCAAGAAATTGCAAAGAAAACATAACAACCCAGAACTGATCAACTTGAAAGCTTTTTTTGTATCAATGTCTTTAACCAGTATATTTGGCATGCTATTATCTTTGATGATGATGCTATTTAGTCCATACGGAACATTTGCATTTACACTTATAACAAGAAGCTTTGTATTCGGTGGTAACGCAACATTTTTGTCGGTTAGTTTTCCTTCTGCACACCTCGGGAAACTGATTGGTTTAGCAAACTTGAGCAGTGCTTTGACATCTTTGCTTCAATACCCAATATTGTACATTGCCTTCGCGGTGGATCCCACGTTTTACTACATCAATTTGGTGTTTTTGATTGTGATTGCTTTGACGCTGATTCACCCTTTGCTCATATACTTTGATATCAAAAAACACCACCAACACAAGACAAAAATATGAACAAGGGCGTTAAAGGCACATTACAGTTTGCAAACATTTTTGGTGTAGATGTAGTTTCATATGTGACGCAAGACAAGTAAGTAGCACCACGTTTGACGCAAGCGTATAGACATTGAAGTTTAAAGTCAAGTTCAAGTTTATTAGATAGTACTGCACAAGTCAAAAAAAAGACTTTTCCAGTAAAATTAAACTTAAAATTAATTAAAAGTAAAATTAAAAATATCAACAAGATAATATCGACAAGAGCAGCGACAGAGAAGCTACGTAGGGACTGTAAAGTCTTCGTCAATTTAAAACTGCTCGTAACGACTGTTGCGTTGATATCAGAAAAATTCACAGTCACAATACTAGAACAAAAGTTAACTTAGTATACTTCAAACCTCGCGTTCAAACTTCTGCTGGGAAAAAGTTTCTGACTTATAGAGGAATTGAATTGTGGGAAAAAATTGAACCTGATGTAAAAGAACTATCTTGGTTATCATTCAAAAAAAAGATAAAACAAAAAGCTATTCAAAACTATATATCATTTTGACCTTCTTTGTTCCATATTTGGAAATTTATCATTTAACTGTGTAACAATGTTCATTAATTTGTTCTTGTGATAATACCAGTAGAACAAAATAATTGTCTGTTTCTTTTCAATTTGATGTTTTTTTCTTTAAGTTTTCACTTTGTCAAGTAACAAGTCCGGAAGCACCTTGGATTGAAAAACCTTCGGGTTCGTCGGTCCTTCCTGGCCTGAACAAACTAATCGTAATTTTGTTTTATGTGTGTTTGTTTTGTATGTGTTTGTATTGCTCAGGCGAATAAACTGTTTTCTATCTATCTATCTATCTATCTATCTTCGAGACAGTAGCAATCTCTGTACATCTTGAAAAGATGACTTTAAATTCTAAGATAGTCGAGGGTAAGAAGAACAAAAATATCAGGCAATAAAAAAATCCAAAATGCTAATGTTAGCTACTATGAATCAACCAGTATGAAGAGAAACAACATCCCCGTCGTCAGCTAAAGCCACAGGAACCATAAAACACAAAGCGCATCCACTACGTTTCTGTAAATAAAAGAAACTAAATGAACCATACAATTGGTTGACTGAGTGCAAAACGACAGAGCTGTACTAATCAGATGAGTGAAGTAGATATGCTTTAAACATTTTTTTAAAGTTTCGAATTGAAAATTTTCTTATGGGATAGAATTCCAGATTTTAGCTCCATTAAATTTAATGAATTTTTGGGTTCTTCGCAGTCTAAATAACGGCGTAATTTTTTTGGTGGTAGACCTAGTTGAATAAATATTTTTTGACACTGTAAAATAATTAGACAGATTTACAGGAAGATTGTTGCTGCTGTGTCTATGCACGAGTTTGGCCGTTTCATACTGAAATAACAAGGGTATAGTAAGAACATTTGTTTTTTTAACAAGGGAAAAGCACTATCGTTTTATCCACCACAGGTCACAATTCTCATTATCACAGATGTCGTATGTAATTGTCATAGGTGGGCAAAGCGCAACTTTGGCAACCTCCACAATCGCGAATATTGCATTGTGGACTAATGTTTTTGAAATTTGTTGGAAATTAATTGCGCAGCGCTTTTAATATTTTTTGTTTTTGTTCTAGTTGATACCGCAATTTTCTACTTTAGACTAAGTTTTGTTTTATTTCAATCGCAAAGTTTTGAAATGCCGATTTTCTTCAACAAATTACTTGCTTTTTTACTGTCTGAAATCATTAAAGCACAATACTTGCATGGTGTTCTGTGTAGCGCCGTTCTGTTTCTTTTGTCTTAGTAAAGTTTCGAACCTTGTTTTGTCATATGTTGTATTTTACACTCAACGCCATGGCTCATTATCCTGATTTGTGTTTTGATTCAAAAGGCCAAGAGCAAATTATCTAAAACTTGCAGACGTTGAAACTTGGCAAATCCGGTTGTGTTGTAAGTACTTCTTTGTTTATTGTTTAATGACGTAAGAAAATTTTGATTAATCGTCTTCAATCTCTGTATTGTATGCAAATTTTTGGAGTTTGCTAGCCGAGACTTTGCGGTGTCGACACACATTTCAGTTTAGTGTTTGGGGAGAGCAGAGGCTATTTTTTTGTTTTCTGTGACCAAGGAGTAGTCGGTAAAAAAGAAATTGTTATGTTGAAGTCAAGTTATCGCTGCCTTTGCAGCTTGTTTAATAGACATGTTTAAATAGTTAGCATTGAGCCGTCGCTCAAGTGCCAGTAATCTAACCGACTTACTCTACCCTAATATTTCTTTTACGCTACCCATTAGTGCTGAAGTTAAATTTTCAATTTTACCAAGACTCAGCTTCCAAACTAGCATTGGATTTTAGTACCAAATTGTCAGTTATTGTTTATGGGCTACGTCTGCAACGGAAATTCATCGAAACCGCTAATCGCTGACCTCGGACAATACAGATTATATTTTGAACCAAGTCGCGTGTTACAAATTCCGCACCTAGCAGACGTAGATCTAAACCGAATTCGAAACATTTTGTAAATATAAATGCAAGAGTAAATTTGCGTTTTGATCTCTGGGATTAAATCTCGTACCGCGATTGCGGAATTGCGTGGCGCTTTAACTGAATACAAAATTTTGGTTCCGGAAATAAGGTTGTTTTCAAAAAATTAAAAAAAATAAACTGCGCTTAGTAGAACAGCGCTTTTGGTAAATGCTATTCGTGCCCACCTCTGGTACATGTGTATAAGCATCATCGCTTATATTGTACGTTTCATTTTTTCATAGTAGTTTGAAATCAATTTTATTTTGTGCCTGATTTTTCCGCTTTAATTTCATCTTCTTAGTGCGTCTTTTTCTGTGGAAAAACATGATAATTCAACATAGGTGATCACAAATAACATTACATCAAAAGCTCAGCGCAACAATTAAAGCATAATGATCGTTTCAACTAGTAAAAGCACAGCGCGAAATGCGGAATTTAAGTTTTTTTAATATCTGAAGTGCAGTGTAACTTTTGCAATAAGCTTTTTGATTCAATTGAAGCGCAAAGCATATCCGCAAATGCGGAAAGGCATTTTAGTACCAAGTCAAAGCGCTGCTTCCGCAATTAAAGTTTTATGACGCTACCACGAAAATACTGCATTTTTGCAATATTTTTAACAAAAAAATAGCATATAAGTAATTTGCTGAAGAAGGACGGCGTTTATCAATATTACAATCAAAATCAAACAAAATTAATTTTGATGTATATAATGCGGTATTAACAGAAGAAAAAATTGAAAACGCGGCGCAATTAAAGAGGAACAAATTTTAGTCCGTTAAGACTTTAGTCCGAAACGCTACTTGAGCAATGTCGCAAAATAAAAAATAAAGCGCAAAGCGCAACTAGCGTAGATTGAGTTTTGTTCTTGCTGATTGCGCAATACCCACCTCTGTAGAATAAATGAATTCGTTTATGTTTTTAACAGTGCGGTCTTGTCGATTCAAAGGTGTCGTTTCCGTGCGGGTATCTACACTTGACAAACTTTTACACAACAATACTAAACTTGAGTTTCGATGAATTATTTCAACGTTAAAATTATTGCAACAACTACAGCACATCGATTTTTTGCATTACTATGATGCGGTAGTTTTGTCAGCTTGATTGCAGCACGAATCAAATACTTTTCAACAAAACATTCCAAACCCGAGGCAGAACATGTTAACGATGCGAACTCAACGGGAAGTCAAATTCAAATTTAATCGTTTTGACATGCCTAGTTATAAAACCAGGGCTTAGTTTTTGTTGCTTTTTTTTTTTGGCGAGTTGTAGTTCAACAAAAATATGAGTGCATGAAAAAAACAAATTTATTTTTTATTTTTTGTTGTTTTTGTATCTATTCGCTCGTTTTAGTTCTCCATCGGTTGGCAGCATGGCCGAGAGAGTAAACTCTGATTGCATGACTTGCATTCCACCCGCACCCTGGTCACGTTGTTGCATCCTTGGGTATAAGGCGCTTTATAATAATTATCTATGCTTGGCGGCTTCGAAGAAACAAGCCGCAAGAACATCAGTGGACAAGAATTCTAAAAAATCTACAGGAGCATTGAATCCAGAAACCCCTAAGCGGTGCAGATTTTTCCAGGGGATCGTCCAACAGTTACCATCTTACGATGGCCGGTGACAAGAATGCACAACAATCAAAGGTAGGCAAAGCGCAACCTCCGCAATCGCGAAAGTTGCATTGCGCTTTAAATTTTTTTTTAGGTCTAGCGGAAGTTGCGTTGCGGTTTCATATCTATAAAATTTGTTGCGGATAATTGCGCTGCGCTTTAATTTTTTTTTTTTTTTTTGTTGGTTAATAACGCAATTTTGTACTTTGAACTACACTAAATTTTATAGTAATCGTAATATTGTCAAATACCAACCTGCTGTTGCAAATTATTTACTCCTTTTCCGCCAAAAGTCACAAAAATGTAGAATTTTCATTATCTCTTGTAAATTTAATTGCGGAAGTTGCTTTGACTTGGAACGAAAAGCTGGTTCTGCAACAACGGAATTGCGTTGCGCATCAACTGAATCAAAACGTTCTTTGTGAATGTTGCGCTGTGCTTCTGAAAATAAAAAAATTAAATTGCGCATATTGCGAAGTGCTTTTAGTGGTATAAAAAATCGTTGCACCGCCCTTTTTGTAAAATGGTTATTCGTACCTACCTCTGACAACAACATTCTTCTCCGTCAAAAAAACTTGACCTTGATCAATTTTTTCGCGTTCAAGTTTGCATTCTGATAACTTGCAGTATAATACATTGCGTAGCAGGCGTGCTTCTTGACAAAAAGCTATCACGATTTCAGTGTGTTATTTTACTTATTTATGTTACGTGTTTCAGCAGTTACTGCTTGAAGTTAAACCTTTGAGCCTTTTGTGATTATTTCAACCGTGTATGAAATTTGTAACGATTAAGGTTTTTTCCAATAATGTTTCTGAAATTGCAAATCACACTCACACAGACACACAAATTTTAGCCAAATTGAATGTGTAAGTATATCTATGAGCTTTAATTAGTTCGTTGCTTTAATTGAAAATAAAGTTATGTTGCAAAATATCTTGATCATTGAAACTGCATTTTGAAGATCCTAGTTTTCGATGGAGCTGCAGAAGATTGGGTCTCGCTTCAATATGTGTTGAAAGAAAAAGGATATTTTGAATATCTTTGTGAAAATGATACATCTGACAGTCAAATGTCTTTACAACTAGTTCCTCTGAAAATGATTCTTCAGACTACATTCAAACGAACATGCTTTTAAACATTGGTACTCACTGTGCAGTAGCGTACGCAAGATTTTGAAAAGAGGGGGGGGGGGCCAGAAACTTCAGAAAATTTGAGAGGAACATAGATCAGAATTTGAAATTGTCACACTCAAGTTTTGTCCCATTTTTCGCCCAAAAACAGGTGAAGAGCAAAAAAAAAAGGTCTTCACTTAAATTTCGCCCAAAACCAGGTGATTTCGAGCTCAAAGTCTGATACCCAACTTGCAAAGGGGGGGCCAATGCCTCAATTTTGCTCACTTTTCTATGCAATTTTGCATTCCTGGCCACCCAGAGGGGGCCATGGCCCAATGGCCCCCCCCTAAATACGCCCCTGTCACTGTGGTATTGATTGTTCAAGACAGGATTTAAGCTTTAACCTTGTTTTTACTTCCTGGTTATCAATTTTATTCCTTTTCTTCTTTCCAGTCGGATAGCTGTTCGATCGCTTGGCCTCAACTTGGATCTACCGATGCATTACATCAGCTTGTTTCACTGTATGCTTTCTTCTTCTGACAGTCTCGAGGTCCACGACCTCAGTACTACTCTACCCCCTCATGATCATTATGGCAATGTCAGGTCATGCCAAAATCATCAGCTATTGCCTACTGGCGAATTTAGCAAAATCAGGTCGAAAGGCAATTATAAGTACTGTACTATGAATGGACTAACTGATTCTGCTGTTGTCACCTTTTTGCTTACTAAGAAGGGATACAATGATGGTACAAATCTCTACAGAATTTTTTAAATGTTGTCACTGCTAACACTCTTCATCTGGGACCCCCTCTATATTTTAATGCCTCAAAAAGTGATTTATTATCCACTCACCGCGCAATCGACGATCTATGGATGGAAAGAGCGGATTTGCTTCAAAAAACGTGAAGAATCGCGTGCTACGAGCGAAATACAAACGGTGTCAGGTGGCGTAGCTTTGAATGAGAAGCCGAAAAACAGCATCGAAATTATTGAATCCAAAGACGAAATCCAGGAAAAAGTGCCCTTTACATCATGCTTGAAAAACAAGCTATTATGGACCAGTATTTTTCACCTGAGCGCTCTCAATCTACGGCTTTCCATTTCTACGACGCTGTGACGCAGTGGCTGGAAGGAATTGGCGAGAGCGATGAAAAAATCAGCCAACTCATCGACGATCTGGGGATAATCCTCATTTTTGCTGTGTGTGTGGCTCCACTCAATGGCTTGTTAGTAGATCTCATAACGAGATACATCCAAGACGAGAACAAGAAAGTTTGTGACTTGATGGGATCATTTGCGTCCATGCTTGCCTCAAGCAGTCTAGGAATTCTGATGTCAATGATGACGTTGATTCCTTCGATATATGGTTCCTTCATTTGCCACTTGTTTGTTACTGGATTTGTATTTAGGGGTGGGGTAGCGTTTGTCATGGTTCACTTCCCATCAGAGCATCTTGGAAAGTTGATAGGCATTCAGTTTACTTGTGTTGGCGTAATCAATTTACTGCAGTATGCGTTGTTTGCAATTTCGATTGCAGTAGAGCCAACGTTTTTCTGCATTAACATCGCGACGCTTTTGCTTTGTTTCCTTACATTGATTCATCCCATCGTAATTTGGCTTGAAGCGCATACTTTGGTCTCCCAAAATAATTAATTTTTGTACATGGTGGTGGCAAATTTTGTTTATCTTGTGCATTACACCACTTTTACACCCACAAAAATCGGGCTCCGAGATTTCATAACTTTTTCTCTCTTTTTTGCTGTTTCGGCTTAATCACAGTTTTTCATGGCTAAGTCCGTGAGAAACAAAGATAAGATGTTGCAAGCAAAGCGATATGTTCCTCCACAACCGTAGATTTTTCTTGAAGCATTTTAACACTTGGGTTCCAAATATCCCTCCCTACAATTACTAAAATTGCTTTTGCCAAGAATCGAACCTGATTATCATCACAAACCGAACCCGGTTCCACGATTATTAAAATTTAAAGTCCAATCAAATTATAACTTCGGTGAAGCGGAAATATTATTCAGCCAAATAATAGCAATGACCAGCAAGACTAAAGGCATTCTAATGATTTATTTACAATCACAAATACAAACGTTTTCGTCTTCCATCAGGCCTCTTCAGGTATTAGCTAAATTATAACCATGTTAACTTCAGACTAACTGGAAAAAATGAAATACAAAAATCAAGCGATATCAAGGTCTCGAGTCACCGGGCGTTAAAACAATAAAGATTATTAATCGCATTTAACAGGTCAACAGTTCATTTACTAATGGAAAGTAAAGAAATTCGTGGGGAAAAAACTGCACCTTAAGTAATAGGCTTACTATCATTTGTAGACATTTAAAAGAAAAGACGAGCCATAAGCATATATTTGGCCTAAAAATCAGATTTACATTGTTTCAGAACCTTGAAAGAATTTAAGTCATGTCGAAAGAATACACTTTGAAGTTTCAGAACCTCGAAAGAATGCACCTATATGTGGCCAGCCAGCATAAAAACAATGCGATTAAACGACATATCCTTTCGTGTGCTGTTTGTTCTAACGTACGAAATGACTTAAATTCTTTCGAGGTTCTGAAACAATGTAAATCAGATTTTCAGAGCAAAATTTATAAAGCTTTATTAATAAACATCAACCTAATTTAAACTTAATTAAACACACAATTATACGCTCATGGCTCGTCTTTTCTGTTAAATATCGACAAAATACTCGCAATTGATTATTGTGCTGTTTTTTCCCCACGAATTTCTTTATTTTCCATTAGTAAATAAACTGTTGACCTGTTAAACGCGATAGATGATCTTTATTGTTTTAACCCTATTTGTACCGGGGGGGGCAAATCTGCCCCCCTTATCAGTTATTTTAATATAGCTCCTAAACGAAAGCAAAGTTTTGCTTTGATGCACCCTGACTTTGAATCAAATTTAATAACACACATTTTCAGAAACTTTGGGGTCAGCTGGACAACCGGAAGTGACGTCATTTTTGCCTTTGTCAGAGGCACTTAAGGAGTTTTATGCAGTTTTGAGCACAATTCATGCTTATCAGTGCGCATATTCTCTTGATTGTACTGCGTATTCATAGTCAATGCTAATCTTCAGCTGGAATAAAATACTTTATATACTGATAAATTCATTGCATCATCATTACGTCATTGATGACGTCATAATTCAAAAATATTGCTATTTCTGCTGTTTCTTGAAATAAACTGCGTTTGCATAAAAAAAATATTCATTTTCATCAGCTGCTAAATGACAAAATGAAAATTATACTGCAGTATTCTATAATTTTGTGAAATATACTATATTTCAGTCACAAAAAATTACAAAGAATAATCAACACAATATATTAACGATGATGTCATCATGCATGTGACGTCATCATGCATCATGACGTCATCATTTGCGATGACTTTTACAGGGATGTTTTTGAAATAACAAAAGTCCAAACTAAAACTAATATTTTGCAGCATTTAGGCAGTTTTGCATTCTGTTATAAGGATTTACTGGTTTTGATGACGTCATCATCGTTTTCGTGACGTCACAACCTCAAAAAAATTATTTTTAAAAATTTAACAAAAAATAGCTTCAACAACCAAAAAATCTCAATTCTATCACTTACCAATCGGTTTTTAGATAGGGGGGCAAATTTGCCCCCCCGGTACAAATAGGGTGTAAAAATAGCCCAGTATATATAGGGTTAACGCCCGGTGACTCGAAACCTTGATATCACTTGATTTTTGTATTTCATTTTTTCCAATTGGTCTGAAGTTAATATGGTTATAATTTAATTAATACCTGAAGAGGCCTGATGAAAGGCGAAAACGTTTTATATTTTCGGTTGTAAATAAATCATTAGATGACTTTAGTTTTACTGTTCACTGCTATTATTTGGCCAATCAAATTACTACCACACCAACGTGGTGACATGGCAACTCTACAAATCAATTCAAACATATATGGAAACGTGTCTTGGGCTTAATTTTAAACTCCTTTGTAATTTCTGAGCAACGTAATTATCGTGCTAACAATCTGCTGCCTATAATAGTGATAGAGCACTAAAAAGTTAATCGTGACTTCGGAAACATCACAAGAGCAGTTATGTCGTTACAATGCAAGCTTGTGCGTGATGATAATCGAAGCAAATTGTTGCCAGGTTATTTCGAGAAAGTAAGATACCGTATAGTTACATCAAAGTTAATCTTGAAAGACTATTTGACGAAAGGAAGTCAAACGTTTTTTAAGTGCATATATTGCGCAGCACTTTGAAATTTTGTATCTTTGTTGTTGTTCTACAGTTGGTAGATTATTGTATATTGGTGAACAAATTTCCGAATAAAGAGTAAAAACTTTTTTGTCTGCGGAGGTTTAAAAAAGCATTCAAGCTGAAAGTTTTCCTGCTTGGTTTTCACTCAGAAAGGTTTAGAAAATTTTAAGACTATCACCGTAAAATTTGAGTTTTCCACTCTTTTTTCTAACGATGTGAAAATTTAGATTTAAGTCTTTTTCCATCAAATTTTGCAAGAATTGCTATACACTCAAAAACAAAATTTCAAAAAGTTACCGGTTGGTCGAGCGGTAACGTGTTTGTCCCTGGAGCAGGAGTTTTGATGTTCAAATCTCGGGGGCCCACGCGGACAAAGAGTTGCCAACAGCTCGCTACAGCTGTGGCATTTCTTTGAAAGGAGCTGTGTTACCCGGGCGCAATGACGGGATAATGGGCCCCACCAAACTCGCAACACGCTACGGCGAAATACCGCAAGTACAATAAAAAATTTGATTTGACTAAGTAATTTTATAGCTTTCAATCAGTAGTGCTATTTAGCCGGTTTGAGCAAACCGGTTGCCGAGCTCAGAAAACGTTGACTTGAAAAAACCAGTAGCTAAATTAAAAAAAAAAAAACTTACAGCAAATCTTGTTTCTACGAAATTTGGACAGGGTATTTACTTCCAATGTGTTTTGTGATAGCACTATCGAAAAAGGGTCAGAATTGTAAATTAGCAGCTTTTAAGGTAAAAATATGTTTGTTTTTTTAAATCATTACACGGTACAAACCACGCCATAAGAGTTTAAAAGGGCATTCAAGTCGAAAAAATTTTGCTCGGTTTTCTCTCAAAAAAATTTATTTTGACAAGCCTAAAGATTAACTTCAAAAAATTTAAGCTTTTTCGATCTTCTGTTTCCAAGAATGACAATTTAGATTTCCCCTTAGAAATTGAAGCTTTTCCCTATTGAAATTTTGTCGGGGTTGCCAACTACAAACAAAATTTCTAAAAGTTAATGAATGTTTGTAACTATCAATAAGAGTTTTCGGCAGTACTTTGTCAAAACAAAGTAAAGGGTCAGAATTGTAAATTAGTTGATATTTCAGTAAATTCAACGCAGCTTTCCAAAAGTTAGTTTTCTGTCACAATAGTGGCAAAATGGCAACACCGAAATAAGAGAAAAAGTGTTAACTTAGAACTGCAATATCTTGAAAACGGAAAGACGTAAAACGTACAAATTAGGTGAGAATGCATTTTAGGCTTTTCCTAACATTTTGGTCAACAGTAAAAAACTTTGCTTGAATGCCCCTTAAAAACTTTATGGTCTGTTTCACCCACAATTGTGATTATCAGGGGTGTCAAACTCTTAATTTTATTCATTATAGAAGTAAAACACCCCTAGTTGATCCAACACTCAAGCACTCCTGATTATCCCAATTGCGAGTGAAACAGATCGTAGTAGGGTTTTGAATTTTTAACTTTAAATTTTTGCATGCAACGTGCGGTACCATGCTATAATCTATCTATCAGACCAACCTGTCTAGCACTATTTTGAATCAACTAAATCGTAAACCATTCTAAATTTTTTCATGGATTAAAGTTCTTTCACTACACAGACAAAATGGTAACACCAAAGTAATGGAAATATTGTAAACTTTGAACTGCAATATCTTAAAAATGGTAAGGAGGAGTCCGTTCAATTTTACTTAGGATGCTTTTTTTACTTTTCCGGCATTCCAGTAACCAATGAAAACTTTGACCTAGGTACCCCTTTAAGTTTTCGTCAACGACTTGAGTTTTACCTTCAGCAAGTCATTTTTTGAAGTGAAAATTACTCTGCCATTAAGCGTTGATGAGTACTGAATCGTAACTGTACTAACGAGGGGTAAAGTTCAGATTAAGATCAAAAAATATTTTTTCCCAAAATCTTAGCTGTTCAACCTTTCTTTTTCAGAAATATTTTGGTTGTTTGAGACTTTCAGTAGTAAAAAACTTTACTTATATACTTTCGTACAATTTTTTACGTTTTTTTTTTTTTTCGGTGGACTCTCAGAGGTGCATTTAGGTCTTGATTCTTTTTTGTTTCGAAATGCAGGTCTGCTTTTGCTTTTTTCTTGTCAGAGATGGAGTCGAGGACACAACCTTCGAGGCCATGGACAAGGACGCAAAAAAATCTAAGGCCTAGGACCAACTTCTCGAGGACAGACCCTCTCAAGGCCAAGAACAGAATTGTTCGATGCCAAGACCAAGGACACAAGGCGCAAGTGTTATCAAAAAAAAAATGGTCCTCAAAATTTTTTTTCAGGTAACCTCCAAAAAAAAGAGGTTTCTGCCGATTTTCAAGGTTAAGTGATAAAAAGGTCAAGGCCATGGCCCATTTCAACGAATCAAAAAAAGTGCTGTCCTCGAGCCCAGAACAGGACATTTTTTGAGGGCTTGCAGGCTTCGAGGCCAAGGTCAAGGACTTCAAAATGCGTCCTCGAGGACTTCACCTCTGTTTTTAATGTTTTGCTTACAAAAAATGGTTTTTAACACAGGGATGTGGAAGCGGAAGCGGTGGAAGAGGTAAATTTTCGTGAAGGCCGAAGCAGAGTTGTACGTCGGGCCGGACTTTTCGGGTCGGGTTCGGGCCTAAAATTGACAAAAATTTTGGGCTTGATTCGGGCCTGAGACTTGCTTTTTGCCTTAGATGAACAAAAATATAATCAAAATAACTTAGCAACATTGCTAAATTTTTCAGACCTAACTTAAGTTTCGGGTTTTTTCGGGCATGATTCGGGCTTGAAATTAATTTTCGGGTTCGGGCCGGGTTCGGGCTTATGTTTTCGGGTTCGGGCCTGAACTAGTTGGCCCGTTTACAACCATGGGCCGAAGCCATTTTGACCATTCATATTCAACGTCAAAACTTAAATGTGGTGCAATTTTTTAAAAAGTATACTACGAAAATGAATGTTTGATCGATCATCATCAGCAAAGAAGCATTTTTAAAGGTTTTTGGCCACCCTCATCAACTCAAAGATGATTCATGTAGCTAACCAACTCATTTTTTAAATTACAAGTGTTCGAAAATTCTCTATCTTAGTCCTAAATTTGAAAGGTTTTTTTCAAAACTGCTTTTAAATAGGGCTTTGCCCATTTGTGGGGGTCATACTCGTATAAACAAAATCTGGGGCCATACTACTATAAAACAGCATTCATCATATAAACAAAGCTTCCAGTTCAAGCATTTCATTTTCTTTCTCTGCGATAATGTATATTCTGGAAAAGCAAAGAGAGGAGAGCCTCAAAAGGTCTCTAACAAAGATTAATATTGTATGGCATTTAAAGATGCTGTTATAATGCTTGTCTTAATTATTGCTACATACCATTAGCGACAAGAATTATTCTAATGTGATACTGTGTATAAACGTATAATTCTAGCGATGTTTTTTATTGTGCTGTCATAAAAATACACGTTGCAAGCAAAATTTTGGAGTCCACCACATGCACAAACAAGTTCTTAAAAAAACAAAAAATCTTCAAATGTGGAAGCTTCGCTCCAGGGCTACCTAAATATAGCCGAGTAAAGATTTGTGCTTAACAGCGCAGATGCAATTGAAATATGGTAATATCTCGAGCGCTTGAAAATCCGCCCTAGACCCCTAATAATCACTTATTGGAACGACCGACCTTTGTTTTTACGCGGCCATTTCCAAACAAACGAGTGCGAAGTTTCAGACTTTTGCTTATAACTCGAGAACGGTTTGATATAGCTACATGAAATTTTGACAGAAGTTTGAGGGTAATAAGTTGCATGTTTGCACCAAATTTCGAGGCAATTACCGTAGTTGCATGACTTAGATTTTAGGACCCGAAAACCGTCCAAAAACTTTGGCGTAAAAAGAGTCTCTTTTAAAAATCGGCTTAAGTACGGTAAAAAATGTTTCACATGGTTTTATGTCTTTAGATAATCTTTTATCCCTACCAACCCACTTTTGGCCACGATGAGGTTTTTTCTTTTTTTTTTTCCTTTTATTTCCCATTTTTTTCCTTTTTCTTTCCTTTTTTTTCATCCTAAATCTGTACGCTCTTCTTCTCCTAAACCATAAAACATCGAAATCTAATTTTTGTGTAAAGTTGTTGACCTGCAAAAGCAATTTTGTCTCCCGAATTTTTTTTGGCCACTCCCCAGGAACTTCCCAAAATAGGGCCCCAAAACATCAATTTTTTTAACAGCTCAAGGTAGGGAGCCAGTCTTTTTGATATCAGCAGGTATTTAACAGACAAATATTTTGACGCAGTTTGAGGGTACCCCCCCGGTAACCGCCCCCCAAATGGGGTCCCAAAAAATCAATATTTTGAACGGTTCAAGCTAAGGTGTCAGTTTGTTTTGATTCAGTAGATATTTAACCGACAAATACTTTGACATAATTTGGGGGTACCACCCCTCGGTGACTCCCCCCAAATGGAGCCCTCAAAACTGAAGTTTTTGAACGGGTCAAGCTAAGGTGCCAGTTTGTTTTGATATCAGTAGATATTTAACCGACAAATTTTTTGACATAATTTGCGGGTACCACCCCTTCGCAGACCCCCAAATGGACTCTTAAAAATCAATTTTTTGAACGGCTTTACCTAGGGTGTCAGTTTTCTTTTTATATCCTTAGATATTTATCAGACAAATATTTTGTCAGTTTAGGGTGCCCCCCTCCCCGGGAGACCCCGAAAAATCTTTTTTTTATGACTTAAACTAGGGCGCTAGTTTTTTTTTAATCAGTAGATATTTGAGTCGGTCGTACAAAGGGGTTGCTTCTTAACAAGCTCCCATCTAGTTATTTTAAACTTCTGGCTGAACGTTCAGAGAAATTTGCATCAGCTGAAGAATAACGATCATAACGATTTGCATCGATAATAACGATTTGCATCAGCTGAAGAATAACGATCATGTGATTAATTGGACTTTTTGCTTCAGGGTAGCTTTAAATTTAAATTCCTGACTACGCCCATGTGCAGATCCTTCTGATGACAAAGACAAACCACTGATAACGATTATATAATTTGGTTCTATATGATGTGTTTAAGATGATGATAACAAAGTGGTTTCATTTTAACTTATCTGAGAAAAATTTCTGCCAAAAAACTTTCAGATCAAAAAATTTTAGCCAAAATTACGTCATCAAGTGGTGGAAGCAGAAGTGCTAAAGGTGGAAGCGGAAGCGATTCAAAAGTTGCCGCTTTCACATCCCTGGTTTAACATGACAAGATTTTTCTGTGGTGTATGTGTAAATTTTCAACTCTATAATAACAATAGATCTTGCTTTTGCATCACCATCATGACGTACTCTACTCAAGTAGAGTACGCAATAATCAGTTGATCAACTTACCTATATTAATAGAAATTTTTACCGCACAAAGATATTTATGACATTCGTGCTTTCTTTCACGACCAGATAGTGAACCTTTTTACTGTACATGAGGCTTTGCAATAGTGCTCATGTGAATATAATAAACACCATTTCTTCACGAAAGATATCACGGTTGTTATGAAAACTTTTATAAGCTAATCACATTCGCGATACAAGCTTTTGTGATGCAACAGTCAATATTTGTGACGAAATGGTGTTGCAAATTTTCATGAACACCATTGCAAAACCTCTAGTAATACAAATTAGTGTATAGGTCTAAAAATTCATCACAATCAGAAGTGTCGCCAGCTTAGCGAGATCAGGGGAGCAAAGCTGAAAACCGGGGGGGCAAAGTTTTGCCGGTAAATTATTGCAGTATTTTAAGAGTTAAGTGGTTTGTTTGTGTGGTGGGGTTGTAAATTTCGTTTTGCCTTTGAGTAGGTTAATACAGCTTTTTTGCGTTGATTAAGTTCATATAATAACCATTTTCAGCTTTATTTTACAAACTAATTACTTAGGTTGCAATGAAACGATTACTAAACCGTATATTTATTTAATGCCTATCTGACGTGCATGATTGTCTTTGTCTTTTGCATAAAAACAGCATCGAATCATATCGGTTATTATACTACATTGTTTAAAGCAAGACACAAACTTGCAACAAAAATTTTAGGCATATTCTATGGCTATCGCGTTGGTAAACATATCTAAATAATAAGAAAAGTTAAGAACTGCGCATTAAAAACTACCTTGAATGATTTTTGAATAAATGCAAAAAGCAGACTGTCTCTGACATATTGAAATATTGACAAAGCCGCTAACTCAACAATTGCTGAAAAAATAACTTAAATCTTCTCATTTAACTAATAGTAGAGCAGCAAAGACCGCAATTTCGGCCAAATCGTTCACATCGTGAATAAAGTGTCAAACTTTCATAAAATGGTGTTCCTGGTGTACTAATCGATATCCGAACCGGTGCCAAAAAATCGGAGTGGGGGAAAGTCTTCAAAATCCTCCCCAGAGTTTGCATTTAGCGTCATCTAGCGGAAAAATATTAAAATCGATTTTTAACCAATTTCAAAGAAGTTTAGAATTTTTGTTTGACTCGCTACGGCACTACAAAGGTTATTGTAGATAATTAGTAATTCTGTTTATTATTAATGACGTCACAATGTTGTATAAGTGACGTCATGAGAGCTCAAATCCGTGAATTTGATTTTAATTTTGTGTGATTTTATTTAGAGTATTATACAAGAGCAACCTTAAACGTTGAAATGAAAATTACAAAAAACATTGCAAAATATTTTTATTTTTACCCACATGACGTCATAGTGACGTCGTAATAGCCTGCAGTGGAATATTAAATTCCTTGTCACATCCGATGTATCTATAGTACTATTTGCTGCTCAAGTTAAAAAGTTTAGCTTGGAAGTAGGTTACTGTTACTGGATGATTTTTCTGATGACGTCAACATGACGTCATCATAAGTAATCAATAAATCCATTTTAATTTTATTTAACATTTAGAATATTATTCACGGAACAAGCACAAAAGTTTGATTGAAAATTTGGTTACATCACCAATTAGTTTTCCTGAGCCCCATGATGTCATGATGACGTCATTATGCCCAAAATGTGAACTTAAAGCGGATTGGCTTGTCTAAACTTAAAGCGGATTGGCTTGCCTCTCAAAAACTGTTTGAAATCGTGGCACCCATAATATTTGCACATAGATGCGTCGAAGCTGTAATATTCGTAATTTGGCTCATGTTGTCAAATTTTTTGATTTAAATGTTCAATGAGAGATCTGATTTTTGCAAATTTATTGGTTTTATCCAAGCGTGTGTTGTCGGCTATATGAAAGTTTGCAAAAATTGTCTCAAATTTGTCTCTACTCATAGCATTTGCAACAAGATCATGATGATAGTATACACTCGTTTACAGTAGTTAATTTAATAGCATTGTACTGCGACTACGAGTTGTATAAATTTACAGTCCCTGCTTAGAAAGAATTTGAAACTTTCTGAGATGCTCAAATCTCGCTTTGCAATAATATTGATAAAATTTTGACCATTGCAAAGATGCAGCTAAAATTCTTGAGTTCCCAAGTTTTACCACTTAAAATTTTCGCTGAAAATATAAATAATTCGAAGTAATTAGGTTTATCGAAAAACGACATAATTGTATTTGTTTTAAATATTACCTTTTGATCTATAATTTCAAACAACGTGGGTATCGCAATTGTATACCAGAACTAGTAAAATAAACAACAGCGCGTTAATTTCCAACACGCGCTTTGCTATCACATGTGCCGAGCGTCCTATATGTAGGACACCTACTCAAACCAAAATTACTCTTCGCCCAATTGTTTTTTTTTATGTAAATAAAGATGCACAAGATTTTTTAATGTTTTTTACTCCAAATACACTTATTTTTTTAAAAATGTCTGTTTGGGTTAAGTTCTGACATTGTTTCAAAAATTGCTAATATTGCTATAGCCAAAATATTAGGAGTAAGTATGAAAATCGTTCAACAAATACTTATTTGCGTATAAGCTTCAAGATAACTTTTCAAATTTATTGAATTATAAGATATTAGCCTATGTTCTGACAAAAGTTTTGTTTTAGTCGGATGTAATATTTCGGAGAAAATTTTATTGGCGTTTTGCCGTCCTACATATAGGACGCTCGGCACATGTGATAGCAAAGCGCGTGTTGGAAATTAACGCGCTGTTGTTTATTTTACTAGTTCTGGTATACAATTGCGATACCCACGTTGTTTGAAATTATAGATCAAAAGGTAATATTTAAAACAAATACAATTATGTCGTTTTTCGATAAACCTAATTACTTCGAATTATTTATATTTTCAGCGAAAATTTTAAGTGGTAAAACTTGGGAACTCAAGAATTTTAGCTGCATCTTTGCAATGGTCAAAATTTTATCAATATTATTGCAAAGCGAGATTTGAGCATCTCAGAAAGTTTCAAATTCTTTCTAAGCAGGGACTGTAAATTTATACAACTCGTAGTCGCAGTACAATGCTATTAAATTAACTACTGTAAACGAGTGTATACTATCATCATGATCTTGTTGCAAATGCTATGAGTAGAGACAAATTTGAGACAATTTTTGCAAACTTTCATATAGCCGACAACACACGCTTGGATAAAACCAATAAATTTGCAAAAATCAGATCTCTCATTGAACATTTAAATCAAAAAATTTGACAACATGAGCCAAATTACGAATATTACAGCTTCGACGCATCTATGTGCAAATATTATGGGTGCCACGATTTCAAACAGTTTTTGAGAGGCAAGCCAATCCGCTTTAAGTTTAGACAAGCCAATCCGCTTTAAGTTCACATTTTGGGCATAATGACGTCATCATGACATCATGGGGCTCAGGAAAACTAATTGGTGATGTAACCAAATTTTCAATCAAACTTTTGTGCTTGTTCCGTGAATAATATTCTAAATGTTAAATAAAATTAAAATGGATTTATTGATTACTTATGATGACGTCATGTTGACGTCATCAGAAAAATCATCCAGTAACAGTAACCTACTTCCAAGCTAAACTTTTTAACTTGAGCAGCAAATAGTACTATAGATACATCGGATGTGACAAGGAATTTAATATTCCACTGCAGGCTATTACGACGTCACTATGACGTCATGTGGGTAAAAATAAAAATATTTTGCAATGTTTTTTGTAATTTTCATTTCAACGTTTAAGGTTGCTCTTGTATAATACTCTAAATAAAATCACACAAAATTAAAATCAAATTCACGGATTTGAGCTCTCATGACGTCACTTATACAACATTGTGACGTCATTAATAATAAACAGAATTACTAATTATCTACAATAACCTTTGTAGTGCCGTAGCGAGTCAAACAAAAATTCTAAACTTCTTTGAAATTGGTTAAAAATCGATTTTAATATTTTTCCGCTAGATGACGCTAAATGCAAACTCTGGGGAGGATTTTGAAGACTTTCCCCCACTCCGATTTTTTGGCACCGGTTCGGATATCGATTAGTACACCAGGAACACCATTTTATGAAAGTTTGACACTTTATTCACGATGTGAACGATTTTCGGCTTAGCTGCTCTACTATAAACATGATAACAGCTAGCATATCGGCTGGAAACGACTGACGACAGGAAACTCCAGAAAAAATATGAGCAAAATTTAATATCGCTACCTCTATGATGAATACTGTAGCTAATAATATACAATCGTGTATTACTAGCCAAAGTAGAAAAATGAACAGTTTAGCATTTATACTTGAATGCCTTATTCTGTTTTAGTATTGCACATAACTTCATTAAGACAGGTAAGTGCCGATGTAGGTGGTGCATCCCACAAAAGAATTTCTGCTGCATCTCTCCCAATAGTTCGCATCGGTACGGTGTGTAACTTTGCTGTTACAACTTGCAACATTACTAAACGATGCATTTTATCCTCGAAAAAACGTCAAAAAAGCTAAAGATTCCTGACCCCGCTGGGGAGCTCACAGCGCCACCCCAGACCCCCTAGCTGGCTTTAAAGCCGTCTTACCATAACTTTTGTGTTTGAAAATTCTTAATTGCCACCAGCACTCCTTCCAAATCTTAGTAAACGTTTCTGCGGACTTCCTTGCAAGTATTGACGAAAATGAGCGTTGAACTTTGGTCCGGAAATCTCCAGTTTGAGCATCATCCCTCCTCCCAATGTTCAAAATTATTAAAAAATAGACAAATTCCGTAAATCATCCCCCAATGGTCAATATGGATTGGCACCACTGATTACTGTATCGGTAATGCAGCACGACTATATTACTGCTGTAAAAAAATCATCACAAATAGCAGCACCAAACAGCCAAAACGGTACTATAAGACTACTAAAGTTTACTCAAAATCTCAGATATCAGTAACGTTACTAGTGCCGAGAACACTGCTATAGTTTGTTTTGCTACCGTTACTAATCGATCTAGTTAAATAAACTATACGGTAATGGACACTTCTTGCAAATCTGAAAGTCAGAAAATTCCCGTAGTCTAGCAATCAAAGAATCGGTGAATTGATTCCGATTTGGGGGAGGAATGCAGTCTGTTTCTCTGTTAGCTCAGAGTTTCTGCAGATTGATTACTCATACTGCTGAACAAGATCCCAATTAAAATACAGTATGGTTTGAGTTGCTAAGCTAAGGCCTTCCACTTCCAGACATGGGCTTGTCAACTCAACTCACTTTTGCTAAGTTTGCTAAACCGTAGCCTACATTTACCTCATAGCCTAAAAGTATAGGAGGGCACAAGTCCGTTAATCGTTAATCCGTTAATAACGAAGCTAACTTTTTCATTAACTCGTTAATCCGTTAAAAAGTTTTTTCAAGTTAACATTAACTTCGGTTAAGGTTTTTATCCTTAATATCTTGCTCCATTCATTCATCGTACCGGTACAAACCAGTTTGCACTGGTAACACTTGTTGCGCATTAGCACGAGTTTTATAGAAAAAAGCGAAGAGCTCTTTTTGAGGTAAATAATAAGCTGCAGCCTTACAGGTCTATTAATTATCGCTGTTCGCAATTTCCAAAAACTTCCCGATCGCAGCTTCGTTAGTGCTTTGAACTTATTTTTATCTTGAAATTAGATTAGACTGTAAAATACAACTTTCAAAACACAAAAAGACCACCATATAACAATAAATATTTTCTTACAATCAGCTCAACAACGTCAATACGTATTCTAGAAGCGAGCGAATGAAAAGAAACGTAAATTACACTTAAAATATTAACGAATTAACGGAATTTATTAACTTCCTTTAATCAAAGCTGAAAATAACGGATTAACGTTAACGGAGGTAAGAAGTTTGTTAACGGACTATAGTCCTTAACGAAGCTAACGTTTTGCATTAACTTGCCCACCTATGCCTAAAAGTGCTACTGACCTATCGAATTCTTATCTTTTTTTCCGGAGGCATTTGGCGATAGTCTATTTTTCTTTGTGTAACTATTGATTGCTCGGTACATTGCGGATGGTTTGTTCAATGCGTATTCCACTGATCACCAATTTACAGCCTACACCAACTTAACTGTACATTACCTTCAACAGTCACAACACCTGACTTGTAATAAAACTTCGCCTATAAGTGATGCTGAATATGACATCATAATCTACAATGCCACGTCTACTACACAGTACACACAAACTGCTGGTAGCTGTATTATTATTACACCGTATTGAATTGATTTGTTGTTATTGTTGTTGAACCTGACCCAAGACACAAGATTGTGCTGCGTACCGTACCCTAGATTGTAATATAGATATCAGGATACTTAGTTGCATGAAGGAAACAAAGAATCAGCCAAAAAATATATTTAACTAACGTATATTAACAAAAACTTTCACTAAAATCGATTTCGGCCAGTGACCATCTTCAGCTTATTCAAATACAATCAATCAAATAGAATCGATGTCAGGATAGGGGATGGAACAGTTAAAATTACCTTTATTTTAAGTGTGAGGGCGATGCTCACTTTTAAGGAAAAATACAGTGGGAGAGCAAGAAATAAATCGGGGGGGCAAAAATAAAAACCGGGGGGCAATGCCCCCTATGCCCCCCCGCTGGCGACGCGCCTGGTTTGGTACCGTTATCAGTCATTCATCCTAGCCTAAAGCGAATCTTGTACTCATGCAAGAAGGTTGAGTGTTGGATTTGTTATAAAAACCGTTACGAACCTCATTTTAATTAGCTACTTATTGTAATACGATTTTATAATTTTGGCATCGTAATAAACGATTATACTTCATGCTGTGCAATGGTGCTGGTGACAGATTACCGTAAGCTGTCGTCGGATGCCTCATTATTACGTCACTAAAGCTTGTATCAAGCAATAAGTTTATTACCTTATCAAGGTTTTTGTAACAACTGTGATTTGTTTATCACAATTCACAGAAGCGTGAAGCGTGTTAAAATTTTTCACTTTGTTATAATAGCTTTTGCTATACACTATAACGGCTTTACCGATCACGCGTATTTACGGGCGGAATTACACATGATACCTTTTTCAATGAAACTGCAAAAAAAGCAAAATGAGTCCAGTCAAATGACGGGCATATTTCCGCCAGCAAATACGCGTGATCGATAAAAGCCACTTAATACAGTATTAGTAAACGAACGCGGTGATAAATCTCGAATTTTTTTAGTGGAAAGCTGGTAAGTCATGCAGTTTCAACGTTGGCTAACGATCGCGACGTCATTTCTTGAAACCTTAATATTTGTTGGTTTGATCTTTGGATGGCCGTCGCTTCAGTTTGTATTGGAAAGAGAAGGATTCTTCCTTAATTTATGTCGCAACAATCTCAACATAGATGATGTCAACATTTCTTCTATGAATGCATCCACAACAAATTCACTCTCATGCCAAGATGCTCAGGCTAGTTTCAATTTGATTTTCACACTATCTTCAACATTGCCATTTCTGTTTTCGTTTTTGCTTGGGTACTTACAGGACCGCTTTGGCAGTTGGATATATAGATCCATAATCAGTACACTTTATACGCTTGGCCTTATTTTTCTCATTCTTTCATCGCCTACCTGGTCAAACCTGTTGTATCCTGGCTTGGTCCTCATCAGCATCTCTGGAATCGGTCTTTCTTTCAGCAACCTACAAACAGCAAATTTGACCACGAATTACAGAGGTCTTATATTGAGTTTTATTACAGGGCTAGGTCTATCCTCTTCCTTAGTGTTCTTTTTAGTTAAAAAGGGCTACGAATCTGGAATTAACTTAACCCAAATCTTTGGCATTTTGATCGCCCTTACCATTTTTCTTTGGATAAGAACTTTTGCGCTAATGCCAAGAAAGCTGTTTCCATTCCCGCTTCCAGACTCATTTAAATTTGGATACAAAGAATGGAAATGCTTTCAAAAAACTTCAATCGCTAAGCATATGGTGCCTGTTTCTCTTATTGCGGTAGCCGCATCGAATACAATGGCTGAAAAAGTTATGGAATACAGAGATGGATCAGGTGAAACCAAAAAGCCCACAAGTTTCAAAACGTGTATCAAGAGTATTCTTTTTTGGACTAATTTATTTTATGTTACTGTTATGGTATTTATTGTGAATTTCGTTTTTGGCACAACTCAAACATGGTTGTCAAGCATTGTAGATCCCTCGGAAATCAGTAAACTAACCGACGACTTTGGCATTATGGTGTTTTGCTCTGCAGGAGTAGCAATACTGAATGGTTTAATGTATGACACAATTACAAAACTGGTATACAAGACAACCAACAATTTAAAGATTGGTAACTTAACTGCAACCATGGTGTCTGCGATTGTAACAACCTGTTTTGGGTTGGTTTTAAACATTATGAGACTAACTTCAAACCCGTATGGAGCGTTTGTATTTCAGCTTCTCACTATTAATTTCATTTTTGGGGGTTTTGGTACCTTTATAGGAATTAATTTTCCCCCGGAACATATCGGAAAACTGTTTGGACTTACAAATTTAATTGTGGGCTTAATTGGTCTTCTCCAATATCCGCTCTTTCAGTTGGCCTTCGCCTTTGACCCATCTTTTTACTATATAAACATAGGTTTGATAGCAGTTACTTTCTTAACCCTAATTCATCCGTTTTTTATCTACTTGGAAATTAGAAAACTCAAAAATTCAGAATGTAATGATAACGTAACAGAATCGAGCTTTAAACAGCCTTTGCGTTTTGTAACTATGTTAGGCATTACGTTGAGCTACTACATTGAAAATATTAACACTCATTAGTAAAACAGTGAAATTATTCTTGTATGACCAAAACTATTTCAGCAGTTGCAGCGTTAGGCCTGGTCTGCTCTGAGCGTATAAAATCGTGAGCGTGTGCGCGTATTTTTAGTTCGTTTCAAACAGAAATTTGATACGCCCAGTGTACCGCCTTAGCAGCGTACAAGCTGCCGGTTAATGAAAATAAAGTGACGATAGGCTCGTACGTTCACGAAGTTACGTCCAGTGAAGATTGGGCCTTGCTATTATTTGCTGTCTAATTGCACTTTGCACTTCGGTTATCGTTAGGGTAACCCGTTTGTTAGCACAGATAGACTTCAATTTGGTAACTTGTTGAAAGTTTCTTGACCCTAAACAAAGTGTTAAGTATAGTCAATCCAGACAAATTAATATGATAATGCTGTGAGGAAACAAAACGCTAATTCAGGCCTGAACTTGAAAAAATCGTTTGAAGGTCATACCAGGCCTGAAATACACCGTAAGTTAAGTTAGATCTATGAAACGCTCATGGTTACTTTCACCTTTACTATAACTTTTGTCCACCATGACAACATACTGTAAAGCTATCTTTTTTTGATCAAAAATTATGATGTAATAATAATAATTGTTAACTAACCATTGTATTAATGCTAACAAAATTACCAAAATTGTATGCTAACAATTATTGTGTTTTTATTCAGTGTAGCAAGTTTATCTCGATCATGTTTGTATAGGAACCAAAACACAAGATACGCATCATACCCGAATTAAGCCAGAAATTTTGTCAATTTTAAGCCCGAACTCGACCTGAAAAATTCGGTTTGATTTCTCAACTTAAGACTATGGGCTCCAAACCTAAGAAAAAGAAATTGCTATCTTCAAGTCTAGGTTTCGAAACTGATTCAAATTAATATATTTAAAAAAAGTAAAAAATTGATTGACACTTACCAAGTCTCTTTGTGGGTGAAAAATTTGTAGAAAGATTTCAAGCAAAAACGTGTAGAATTTTGTAATCTCTTTTAACTTTATCGCGAGATGGCGAGAATAAGTAAACATATATTTTTGCAATAATCGCTATTTTTTGAATATACATTCTACTCGCAGCGTACATATTTTCGACAAATCATAGAAAATTACTTCTTAACCTTATCGTCAAATAGGCCCATCTTAATTTTTGCAAATAATTCTGGTGAATGTTTTTAAAAATTGTTTTTAAATTGCATATTTTTAATTAAATGGTTTTGTTTTTATTGCAGAATATATGGTAAAATAAATTGCTCTCTTGCTTGACAAGTAACCTTTGATTGTATTCAGCTTTGAGTAATAATAGTACCAAGGTACTCTAAGCCTTCAAAGTTAAGGCAGTCCTTTTAGTATCCAAATTAAATATCTCACTGTTTCTACTGTATTTTTGGCCCCAACTTATGGATATTAGTTTAATAGTTATTTATAGCTATAATTTTTGCTGCGTAATGCTGACAGTGCAAAAAGTTCGCGACGGTAAAGAATTTAGAGTTGAGCATCAGCTTTTGAAAATCATTTACAACTTTTTAAACAATAAAAAGTACAACCTTTGCTTTTACCGTTTGCCTCGGCGTTTTCGCAAAAAAAAGGTTTTATTCCATGTTGTCAAAAACCGCTATATCGAGTAAATGTTACTAAAGCAAGGATGCAACATTACGGCCAATGTGGAGTTGGAAGTTGGAAAATCACGCGATCAGAGCTATCGTGAAAAGGAAGCTTTAGGCCCGGTCTACACTGGGCGTAAAATCGTGAGCGTACGCATAGGCGTAGCCAGGGGGGGGGCAGGGGACCCGAGCCTCCCCAATTAAAATACCACCAATGATAAAAACTTATGACAACATAAACTAGCGATGTTTAGTTGCAGTTTTTTTTTTTTAGTAATTACGCTCATAGCAGTAGTTAACAATGATATTAATGATGACGAGGGAGCCGCAGGCTCTCTAACTAACAACCAGGGGGCCCCTAACTAACGACTAGGGGGCCTTGGGCCCCTAACCGACCCCTAACAAACAACCAGGGGCCCCAGAGCCCCTAACCGACAACCAGGGGCCCCTAACTTACGAACAGGGGGCCTCAGGGTTCCCAAAAGACAACCAGGAGACCCCGGGACCCCGAACTGAGACCAGAGGGTACGGGGACCCTAATTAACGCTAAGAGCGCCCGAGGCCCCTAACCGACAATCAGGAGGCTTCGGGGCATTTAACTGCCAACCAGGGAGCCCCAGGCCCCTTAATTCAACTTTGTAACAATTTAAATACAAAACTTGTGAGAAATCTAAGAGTTTGTCCTAAAACTTGCAACTCCAAGCCCTCGTTTAACGTTATTATCAACTTAATGCTATAACACTGGCGGAATGCAAGCCCCCCAATTGAAATTCTACCAATGATAAATATAATGAGAGCATAGCCAGTATGTTGTTCTTGTCCGGAATTACAGTTTCTTTAATTTAGGATTTACGCGTACAAAAGTAAGTAATAATGTTGACGATCACATGGAAGTCCACGTCATAGTAATGTCATGCAATTCTCGGACGTTTCAAAAAACTGTCAAGTGACTTGACTCGAGTCCTCCACGTTTTGGAAAAAAATAATTTGAATTTTGCTTTAAATGTTTTTTTTATGAAAGAACTTAAGGGCGCGATCTTATCTCAAAATCATAGGCGTAGCCAGGGTGGTGGCCCAAGGGACTCGGGCCCCCTCAATCGAAATGACACCAATGACAAAAGTTTGACAAAAAAGCCTTGTTTCTTCATTTTTAGTTTCTTTTAGCATCTTTGCGAACAACAGTAATTAACAATAAGTAATATTGACGACCAGGAGGCCCGGCGCACCCCCTTATTTCAATTTTTTCCAACCAATTTAAACGCATAACCAAGGTGAAATCAAGAGTTTTTGCCCTAAAAGTTGCTATACCTCAGGCCCTCATCCCAACTTTTTATGAACGTAATGCAATAACCAGCGCCGTATTTGCCATCTGGCACAGTGCCAGGGCCCGGCCCTCAGATAGTAGGACATTTTTTGGTCTTCACTTATATTTGGTAGGAAGATGTTGCAAAATTTCCCCAAGTGCCAGGGGCCCCGCGCAATGAAAACCCGGCCGGGGAATAACATGTTTAGTAAGCGTAACCAGCATCTGTTCTACCATTTTTCAACAAGGATTCACCTCCACCTCGCCAGTTTTTATGCACGAATTACGGTACTTTTTAAAAAATAGCTAGGGAAAATACTCATGGAACAAATTATAGAATTTGAATTGAGAGGTCCTGGGCCCCCTGGCCTTGCATGTACTCCTGCAACTAGTTAACTTCATGACAAAACGAAAATCTCGAAGGAAAATCTTCGAGTGGATTATTATTTACTACTAAAATATTGCAGAGGGCAATGTGCCTTACTTACCCCTACATGGACCATAAATCACTTATAACTAAAATTTTACACCATAATGCAACATTTTGAACGTGTTTTGGGATTTAACTGCAAGTAAGGGGAGGATTAAACCATTAAATTTTTTCGATTGGCTTTGAAATGTTAAAAATCTAGTTCTTTCAAATGGCTGTGAACAAGTGCAAAATGTGATTTAATGGGATTAAAATAGCTTTTTTTCCAAAAACTTACAAAAATCGCCCAGCGGCTGGGGGCTTTGCCCCCAGACCCCCGTCTGTGATGCGTTTGATTGCACTAGCTTACTCAACACATTCCCTAAGTTAGACATTTTCACTTTCTAACTATTAGTTTTCGCCCTCTCCTTTTACCAAAATCCTGGTTAAGTGCCAACAGACTACAGTTTCAGATCTTCCATTCTGCGATATTTTTGCCCACAAAAAGTTTCTTTTTTGAAAATTTCTGATGACGTCATTGCATGAGATTTGTGGTTTAGGCCCCCCCCAATCAAAAATCCTGGCTATGCCTATGAGCGTACAAGCATTTTTTAGTTTATTTTAAACAAAAGTTCGTTCCTCTCGGGCACGGCGTAATACGTAATAGCCTACAAGCTGCCACTCCGTTCAAAGAAACGTAGAATTTGCTTTTACGCTCACGATTTTACGCTCAGTGTAGATCAGACATTAAACTTCTCAGTCATGATACAGGCAGCCAATAATTATAATAATCACCATCAAAACTGCTTTTCTGCTGCAGTATACTTGTTTAAATCTCCAAAATTTTTCTCAGCTTTCTAAATCAATATTTTACTCAAAAATCAAATCAGGGGTTTTGATGACATCACAACTGACGGTAAATGGACCCTAGCATTGAATTGAACAAAAAAATATCTAAACTATATAGCCTACAAACGCTCTAAAGTACACCATCAAAAGTAATCGTTTCGCAATATAGTAGCACCTTTTCAAAAAGTGGCGTGATCGACCAAGCTAAGGATGATTATGTAGGTTTAAATCAAAACTAAACTTAGCTTTAGTCAAAATTTAAATTACGCGCTTCGAGCCAAATTGCGATGGGATGAATCAATGTAAGGAAACAAAGCAAAAGCATCGCGATGTTGATGTAGAAAAACGTTGGGTCTACTGCAATCGAAATTGCAAACAACGCGTACTGCAGTAAATTGATTACGCCAACACAAGTAAACTGAATGCCTATCAACTTTCCAAGATGCTCTGACGGGAAGTGAACCATGACAAACGCTACCCCACCCCCAAATACAAATCCAGTAACAAACAAGTGGCAAATGAAGGAACCATATATCGAAGGAATCAACGTCATTACTGACATCAGAATTCCTAGACTGCTTGAGGCAAGCATGGATGCAAATGATCCCATCAAGTCACAAACTTTCTTGTTCTCGTCTTGGACGTATCTCGTTACGAGATCTACTAGCAAGCCATTGAGTGGCGCCACACACACAGCAAAAATGAGGATTATCCCCAGATCGTCAATAAGTTGGCTGATTTTTTCATCGCTCTCGCCAATTCCTTCAAGCCACTGCGTCACAGCGCCGTAGAAAATGGAAAGCCGCAGGTTGAGAGCGCTCAGGTGAAAAATACTAGTCCATATAAGCTTGTTTTTCAAGCATGATGTAAAGGGAACTTTTTCGTGGATTTCGTCTTGGGATTCAATAACTTCGATGCTGTTTTTCGGCTTCTCATTCGAAGCTACGCCACCTGACACCGTTTCCATTTCGCGCGTAGGGCGCAATTCTTCTCGTTTTTTGAAGCAAATCCACTCTTTCCATCCATAGATCGTCGATTGCGCCGTAAGTGGATAATAAATCACTTTTTGAGGCATTAGAATGAAGGTGCGGGCCCAGATGAAAAGCGTGAGCAGCGTAAAGATTTGAAAAATTGTGTAGAGGTTTGTATTATTATCGTAACCCTTTTTGATCAGCAAAAACACAATCACAGCAGAATCCATTACTCCGTTCATTGCCGTGATTGTCGCGTTTCGACCTGATTTTGCTAAGTTCGCCAGTTGGTAATTACTAACCAAAAGAGCGTAACCTGACATTGCCATTATGATCATGGAGGGGTAAAGCAGTACTGAGGTCGCAGGTCCAGAGACAGTCAGAAGGAGAAAGCTTAAAGTGAAACAAGCAGATGCAATGCATCGGTAGATCCAAGTTGAGGCCAAACGATCGAAAAGCCATCCGACTGGGAAGGAACAAAGAAATAGAGCGGAGAGCCATAGAGTGTACACAAGGTTAAAGCTCGATTCTTGTTCTGGGCAATCTTTTTCAAGAGATTTAGTTATAGAAACATTCCTCTGAGTGGAGTTTAAAATATTATTTTGGGGTGAAACTGTTGTAGAAATGTTTGTTTGTGTGAAGTTAAATGAATCGCTTTCGCAAAGATATTCAAAATATCCTTCTTTTTGCAGCACATACTGAAGCGAGGGCCAACCAACAACCGCTCCATCCAAAAACAAAATCTCCAAAAACGCAGTTCCAATGCTTAAGCTTAATTGAAACATAATTCCTTATTTTTTTGTGTACTTACTGGCAACCAATATCGAAGTTGGTTCATAACCGCTAAAAAATTTCAGTCCATTACATTGACATAAAAATGAGGTGATTTCTTCAACTCAAACTCAATCACTACAAACAATAAAGCTTAGCAATAATAATATTAGTACGTTGATGCTTGAGTTCAAATAAACAATAATGACATTCTTGTCACGATTAAAATAGCATAATCACTGCAGCTCGGAGGTCGAGCCAATGCGATTGTTAAGTTTCGGTAATTTTTTGCAGCAATTAATAGACATCTCCAACCGAAACAACTTTTAGCTTAACGATTTTTATTCACAAAACAATATTATGAAGATTTGCAAACTACTCTAATTTTTTTTTTTTTGCTAAAAGCGTTTTTGCTTGGTGCTATTTTTTCTACGTGGTTCTGCAATGGCTATTTGGCTCGAAGACTACCTGTGGGCAGTGCCGTCGCTACGGAGGGGCCAGGGGAAGCCGTTCACCCCTAGTAACTGTTTGTTGCCCCCAATTTCGGGTTACTCAAAATACGTTTTTGAAACATCACGTAATGACAAGACAACAACCAATAATGAAAAAAGGAATAACAACGTTCAAACATACAGGCACGTAGCCAGAAATTCGCAATGGGGGGGGGGGCTGTTAGCCGTCAAAGGCCAATGGGGTCTGGGGGCGAAGCCCCCAGCCGCCGGAGGCTGGGGGTCTGTGGACGGAGCCCCCAGCGCTCAAAAATTTTGCATTTTTTTGCAAAAATAACTTCATTTTAGGGCTATTTTGATAAAAAAATAATGCTTTTAAAACATGGCTTAGAAATTGGCAGTGCAAACATGATTAAACTGGTTGCATAAATGTGTTATTTGGGAGGTGGCTAATGGTAAAATTTTAGTTCTCTTATTTAGATGCTGGTAAATTATAAAAACGAATATTTCAGTAAAACTCACACGGAGTAATCTATTTCGTATACAATTTATACAGAAAAATAACTGGAGGGGGCTATTGAAAAGAAATTTGAAAGAAATTGGTAATTAACAATACTGAATAGCCCCCCCCCCCCTTATTCCTTAGATTATGGTAGCCTATATTTGTTGATGACACCAATGTTTAGCATTTTTACACTTGCGATCAAATTTGATTGCGTATTTTTGACCATTTTTCAAAGTTTTTATTTCTTTATTATTTTTGTTTTCAACAAATTAGCCCCCCCCCCCCTAAATATATGTTTCAAAAGATGTTTTAAATCACTATTTAGTCCACTCTAGTACATTTAACGGTCTCAAAAGTGCTAAAAACGTAGCGTTTTTCTCATTCTGCATTTTGGTCGACATGTCAATGGGGGGGCTATGGCCCCCCCGCCCCCCCCCCCCTGGCTACGCTCAGTGGCGGATATAGAAAATTTTGGTGGGGGGAGATGATAAAATTTATGAGCACAAATTGTGTATAATCTCAAAATTTTGCATGTTTACGATTAATGTTCTTGACCTCGCGCAAACTTGTTGGGGATATTCTTGATCCGTCCCATCCCAAAAACGTTACCAGTATATAAAATATTTTTTAAAATTTAACCAATGACATAAAACTAGTTTCATGTCATTGATTTAACCAATTCAATTCAAATTAATAACATAAAACGCTCTTTTCATCTTTCCTGCTTCAAAAATCGTATTTATTAAACTTTCGCCGGCACAATCGTCTGCAACTACACAGAACAGGCGCGTTGCCAGAAATTCGTAATCAAAGAGCTGCTTTGGGGGTCTGGGGACGGAGCCCCCAGCGATCGAAAATTTTGCATCTTTTTGCAAAAATAACTAAATTTTAGGGCTATTTTGATAAACAATAATGCTTTTAAAACGTGGCATAGCAATTGGCAGTGCAAACATGATTAAACCGGTTGGATAAATGGGCTATGTGAGAAGTGGCTAGTGGTAAAATTTTTTCTTGTTAACATGCTGGTAGATCATAAAATCCTATAGTGTAATAAAACTCACACGGAGTAATCTATTTCGACTATATTTTATAAAGAAAAATAATTGGAGGGGGGGTCTGGAAAGATATTTGAGAGAGGTGATTTGTAGTTAACTAATACTGAATAGATCCCCCCTGTTCGTGAGTTTATAATATTTTTGTTGATAAAAACTATGTTAAGTAGGCTATCTTCGATGAGCTATATTAAATTTGATTGCTTATTTTTGGCCATTTTTCAAAGTTTTTATTGATTTGTGAGTTTTATTTTTGACAAATCAGCCCCCCTGAATATATGGTTCAAAAGATGCGTTAAATCACGTTTTAGTCCATTCTAGTCCAAAAACCAGTCTCAAAAGTGCTAAAAACGTGGTATTTTTCTTATTCTGCATTTTGGTCGACAGGCCAATAGGAGGGGGGACAAAAGCCTCCCCCCGCCCTCCTTTGGCTGCGCTACTCACACAGAATGAGTAAAAACTATCTGCTTCGGACTTTGATATTTTTATTGTCAAAAGCCTATTTTGTTCAAGTTTTCATTCAGCATACCGTACCTAACAATGTAATAAAACTACATTCCAGAAGACATTTTACTTGATGTTCTATCAAATCGACACACTTTTTGTGCGAAACCGCACAACTGTATTGCGCAGGCGTGTAGCCAGAAATTTGTAATTGGGGGGGACTGTTTGGGGGGTGGAGCATCCAGCCGCCGGAGACCAATGGGGGTTTGGGGGCAAAGCCCCCAGCGCTAGAAAATTTTGCATTTTTTTGCAAAAATAACTTCATTTTAGGGCTATTTTGATTAAAAAATATTGCTTTTACAACATGGCTTAGAAATTGGCAGTGCAAACATGATTAAACTGGTGGCATAAATGGGCTATGTAGGAGGTGGTTATTGGTAAAATGTTAGTTCTCTTGTTTAGATGCTGGTAAATTATAAATTAGAATAGTTCAATAAAACTCACACAGAGTAATCTATTTCGTATACAGTTTATAGAGAAAAAAAATTGCGGGGGGGCTAATGAAAAGAGATTTGAGAGAAATGATTGGTAATTAACTAATACTGAATAGCCCCCCCTATTCCTTAGTTCATAGTATATTTGTTGATGACACCTATGTTTAGCATTTTTACACTTGCGATCAAATTTAATTGCTTATTTCTTACCATTTTTTAAAGTTTTCATTTATTTGTTGGTTTTATTTTTGACAAATTAGCCCCCTTCCCCCTGAACATATGTTTCAAAAGATGTTTTAAATCACTATTTAGTCCACTCCAGTGCATAAAACAGTCTCAAAAGTGCTAAAAGCGTAGTGTTTTTCACATTCTGCATTTTGGTCGACTTGCCAATGGGAGGGTTATAGCCCCTCCCCCCCTGGCTACGCTACTGGTATTGCGTGAGGTTTGAGCAAAAATGCACCATAACTGAACTCCTGTTGTGTTATGCCTTTATCGTTGAAAAGTGCGAGTTGTGAAATTGCTAGTTTGGCGCTTTTAAATCAATCGGACCTGTAAAGAACTAATTTCTGCTTTGCAAAAGTTCGCTGTAAAAATAACTTTTTCCTCCCCCCGCCCTACCCCACCCCCCCCAATGGCTTCAGAAATTATATCGCAGTCACCCGGCCTATCGAGTATTCACTGATTGCTTTTTTTGAAATGCATATGCACGTTATATTATGCATATGCACGTTATGTTTCGGCTGGTGGGGGGGATGCATCCCCCCCCTAAATCCGCCATTGGCTACGCTACTGCAAACATAATGTCGTCTAAAGTTTTCCCGATTCTTTGCGAAATTTCTGGCAACCAACTGCTGTGCATAAATGTGACGCAATAATCCGTCTTATTAACACGCCTTTGCGGATGTGTTGCTGTTGTAAGCCTACAGAATCGGTACCGGCATTTTGTTAGTGATATGAACTGAAACAAAACGTGAAAACATTCTTCTAAAAGACCAGCTGTTTTTGTTTTCTTAGAGCACACTCAAGATTTTTAGGTTGCAGTCAGTGTCGCAATTAGGGTTAAGCGGCTAGGAGGACTTAAACCCTCTTAGCAAAGTCATTTAGAAGATTTAACCCCAAAATACAAGCGTTTAAGCATGTTTTGGACTTGATTTGAAGTATAAGGAGGCAGAAAGCGCTAGACAATTCAATTCTTTTCATGATTTCTGAATTTTAGCAATTTACTGTAGTTATTCATATTGCTTCAAAAATGTGCGTAATGTAATTAAAATGGAGTAAAAACCAATATTTTTGCCGCAAAAGCACAAAAATCGCCCAGCAGCTGGAGGCTCTGCTCCCCCAGGCCCCCTTTGTGATATGCTTGAGTTGCATCAGGTTGTTCAGCACGGGGCCTAAATTAGACAATATTACTTTTGGCTCAACTTCAAGCGCTCTTCCTCTTAGCAAATTTTTCGAGAGATTGTATGATCAATTTTTCGAGAGATTGTATGATTGATTTGCGAGAGATTGTATGGTCCGGAAACAAAACGAGCTATGAAACGCACTCGCTCTAATACGTTTTTTTTAAACATAAATGCAAAACTTGTTAAAATGGCGAATAATTTGTAGCCGTAAAGTATCAGCTTTTAAGCGCAAACGTTCAGTTGTTATTAGTGCCCCCCTCCACACTTTCGGCTAGTGCCTCTTCACTTTGGTTGCTAAGGCGACTGCACTACCTGTGGGTCTCTTCACACTACTAGGTCCTAAATTAATATCTAAACTTTTGTAGCTATATTTTTGGGTATCCGAGGTTATCATGTAGTAGTTAGTTGATGGGATTACGTCTGTTCTTCAAGGAGTATCCGAGTTAAGACTTTTACAGTGATTTGTATAGTTGCAGCTATATTTATGTATTGTTCAATTTCGTAATTTGCGACAAAATAAATTGAAATCGAAGTTGATTTGCAGAGTTGGTGGTTACGATTATTTTGTGTGTATTTTATTTGGGTTTTGACTGATTGCAATAGTAGTGTTGAAGAGTTAGGAAAAAAATTTTAAAAAAATTTCTTGATGGGCTGAAGTCAATATATAACGTGATACCAACAAATCATGATCGCGAGATACGTTGATGGTAAAATCTGTTTTTGCAAATAATGGGAATAGTGGATCGAGGTTTAGGCAGTTGCGTACGCAGGATTTTGAAAAGGAGGGGGCCAGGAACTTCAGAAAATTTGAGAAAAACAAAGATCTGAATCGGAAATTTTTCCACCTAAAATCACCCAAAAAGCCCAAAATTAGGTGAAGAGCAAAAAAAAAACGTCTTCACTCAAATTTAGTCCGACTTTTCGCCCAAACGTGGGTGCAAGCTAAAAAGTAACGCACAAAACATCCCCTTTATGTGATCAAACCTTCTGCCCAACTTGCAAAGGGGGAGGGGGCATGCCGCAATTTTGCATACTATTCTATGCAATTATAAAATCCTAGCGACCCAAAAGGGGGGCCATGGCCCAATGGCCCCCTCCTAAATACGCCCCTGGGTTTAGGGTACCTCTTTGTTACCACAAATAGATCTCATTCTTCAATAAAACCGATCTCGAGCCTGGCGCAAAAGTAAAGAATCGTACTCAAACTTGCAAGGATAGCGGTTCGATTCCCTGTCGTTGCAAATTCCGCAACTGCGTATAAATACATGTGTTTAAGTGTTTGTTTCGTGCTGCTACATCTGAATTTATATTTGTCCTGCTATAAAAAAGTATCTTTTTAAGCTGGGCGCAAAATTGTGAGCATATGAACGTCTTTTTAGTTTATTTTAAACAAAAATTCGGTATACGCTGTGAGTATCGCCTTACGAGTGTACAAGCTGCCAGTTGGTCAAAATTAACCAACGATACGCTCGTACGCTCACAATTTATGCCCAGGGTAGATCGGGCCCTAAGCGTGAAAAAAATACATTAACCTACAAGGATCGTAAAATACAAGCATTTCGATATTAACCAACAGCCTATGCTAATTTGCTCACGCAGTTTGCTCACAATTTACTTCGAAAGTTTGTTATTTTTTAATTTTTTGTTTTTGCATTTTTTTGTTTTAAGCTCGTTCTGGTTTAGAACTGAGGTTGGATGATACTATAGCAGATCGATGCGTTGAAAATATGAAAGCTGTCGTACATTGATAGTCAGCTTAGACTTTTTTAAAAGCATTGCGGTATACTTTATTTTTGAGTCTTTTCTTACGAATTCGGCTAGAATTTAACCCTGTCTTATACAGGTAGTAATATATTCAAAGTTCAATTGTTTGCTAACTATACACTATGGCAGCTACACAAGTTACGCTGTCCTGCACTCATACTAACCACTGATTTTATGAAAAACTGGATGAGCAGTTTGGGAATCGAACTCAAAAAACTCGGATCTTGGCGAAGCAGCCGCACGGCAATGACTAACTATAGTTAGTTCTCAATGCAGTAGAAATGCTAGTTTTTTGATCATAAAACTAACGTAGATAGCCTTGTGGTCATGTGGTCTATTATAAACGAAAATAAACTTTAAGACAAGTCATTATATTATGATCATAGTCTTGACTCTTGATACTGACAGTTATCTTGCCTTGCAAGCAACTGACAGTTATCTTGCCTTGCATAAATTAATGATTAAAAACTAGCAAGTACAGTTATTATTAATTAGAGATACAGCTCGAAATCGACTTTGTTGAGGTAATAAGGAGGTGCACCAAACTATTTTCACAATTTCCTTTATTGGTTCAAGGGGAACTTGAACCAAAAGTCAAAATTTTATTGTTTGAAAACTGCTCATTTAGACGGCGGTGCTGACGATGCTTATGCTGCTCAAGGGTATCAGAGACGGGGGTCTGTGGTCAGTGCAAAGTCTCCAGACGCTGGACGATTTTTGCGATTTTGTAGAAAAAAGCTTATTTTAACGCAATTTGGATCACATTTCTGACGTTTTTAGGGCCATTTAGAAAAACTAAATTGAAGCGTTTAGTTTTAAAAGTACTTAAGTCACATTTTTACGAAAATTGAATTACGAATGGTTTTGAGTTGTTTATTGCTATAAGCAATAGCGTAGCAAGGGAGAGGGCGGGGGGGCTCGACCACCCCCATTGGCCTGAAAAGTATGCAAAATAGCACTTTTGTAGTGCTTTTTAGGCCGATTTTTGCTTCAAAATAAAAATAGCCCCCTCCCCAATGGGTTTTGGGAGACGAGGTTGTGAAGGACATGCCGTCATTTGGACCAGAATAGAGCAGTTTTTTGGTTCTGGAGCTTACCCAAAGTCGGCGAAGACCTTTTTTTTGGAGATCACCTGCTTTTGGCCGAAAAAAAAACCTTAGATTTGTGATTTCGGCCAGAGAAAGTCTTTAAATTTCGACGAAGACCTTTTTTTTGGAGTTTTTGGACATCACCTAATTTTCACCGAAAAATCGCCTCAATCCATTTCAAGACTAATAAAAATTTGGGTCAAGTTCGTTTACGGTTAAATCAAACTTCCAAAAAAGTCCCCCCCCCCTTTTGCGAAATCCTGGCTATAACAAGGTCCCGAAATAAAAAAAACAAATTAAGTCCGCAAATCCACAAACTTTCAAATAGCTCTATTAGCACGATGCCTCATTTTGATACAAAAAGTGCCTAAGTCCAAACCAGCCAATCAGAAATAGCGATTAGCCATGCGCGAAAAGATTTCTTTGGCATTTGCGTTTCAAGCGTGTGGCATTTTTTAATTTAAAAACCATTTAGGGCACCAGGATGTGAGCTGAACAAGTCCCAAATAACAGCGTAAGATCATTATTATTAGCTGAACTTGCTTTAAAGAGTGGTTTCAAGTTTTAACTAGTTAGCCCAGGTATTTCTACAAAGTAGGCCTACTAGCTCTGGTCAATTAGACCAGCATTCAGTAGGTGAGTAATACAATTTGAGTTTAAGATTATTTCATGATAGTCTTGTGGCACTGTTTGCCTTATCACGTAAAAACAATGCGGTAGGCCACTGAGACTAGATTATTGCACTCCTAATAGGAAGCAGTACAGGAGACTGTTGAGTTTCGGATGAAATGAAAAGAGAAAATTTATTAGGCTTACCGGTACTTACCAGAGGTGGAGTCGAGGACACAAGGCTTGAGGCCAAGACCAAGGACACAAAAAAAATCCGAGGCCAAGGCAAGGACAGCCTTTCCGTAGACAGACCCTCTCGAGGCCAAGAACTAAGGACGCAGGCGCAAGTGTTTAAAAAAAAAGTCTTCAAAATATTTTTTCAGGCGATCTCCAATTCATAGGCGTACCCAGAAGTTTTGATTAGGGGAGGCCTAAACCACAAATCACATGCAATGACGTCATCAAAATTTTTCCCAAGAGGAAGTTTTTGCGGGACAAAGATATCGTTGGACGGAAGATCTGAAGTCGTTGCCTGTTGGCACGTAACCCGGATTTTGCAAAGGGAGAGAGCTTAAACTAATTGTTGAAAAATGCAAATATCTAACTTTGGAAACGTGTTGAGAAAGCTGGTGTAATTCAAAGGTATCACAGACGGGGGTCTGGGGGGCGGGGCCCCCAGCCGCCGGAGGCCTTGGTGGTGTGGGGGCGAAGCCCCCAGCCGTTGGGCGATTTTTTGCAATTTTTTTGGAAACAAAAGCTATTTTAATGCCATTGGATCACATTTCGCAAGTGTTTAGAGCCGCTTGAAAGCACTAGATTTTTGACATTTGAAAGCCAATTAAAAAAATTAAATTGTTTAATCTTCCTTTTACTTGCAATTTAAGTCCAAAACACGTTTAACATTTTGCATTTCGGAGTTAAATTTTAATTGTAAGTGATTTGGTCGAGGTAGGAAGTAAGGTGCATTGTCTCTTGCAACATTTTAGCAGTAAATAGTAATCCACTCGAAGATTTTCCTTAGAGATTTTTGTTTTGTCATGAAAAAAAAAACAGTTATAGGAGTACATGTTCGGCTAGGGGGCCCAGGCCCCCTCAATTAAAATTCAATAATTTGTTCAATCAGCATTTTCCATGGCTAATTTTTTTTAAAGTTTTTTGCGCGTAAAAACCGGCGAGGTTGGAGGTGAATTACTGAATTGATATTGAAAAATGGTTCAATAGGTGGTTACGTCTACTAACCATGTTATTGCCGGGCCGGATTTACATCGCGCTGGGCACCTGGCACTTTGAAGATTTTTGCAACATCTTTCTGCCAAATATAGGTGAAGACCAAAAAAAGTCACGATTTCAGCTCCGGGCCCCAAGCTGGTACTGCGTCATATTATGGTGAATCCGGCCTTGATTAATGAATTACGTTTATAAAAAGGCTAGATGTAGGCCTGAGATATAGCAACTTTTAAGACAAAAACTCTCCATTTCTTCCGAGTTATACGTTTAAATTGGATGGCAAAAATTGAATTGAGGGGGGCCCGGCACCCCTGGTCTTTAATATTGTTGTTAGTTACCGTTGTAAGCGAAAAATGCTAAAAAGAAACTGAAACTGAAGAAACAATAGGCTTTTTGTCACATTTTTGTCATCGGTGAAATTTCAATTGGGGGGGGGGGGGGAGCCGAGTCCCCTGCCCCCTCCTCCCTTGGCTACGTCTATGCTCCAAGTGAGGAAAACAAAAAGGTGTTCGCAAATTTTCCGCGAGATTTCTGGCGTTTTTCAACGAAATTTCAACTGATCAAAAAATAGTGCTGTCCTCGAGCCGAGAACAGGGCAATTTTCGAGAACTTGAGGCTTCGAGGCTAAGGCCAAGGACTTCCAAGATGTGTCCTCGAGGCCAAGGACGTCCTCGAGGACTCCACCTCTGCTACTTACCATTTACCCAATTCATTCAAACACAAATTAGTCAATATGCCTAAGATTATTAAAGCTATCTAAATTTTTTAGTACTCTATGTGATATTTTGGATTGGATCTGAATACACACAGAATGATCAATAACCATGATATATCCCAGGTCTACTGCCAGATAAATCTACATCTCATAGTCTCAGGATATTAACATAGCTTGTTATTAGCTAGGTGCAATGTTGGTTGGTACCACAGGACACTGGTTGCAAAGTTCCACCAATAGCCACAGGTGGGCAAGTTAATGCAAAACGTTTGCTTCGTTAACCACTAGTCCGTTATCAAACTTCATACCTCCGTTAACGTCAATTCGTTATTTTCAGCTTTAATTAACGGAAGTTAATAAAGTCCGTTGATTCGTTAACATTTTGAGAGTAATTGACATTTCTTTTTATTCAGTCACTTCTAGTACACGTAATGACACTGTTGAGCTGATTGTAAGGAAATATTTATTGCTGTGGTGGTCTTTTTGTGTTTTGGAAGTTACATTTTACAGTCTAATCGAATTTCAAGACAAGCATAGGTTCATATGCACTAACGAAGCTGCGATCGGAAAATCTTTGGAAGTTGCGAACTGCGATAATTAATAGACCTATGAGGCTGCAGCTTATTGTCTGCCGCAGTATCGCAGTTCAGCTTATCTAAGATCTAACCCACTTTATACCCGATCTACGACAGGGCGCTGACAAAAGGGCGGAGGACATAAGGGAGCAGGGATATAAGGGTGCAAGGATATAAGGGCGCAGGGACATAAGGCCGCAGAGACGTAAATCTGCAATCTGCACTAACATTTTCGTGCTTCGAAAACTATTATGTAATCAAAGAAACGAACTTGATTAATGAATATTTTATTTAATTTTTGAAAGTCAAATTTTGAAAAAAGTTTTTTGAATTCGCTTCCTTTTTCCAGTTTTCAATTATCGCACAAAGCCTTACCCTTAAACTCTTTTTAAGTCGCCGTACACTAATCTTGAACAAACCTTCAAAAAGAAATGTTAATTTTTAATGAGTTTATTTGCTTTACGTAACCACGTCAGCGGTTGTTTTCAAACACAGTCATTTAGAAGTTGTATTTAATCCGTTAAGCAAACAATTATAATTAGTCTTTTGTTCCTTTGCGAAGCCGAATCAAATCACTCATTTTCTCACTTTATTTCGCCGAATTCGAGCCAGGAGTTTGCGGAGACTATAAGGCAGGAAGCGAATTCAAAAAACTTCTTTCAAAACTTGACTTTCAAAAATTAAATAAAATATTCATTAGTCAAGTTCGTTTCTTTGATTACATAATTATTTTCCGAAGAACAAAAATGTTAGCGCAGATTGCAGATTTACATCTCTACGCCGTTATGTCCTTGCGCTCTTATGTCCCCGTGATCTTATGTCGGGTTTCGCTTTATACCTGCTTGTTTAAAATCATACTTGCAGCATTTCTTATCGCGCCTGCTCATTTGATCCAGCGCTTGCTCGTTTTATCCTACAGCTCCTTTCTTCGCTTTTTCTCCTACAAAACTCCAACTAATGCGCAACAAGTGTTACCAGTGCAAACTGGTTTGTACCGGTACCGGCGGTACGATGAATGAATGTTGCAAGAAATTAACGATGAAAACCTGATGTTAACGAAACTTAACGTAAGGTAATGAACTATTATCGTACAGTTAGCGGGCATTTTAACGGAAGTTGATTTATTCCGTTAACATAAAAACACTTTTTAACGAATTAACTAGTTAATGAAAAAGTTAGCTTCGTTTTCAAGGGATTAACGATTAACAAATTTGCGCCTACCCATGACTATAGCCTATACTTTCAAGTTGTCTTTAAGTAGGTACCTTGTCGTACAAGTTTACACTCATTGTTTATTCTCTTCCGCAGCTTAATTTTCTTCCACAGTTGCAGTAAACTAAAGACCACTTTGCAAGGTAATTATGAAATTTGTTTTGGCAATAGCGTAGCCAGGGGGGCTATAGTCCCCCCATTCGCCTGACGAGTACGCAAAATACCCTGTTTTTAGCACTTATGAGGCCGATTTTGCCCTAAAACCGAAAATAACCCCCTCCTTAATTGGCATTGGCGATGAGAATTGGTCAAGGACCTGATTTGATTTCGACTAGAAAAACTGGGTTTGAGCTTGTTCTTTTTTTTTTTTTTTTTTTGGAGGTCACCTAAATTTGGACAGATGAACCGACTCAATCTGATTAAAGACCGATGGGTCAAGATCGTTTGATGTTGTTTCCAGCCTCCAAAACAGCCCCCCCCCCCAATGCAAATTCCTGGCTACGCGCCTGTGTTTTGGTATGTGAATTTCAGTTTAAACAGGTTTTGATAGATATCACGCATCATAATAAATTCTTTGTGTCGTTATTTTTCGAGTAAATCCGTACCATGTTTATTTTAACAGTACGAGTATCATTCTCAAGTATAATAGTTTGTGCTAAAAGTACTTAAGTCCACTGTTTTGGAGATAATAGTACCTAAGTCCAAAAATAGTTTTCTAATATCTCAGTGAAATGATTAAGCATAAAAATATCTAATATAAACCAGGAAATAAAAAAATTTGTTGTGAATTCCGTTTCGTCTGATTTAACAGTTCTATGAAAAACTTTAAACTCCATTATCTCAGAACCATTGATTTGTGACATAGATACTTTTAGAACTAAGCTCTTCAATCGCTAAAATTCGGAAGTCATTTGAAAGAATTAAATTGGCCAGCCCGTTGAGCCTCTCCCCCTGCTTACAGGTCAAGTCTACAGCACGTTTAAACGCTTGTATATTGGCTTAAATTTTTAAGCAGCTTGGCTGAGGGGGAAGTTAAAGCCCTGTAGCCCCCCTTCCCTCGGTTGGTGTACACAAGGTTGGTGTACAGAAGAGAGCCGTAGTGTTCAAAAGGTTAAAGCTTGATTTTTGTCGCGGCGATCTTTTTCTGGGGATTTAGTCATAGGAACATTTCTCTGAATGGAATTTTAAAAATATTTTGGGGGGGAAACGTAGTAGAAATGTTTGATTGTGTGAAGTTAAATGAATCGTTTTCGCAAAGACATTTAAAATACCCTTCTTTTTGCAAAACATACTGAAGCGAGGGCCAACCAACAACCGCTCCATCCAAAAACAAAATTTCCAAAAACGCAGTTCCAATGCCGGCCCGGCGCTAGAGTAGCGTGACGGGGGGGCATAAACAATTTCTTGGGAGACACAAAAACTTTTTTCCCTCGAATTCGAGAGTGAAAATCGTAAAAAAAGGTCTTCATCGCAAAATATCCGCGAAATTCTACAAATTCGGCGATGAACAACAAAAAAAAAAAAGAAAAAAGCTTTTTATCGCGAAATCTGCCAAAAAAAAAAACGGTACTTGGCCATGAATACTGGGTTGATGACCAGTATTTTGGGGATCTCTGGCCCCAAACTGCACTCCTTTGGCACCGAGGTAGTTACTTTCTTTGGGGCACATTCCTCGCTTGGGAGAGCACATTTCTCGTTTAGGGGGGGGCACAAGCAGTGATTTTGGTGTGCACAACCCCGAAATGCTCCCCCGTGGCGCCGGGCCTGTTCCAATGCTCAAGATTAATTGAAACATAATTTCCTTTGTTTTTTCTATTTTACTGGCAACCAAAATCGAAGTTGGTTCATAACCGCTTAAAAATTCTGTTCATTATATTGACATAAAACGAACTGATTTCTTCAACTCAAACTCAATCACTACAACCAATAAAGCCTAGCAATAATAATATTAGTACGTTGATGCTTGAGTTGATATAAACAATAATGACATTCTTGTCAAGATTAAGATAGTATAACCATTGCCATTCGAGCGGTCGAGCCAATACGATTGTTTATGTTTCAGTAATTTTTTGCAGCAATTAATAGACATCTCCAACCTAAACAACCTTAAGCATATCAATTTTTACTCACAAAACAATATTACCAGGATTTGTAAACTATTGCATTTATTTTTTTTATCTTAAAGCGTTTTTGATTCCCATTTTTTCACAAGGATAGCGGTTTGATTCCCTGCCGTTGCAGTCCTGCTATAAAAAAGTATCTTTTTAAGCTGGTCCACACTGGGCACAAAATCGTGAGCATACAAACGTATTTTTTGTTTATTTTAAACAGAAATTCAGTATACGCTGTGAATATCGCCTGACGAACAAACAAGCTGCCAGTTGGTTAAAATTAACCAAGGATACGTTCGTACGCTCACGATTTACGCCCAGCGTAGACCGGGCCCTAAGCGTGAAAAAAATACATTAACTAACCAAACCCGGCGCCAGAGTAGCGTAACTAGGGGGGCAGAAAGAATATTTGGGGGGCACAGATAAATTTTACCCTCATCTTCGAGAGAGAAGACCCAAAAAAAGGTTTTCATCATAGGCGTAATCAAGGGGGGGGAGGGCCGGGCCCCCCAATCAAAATGCCACCAATGATAAAAAGTCTATTGTTTCTTCAGTTTCAGTTTCTTTTAGCATCTTCGCGTGCAACAGTACACACGTGCAGCAGTAATTAACAATAATATTGACGACCAGGGGCCCTCTCAATTCAATTCTTCCGACCGATTTAAATGTATTGCCTGGATGAAATTAAGGGTTTTTGTCCTAAAAGTTGCTACCTCAGGTCCTCATTTCACCTTTATATGAACGTAATGCAATAACCAGGGCCGGATTTACAGTATGGCACAGTGCCAGGGGTCCAGCGCTCAGACATACGCGAAGCCAAGGGAGGGCCCGCTTCCCACAATTGATGTGACACCAATGATAAAAATGTGACAAAAAAGTCTATGTTCTTCAGTTTCAGTTTCTTTTGCATCTTTGCATACAATCATACACGTGTACCGATACCATAAGTAGGCTAGCCAACTAATTAGCTGTTCTTCCGCTAAAAGACACTCGATTAGCAGAACGCTAATTTATTCACCTTGACGTTTCGCTCAGCTGAAAACGCCGAGTATCATCAGAAGTTGAGTTAGAGGAGTGTCAAGTGTCAAGCACTCCTCCAATGCTAGCACAAACAGTACATGTCGCAGACAAGTTACTACAAAATAAATATCAAAAAAAAAGAGTGAATTAAGTGAGGTATAGATGATTATAACGTCATAGTGATCAACTTGCGAGCTAGAGCTATTTCAACCAGGGTGTCGAACCGTTTCAAATAACGGTTCGGGTTCAGGTTTAGCTCCTGCTCAAAATATTTTAGCGGTTCAGGTTTGGTTCGGGTTCACTTGAGCACCATTTTCAAGGTTCAGGTTTGGTTCAGGTTCACTCAAGTAAAATATTACTGGTTCAGGTTCGGTTCGGGTTCATTGACTTAAAATTTAACTGTCGTTACTCGTTTCGTCCAGAAAAAAAAAAAAGAGAAATTGCTGATCCTGTTGATGATCACCACTGCTCTTATTGTGCGTGTACCAGCGTCAGCGGCATCCGGATATGGAAAAATATATTCTTACTCTTTTTAGGGGTTCAGGTTCGATTTGGGTTCACTCGAGCACAATTTTGAGGGTTCAAGTTTGGTTCAGGTTCACTGAAGTAAAATTTTGCTTGTTCGGTTCGGGTTCACCAAAATGAAACGGTTCATTCGGGTTCAGGTTCGGTTCGACACTCTGATTTCAACAAAACGTAAAAATTCAATTGCTATACTGTGATGAAACGAGAGAACGTTGCTAAGTCATAAATGGTAAAAATTGAAATTAGCAATAAAACAACATTTACTGAGCATTTTTGGCTTAAGATCAGTTCACTGATGGCAATGTCTCACCATCCGAGCTGTTGATAACGTTAGGGTGGGCATTGATAAACCAACTTTCAGCAATAAACCGTTTACGATAACTATTAACATATTTTAAAACAGTGGATTCTTTCCAACTATACATTGATCAAACAACATTAAATGTTCACACAAAGTGGATTTTTCTTGTACAACAGATTTTAACAATAAATGTGTACGTACAGGTGTATAACAGAAATTAACATCAAATTGACGAACAGGGGGCCCGGGCTCCCTCAGTTCAATTTTGGCAACCAATTTACACGTACAACCTGGGTGAAATTTAGGGTTTTTGTCCTAAAGGTTGCAACGTCTGACCATCATCTCACTTGAATATGAACATAATGCAATAACCAGGACCGGACTTACCACATAGCACAGTACCAGGTGCCCTGCGCTCAGATCGTAAGGTATTTTTTTGGTCTTCACCTATATTTGGCTGGAAGATGTTGAAAAAACCCCTTAAGTATCAGGAATCCCACGCAATGTAAATCTGGCCCGAGCAATAACATACTGGTAAGTAAGTCCAACCATCTACAGTATTATACCATTTTTCAAAAACAATTTCTTCCACCTGGCTGAGTTTTATGCAAAAAAATACTTCCAAAAAATAACTAGGGGAAATGCTCATTGAACAAATTATTGAGTTTGAATGGAGGGGGCCTGGGCCCCCTGGCCGTACATTTACTCCTACAACTGCTTGTTTTCATGACAAAACAAAAATCTCTACGGAAAATCTTCGAGTGGATTATTATTTACTGAGAACATATTGCAGGAGGCAATGTGCCTTGCTTCCCCCCTACTTGGGCCAAATTCCTTACAAAATTTAGCACCAAAGTGCAAGAACTTAAACGTGTTTTGGACTTAAATTGTAAGTAAATAGAGGATTGAACAATTCAATTTTGTGATTGACTTTCATATGTTAAAAATCTAGTTCTTTCAAATGGTTCTGAACACGTGCAAAATGTGATCCAATGGCCAGAGGTGGAGTCCTCGAGGACGACCTTGGTCTCGAGGACACATTTTGATGTCCTTGGCCTTGGTCTTGGCCTCGAAGCCTCAAGTCCTCGGCTCGAGGACAGCACTAGTTATTGAATGATTAAAATTTTGTAGATCACCTGAAAATTTTTTTTGAAGACCTTCTTTTCGGAGATCGCCTGAAAAAAAATTATTTGAAGGACTGTTTTTTCGAAGGGGGAACGCCAGAGAAATTTTTTAAGACTTTTTTTTTGAAGAACGCTGGAAAAATTTTTGAAGACCTTTTTTTTTGGAGAACACTTTCGCCTGTGTCCTTGGTCTTGGCCTCGAGAATTCCTGTTCTTGGCCTCGAGAGGGTCTGTCTTCGGAAGGGCTATCCTTCGCCTCGGACTTTTTTTGTGTCCTTGGCCTTGGCGTCGAGCCTTGTGTCCTCGACTCCACCTTTGCCAATGGCATTAAAATAGCTTTTTTTCCAAAAAATTACTAAAAATCGCCCAGCGGCTGGGGGCTTCTCCCCCAGACCCCCGTCTAGGATACATTGGAGTAACACAAATTTACCCCACGAGTCTGCCACTTTAGACACTTTTGCTATTCAACTTTGAGTGTAAGCTCTCTCCCTTTAACAAAACCCTGGTTAAGTGCCAAATCCAGGCCTCATCTTCTGATCTTCCATTCTACGATATCTTTGTCCCACAAAACGTTCCTCTTTTGAAAATTTTTGATGACTTCATTGGATGTGATTTGTGGTTTGGGACCCCCAATCAAAAATCCTGGCTACGCCTACGGTCTTTATCCTGGCCATTTACCTTCTTTTGGGGCACAAGCCTCGCTTGGAGGGCGGGCACGTTTATTGCCTGGCGGGGCGCGGCGGAATCTAATGGTGCGGATCTCACTTCTTGCCCGCAAATTCAGAGGTGAAGAAAAAAAAAAAGGTCTTCAGCGCGAAATCTTAGGCTCAGTGTTGGCGTTCGCTCCTGTTTTTCGTCCTGGAACGTATTTATACTCACTCTGGGGGGGGGGGGACACAAGCAGTATTTTGGGGGGGAGCAGGCCCCAGAATGCACTCCAGTGGTATCGGGCCTGTTACTTTCTTTCGGGGCACCATCCTCCCTTGGGGGCACACTTCTCGCTTGAGGGACACAAGCAGTGATTTGGAGGGTACGGTACGAAATGCCCACCCGTGGCGCAGGGCCTGTAACCAACAAGGATCGCAAAATACAAGTATTTCAACATTAACCAACAGCCTATGCTAATTTGCTCACGCAGTTTGCTCACAATTTACTTCGAAAGTTTGTTATTTTTTAATTTTTTGTTTTTGCATTTTTTTGTTTTAAGCTCGTTCTGGTTTAGAACTGAGGTTGGCTGTTGCTATAGCTAGTTCGATGCGTTGAAAATATGAAAGCTGTCGTACATTGATAGTCAGCTTAGACTTTTTTAAAAGCATTGCGGTATACTTTATTTTTGAGTCTTTTCTTACGAATTCGGCTAGAATTTAACCCTGTCTTATACAGGCAGTAATATATTCAAAGTTCAATCGTTTGATCACTATATATTATGGCAGCTACACAAGTTACGCTGTCCTGCACTCATACTAACCACTGATTTTATGAAAAACTGGATGAACAGTTTGGGAATCGAACTCACAAAACTCGGATCCTGGCTAAGCAGACACTTGGCTAAGCAGCCGCACGGCAATGACTAACTATAGTTAGTTCTCAATGCTGTAGAAATGCCAGGCTTATGATCACAAAACTAACGTAGATAGCCTTGTGGTCATGTGGTCTATTATAATCGAATATAAACTTTAAGACAATTAAGTCTCTATATTTTTTGATCATAGTCTTGACTCTTGATACTGACAGTTATCTTGCCTGTAGCAATATTTATTTTCTAGCAAGAATTGTAATTGATAATCTTCAGCAAGATCAAATGGGTTAGAATTTTAATCTCATCTTCATAGATCCTTAGTAACGTTTTAGGAAGATTTAATCATAAAGCGTAAAAGGTTACGTAAACATGAATTAATGATGAAAAATTGGACAAAACCCTATATTAGGGCGTGTGATGATGTAACTTCCAAGTACAGCAATTATTAATTAGAGATACTGCTCGAAATCGGTTTAATTGAAGAAACGAAAACTACTTAAGGTAATAAAATGGTGCCCCAAACTTTTTTCTCAATTTCCTTTATTTAAAGTCAAAATTTTATTGTTCGAAAACTGTCTTATTTAGACGGCGGTACTGACCATACATATGCTACTCAAATGTATTACAAACGGTGATGTGGGTACAGTGCAGAGTCCCTAGCCGCTGAGCAATTTTTGTTATTTTGTCGAAAAAAAATATCCATCATAACGCAATTTAGATCAGATTTATCACGTTTTTATAGGGACATTTAAAAAACTAAATTGAAGCGTTTAGTTTTGAAAGTACTAAAACGAGGGCTAAAGGCAAAGACATTGGGGGTATCTAAACTTATGCCAATCGCATAAGACTAGAATGGCGTTGACTCAATCCTTTATGACCGAGCCGTTCCAGGGATATTCCACTTCGAACACGATGTCGGGGCGTCTAATAGTATAAATTGTATTAATTTTTATTGGCAGCCACGACGCTGATAGCCTTAGGGTCTTAGCGACGCCTTTCCGGTTCTAACCTAACGCAACGCTGTTATTGGACTACACTGCATTGAGTTGTTTCGTTGCGCACTAATCAGTTTGAACTTGTCAGCGCAATAGATCAGAGCTGGTAAAAAAGAGTAGACTGTTCGGTAGTTTACTTAACAAACGTCTAAGAACAAGCGAAAGTAAGGCTAGTAGAGTTATTAGAGTAGTACCCCATTGTTTCAGACATGTAAACTGGCCGACTAGTTCAGGCCCGAACCCGAAAATATAAGCCCGAACCCGAAAACTAATTTGAAGCCCAAATCAAGCCCCCCCAAAAAAACGAAAGTTAAGCTAAGTCTGAAAAATTTAGCCATTTTGCCAAGTTATTTTGATTATCTTTTTATTCACCTAAGACAAAAAGTACGTCTCAGGCCCGAATTAAGCCCAAAACTTTTGTCAACTTTGGGCCCGAACCGGACCCGAACCCGACCCGAAAAGCCCGGCCCGACTAACGACTCTGCATTGTTTGCAACTTAGATAGAAAAGTTTATTCTTGAGTCACAAAATACTGTAAGCCATAGGTCGGCAAGTTAATGCAAAACGTTAGCTTCGTTAACCGCTGTTTCGTTAACAAACTTCATACCTCCGTTACAGTTAATTCGTTATTTTCAGCTTTAACTAACGGAGGTTAATGAAGACCGTTAATTTGTTAACATTTTGAGTGTAATTTACATTTCTTTCATAGGCTTCGTTTTTTTGGGGGGGGGCGGGGGGAGGCGCCCCTTTGTGTCTGACACTGAAAGGGGCAAATATGTCTGGCTACCTCGGTTTTTGACAAGTAATACCGACTTGGCAACAAGAAATCCGAAATTCTGGATTGAGATAAAACCAGAATGTGGCGAAGACCTGTTTTTTTCGGTCTTCACCTGAATTTCGGGGCAAAATTCCGCACTGAAATAGAATTATTTAAGTTAACCACAATTCGCAAAAACATTTCGCCCCCTCGGAACTTCTTAATCAACAAAAAATCGACGCCTATGTTTCTTTTTATTCACTCACTTCTAGAACAAGTACTGACACTGTCGAGCTGATTGTAAGAAAGAATTTGCTGCTATGGTGGTCTTTTTGTGTTTTGAAGTTACATTTTACAGACTAATATATGTTCAAGATAAAAATAGGTTCAAATGCACTAACGAAGCTGCGATCGGAAAATGTTTGGAAATCGCGAACAGCGATAATTGATAGACCTAAAAGGCTGCAGCTTATTATTTGCCACAAAAAAAAGCTCTTTTCTTCGCTTTGTCTTGTATAAACTCATAGGTACGTGGAGTCGAGGACACAAGGCTCGACGCCAAGGCTAAGGACACAAAAAAACCCGAGGCCAAGGCCAAGGACAGCCCTTCCGAGAACAGACCCTCTCGAGGCCAAGGACAGGAATGCTCGAGGCCAAGACCAAGGACTAAGGACACAGGCTCCAGTGTTCTCCAAAAAGAAGTCTTCAAAAAAATTTTTCAGGCGATCTACAAAATTTTACGATTCAAAAAATGTGTCCTCGAGGACTCCACCTCTGATAAAACGCGTGCTAATACGCAACAAGTGTTACCAGTGCAAACCGGTTTGTACCGGTACGATGAATGAATGGTGCAAGAAACAACGATAAAAACTTTAACGTATGCTAACAAAACTAAACAAAAGTTAGTTTAGTCCGTTAACATAAAAAAAACTTTAACGAATTAACGAGGTAATGACAACGTTAGCTTCTTTATTAGCGGATTAACGATCAACGTATTTGTACCCACCTATGCCGTAAGCAAATAAAATAGGCCTACTTAGTCAGTCAGTCAGTCAAAGGTTTCTTTGGTCGAACAGATACAGTACAAAAACCTCAGCACAACAATACTCATTCATGTTAATCAACCAGGAAACCGGAAGTTACCATTCAGTATTTGAGTCTACGGTCACCTGTGAGTCAAGGATGGCAGTACGGTACGGTACGTTCAGAATTTGCGTACTATGTACTTCACTCCTTGAACCGTACAGTACCAGCGTACCGTACTTCAGTTCAATTTTTAAAGCGTACCGTACCAGCGTACCGTACCCGTACCATTACAAAAAAGGCGGACCGCACTTTTTAGCAAAAATTGAGGCGTACCGTACCTACGTACCGTGCCGTACTGCCATCCTTGCTTTTAACTACTGGCAACTTTAACTGTCTTTGAAATCACTAGCTTATAAATCAGCGATCTCGATTCACACATTTAGCGTCGGCTTCAGCTGTCTTTTGTCTCTGCATACAAAAAGCCTGCGAAATGTGCGAAAAGTCTGGGATTTTTTATTCAAATAGTGAACCACCGTACCGTAGCCGTAACATTACAAAAAAGGCGTACCGTACCAACGTACCGTACCCGCACCATAACAAAAAAGGCGCACCGTACTTCTTAGCAAAAATTGAAGCGTATCTACGTACCGTACTGCCATCCTTGCCTGTGAGTATAGCTATTAGTTTTTGCCGTTGAAAATCGAATATTTAGTCAGATCGACCAACTAAATGTTTAAGAAATTGACAATTTTCTACTAGCAACGACATATTCATATTTGAACCGAAAAGTTTGACGTCCTTCGTGGTCGACTCCTGGGAAATCATAACGACTTCCACTGGCAGTTAGGTGGCCAGATCAACCACCAGCCCTGCAGCTACAAAGCAGCTCGATTCATAATATGCACAGAGCTGGACAGCGCTGTTTCGAGCTTTTAGCTTTCATCGGCAGCCCTGAGCTTCTCAATCAAAGTTATTCCCCAGCAGGACAAGACTCTTGGCCGAACTGGACAAGCCTATGCCACTGTGCACGCCCTTAAGGTTTGTCCACTTCGGCCAAGAGTCTTGTCTAGCTGGGGAATAACTTTGTTTGAGAAGTTGAGGGCTGCCGATGAGAGCTAAAAGCTCGAAACAGCGCTGTCCAGCTCTGTGCATATTATGACTCGAGCTGCTTTGTAGCTGCAGGGTTGGTGGTTGATCTGGCCACCTAACTGCCAGTGGAAGTCGTTATGATTTCCCAGGAGTCGACCACGAAGGGCATCAAACTTTCCGTTATGATTTCCGTAGTCACATAAGGGGAACCCTTGTAGTAGGGATAGCTTATGGCTATCCTTACTGCGAGGGTTCAGCGATTTTTTCACTTGTTTTTGTTTTTTTTTAAGTACCACAAGTGAAAAATCGTTTATTCCCTACAAAGGCTTTGCCACTGCGCAATCCTTCAAGGTTAGTGCAGTTCGGCCAAGAGTCTTGTCCAGTCCAGTTCGGCCAAGAGTCTTGTCCAGCTGGGAAATACCTTCACTCAGAGCGGCTGTGGATGCTCGAAAAAGTGTCTGCAGCTCTCGGTACTACTCCCACTACCATCCCACAAACTCCACACATTTCCAAAAATCCACAAAAAAAAAGCTGGAGAATAACTTTGTTTAGAGAAGCTCAGGGCTGCCGATGAGAGCTAAAAGCTCGAAACAGCGCGGTCCAGCTCTGTGCATATTCGTGCAGTTGCACTTTTTTTGAATCAAGTATCAATTATATTTATGTTTAAATTTTTTGAAGGGTAAAGTTCTGATCTTTAAGGGTATATCATTCCAAATCTTCACTTCCAAGAATTTGATTGATGTTTCAGCTCGTTTTGTTTTATAAAGCGGTACGTACAAATCACCCTTGTTCGCTTTCGTGGTTCGGCGATAGATCATAACTTTAATATGATAAAAATAAGTTAATTGTTAAATAATTGCAGTAACTTGTCCTTTTGAAACAAAAACATGAATTTTGCAATTTCTAAATTTAGTATAAATATTTCAAATTTTATGATAGAGGTTCAAGTTTTTGTTTTATCTGCCATCCATCTACTATTTTCAGACATTTGTTCTGGAGCATCTAGAGTCTATTCAAATTATTTTTAGACGAGCATCCCCAGACCAAAACTCCGTACATTAATTGTGGAAAAACTATAGCGTAGTGTGCAGAAAGCAAAATTTTAACTGGGCCATAGATTGCAAAATCTTGACGTCCTTCATGGTCGACTCCTGGGAAGCCATGTCAACTTCCACTGGCAGTTAGGTGGCCATAACAACCACCAATCCTGCAGCTCCAATGATATTTCACATTGTAGCTCAAGTCAAGTGTGCACAGAGCTGGCGTCAAGATTTTGCAGTTTTGATTTCCGTGGTCACGCCGAGGGGAGTCCTTGCAGTAGGGATAGTCTATGGCTGTCCTTACTACAAGGATCCAGCGATTTTTCACTTGTTTCTAAAGTACCACAAGTGAAAAAATCGTTTATTCCCTACTAAACCATCTGCCCCTGTGCAAGCCCATAAGGTTTGCCAGTTAGGCCAAGATGTTTGTTCAGCTGGGAATACCTTTGAAAAGATAGCTGAGAGCTGCCGATGAGAGCTAAAAGCTCGAAACAGCGCTGTCCAGCTCTGTGGGCCATAGATGTTAAACCGCACAGGCTGTCGATACTCGTCGCTAAATCATTTGAATGTGACTGGTAAAATTTAGCGTCGAATCAAGATCAGTGCAGGGGCGTATTCTCCATGCATGCAAGGCATGCATTGCATGCCTAGTCATTTAGCCAAAAAAAGAAAATGATAATTTAAACAAGTACATGTAAAAATTTAAAACAAAATCAAACTAAGTTGCCACAGTTACAGGTATTCACTTTCAAGTCGAAGTAGCAATAAATAGTCTCGCTCAATTCATTGATTGCAGTTTTAGCCTGCTTTCAGCATATCGTTAAATTCCAAACAATAATGGCAACACGCATGCAATTTTAAAATTGCATTCAACGGCTCAAGAGATCGCTATGTTTCGATACGATTACGAACAAAATTAAACAGGATTGAAAACTTTGATCTGCGCATTGTTTGCTGCAAAAGTTCTTTATAAGTCTAGTTTCTTGTTTTTGTAAAATATATAGTCTCTATTTTGATTTTTGATTTGTAACAGTAAATTAGCTTAAAACAGGCCACAAGCTACTCACCAAAGCATGCAATTTTGAATATTGCATGCGTGTTGCCATTTATTTTATATAGTTTTGTAATATGAAAAAAGCGAATAACTAAGCGGCGAAACCAAGCCGTGATAGCCGGTAGGTATGGGCATTAAGCGATGTAAATCAGAGTGAGTTTTTGATATGGTACTGTTTGCACTATTTTGGCTAAATGTTGAGCTATAAGAGTGAAAGCAAGATGTGAAATCCATTTAAGCAGAGAGTTAACGGTAGTTGGTTCAGTTAGTACTTAGTAGGCCTAAGATAGTTATAGAATTTGCACTAGGTTTGTAAAAAGGTTTTTAACACTATCAATAAATTACCGAATGGTAGCTTGGTTGCTTTGCTTGTACTTTACTGGTTGTTAAACAAACTAAACAAGGCCAGGCCTAACCATACATGCAGTGGACTAGTCTTGAGCACACCAGCCTACTTAATATTGTATAGAATCGCTGGCTGTTGCCAGGCTACGATATATTATAATGACATGGGGAAGAGGCTATGAAAGTAGGTTATGTATTTGCTATTCAGCAAGTTGGCTCAGCTTAGTTCTGCAATTAATGTTTTTACTTTAATGTTCTTAAGCCTACTTTTCTGTTAGTGTTAGCTTAGTATGGTACCGGCTACTGGCAGATATAAAACTACTAGACCTGTCACTGTTTGTAGCAAGACAAGAAAGATTTATACTTGGATAGTAAATACACACACTAATGTGCACTGGGAAGAGGAGGCCTAGTTGCAATAGTAGACATGCATTAGTGCAGGGGCTCTTAACCGGGGGTAAATTTACCCCCTGGGGGTAAATTTTGCCTATCCTGGAAGTAAATTTACTGAATTATAAAGTAAAGCAAACTTCAATTATCAGTATTGAAAAAGTGATAGTGTTGCACTGGATTGCCGTTGCGCCATATTTTCGATGCCCAAAAAGAGAACACTTGTTTTTGGCCGGAAAAGCCCTTGAAATTTCGGGAAAAAAACTTTTTTTGTTTGTTTCTTTTTGGAGATCACCTGTTTCTGGCCGGAAAACCCCTTGAAATTTCGGGGAAGACCGTTTTTTTGGAGATCACCTGCTTTTGGCCGGAAAAACCCTCGAAATTTTGGTGAAGACTTTTTTTTTGGAGATCACCTGCTTTTGGCCGGAGAAATTTCACAACACTTCAAAAAATTTTGGAAAATCCGTCATATTTGAGCTGGAAATCCGTAAATCCGTCATATTTGAGCTGGCCCCGGCCCACTTAAGAAAATTTGGGTAAATTATAGCGTTTTCATTTGGCAAGGGGTAAACGAGACAAAAAAGGTTAAGAACCCCTGTATTAGTGTAAGTTGTTTTTTTATTTAGCTGTCTGATAATATTGACGTCATCAAAGCTGATGACGTCATCATAATTGCATGCCTAATCTGAAATGCCACGCTACGCCACTGGATCAGTGCCTAGATATTTTACACTCTGTCGTATTTCAGGTATGAGTTTGTACTTGGTAACCTAGTAATAAAGTACTGATTATTTTGTCATCAGGTATGGGTTTGTACTTTGTGGCCTAGTAATAAACACCTTATAGCTAGGCTAGGCTATGATTTAGACTGAAATGTATCTGACAGCTTGATTTACTGAAATCGTTAGGCTGGCAAACAGTCTACTCTTTTTACCAGCTCGGATCTGTTGTGCTAACTAGATCAAACTAATAATTAGTGCGCAGCGAAACGACTCAATGCAGTAGCCTAATCGTAGCTTTAGGTTGGAACTGGGATGGCGTCTTTAATGACACTAAGGCTATTAACGTCATGGTTGCCAATAAAAATCAATAAAATTTATAACATTAGAGGCCCCGACGTCGTGTTTAAAATAGAATACCTCTGGAACGATTGGGTCCAGAAGATTTGGGTAAACGCCAATCTAACTCAATGCGACTGGTCTAACTTCGGATAACCCCATTGATTTTGCCTTTAGTCCTCGTTCAAGTCTTAAGTACAACAGTTTGTGCTAAAAGTACTTAAGTCCACTGCTTTGGGGATAAAATCCCTATGTCCAAAAATAGTTTTTTCTAATATCTCAGTGAAATAATTAAGCATGAAAACACCTGATATTGTACGTAAATAACGTCAGGTTAAATTTAAACAAGAAAATAAAAAATGAGTTGCGAATTCCTTTTCGTCTGATTTTACAGTTCTTTAAAAAAAACTTTAAAGGCGGTGAATCATCCAGCCAATTACGGTGGTTTACAATAGCTAAACTTGAAATATAATTTTTGATGTTTTTGCTTTAATTTTGGGGCTGCGTTTGCAAAGATATTCAACAAATCCAAAAAGATATCCCCCGAAAAAAATTTTTGGAAACTCTGAGTTTTATTCTTCCCGCCAAAACCACAGTTCTCTGTCACTATTATCTCAGAACCATTAATTGTGACTTAGGTTATTCTAGAACTAAGCTCTTCAATTGCTAAAATTCAGAAGTCAATTGAAAGAATTAAATTGCCAGCCCGTTCAGCCTCTCCTCCTTCTTACACGTCAAGTCTAAAGCATGTTTAAACGCTTGTATATTGGTTACATTTTCTAAGCAGCTTGGCTGAGGGGTAGTTGAAGTCCCCTTAGCACCTCCCCTCCCTGGTTGCGCCACTGCTTAGTGCTTATCAGAGGTGGAGTCGAGGACACAAGGCTCGACGGCAAGGCCAAGGACACAAAAAAAATCCGGGGCTAAGGACAGCCTTTCCGAGGACAGACACTCTCGAGGCCAAGGACAGGAATGCTCGAGGCCAAGGCCAAGAACCAAGGACACAAGCGCGAGTGCTCTCCAAAAAAAAAAGGTCTTCACAAAAATTTTTCAGGCGATCTCAACAAAATTTTAACAATTCAAAAAATAGTGCTGTCCTCGAGCCGAGGACAGGCTAATTTTCTAGGACTTGAGGCCTCGAGGCCAAGGACTTGACCTTCGAGGCCAAGAACTTCAAAATGTGTCCTCGAGGACTCCACCTCTGGTGCTTATGTTAATTAGAGAGCCGTTGCAGCACTGTCCTCAATTTGAACAGCCAAGATTTTATTTCTTTATGTATCATTTATGTCAATAACCAAGCTCAAAACGTGAAAAGCATTGCGCAGATGAAAATTTAACCCCCGCTCAATAAACGAACGTGTCAATATTCGACCAATTACAGTACGGTTCTGCATATTTGTAACTTTCCACTAAAATAAATTATATACCGTATGGTAACGTGAGAAACGAATACATGCCACGTTCTCATCTTTTATGCAAATAGTTGGTTAATTCTTTAGAACACTTTAGACCCCCTTTTTGTGCTTGTTTAAGAATCTTCTAGAACTGTGTTTGTCTTAGACTTTTGATCTTGTAATCTTTAAGACTGCAATAACTGCTGCTCAAGTTAGATAGGCTTCGATAGCACGTGTGACATTGTGTATAAAATTTTGGTTGTGCAGTGTATCAAGTTAGCTGTGTAATAAGTTGGTTTGTTAAAATGTTAAGGTGATGATGTTTTTATTCTGTAGTACGACCTTGAAGCAGTTTTTTAATAGTTTAGGCTAGTATAGTGTTAGTATAATCAATAGCGTATTTTTAGTCTAGTAAATTTTAGTAAATTAATATTGATTTTGTTAGCTGGTAATTGACTTCCTGTTTTTCCTCCTTCTTTGGGTGAATCAAATTTTTGGCGTGTTCTGTGACGAATAATATTGTTTTATTTATATCCAAAGTGTTGTATGATTGCAGAAATATGAAGGATAAGGCGCGCGGCGAGATACGCTATTAGAAGCGGGTCTAGTCTAATTCAAATTGGAGTCAACACCGTAACCTACATAAATGATCACCTGAACCAAGTAGAAATATTATGAACCTGCTACATAGCGGCTTCAAGATGAAAAAAATAAACTTGCTTACCGTCAGCATTGCTAGGAACAACATATTCCATATTTCAGTTTCTATTCCGATTTCCGAACCTAAATCTATACAGCATAAAGCTCGTAATTGTTTCTATTCCGTCCTGTTAAATCGTTTGGAGAAAAATGTTCCAAAGTTCCTAAAACTTGTATACAGGCTAACTCCAACCACACTTTTGATCAGCACTAATAAATTGTAAAATGTTGGATAAGAGAGGACGCATTCTGAAATCATAAATGTCATTGTGAAATTATTATGTAAAATCTGGAATTATTGTCGACTACTTAGGCAAGAGAGTATAAAAGGCATTGTTTTTACAACGATTCTGATCGTATGAGCTGGGATTAACAAACTAAAGACACTTATGTACCGGTACCTAACAATATTATATGGTTATCTTTGCTTGGGCAACAAATTCAGTGCACAAGAAGAAATCCATAGAGACATTGGATCTCAGGAAACTCCTAAAGCATGTGCGGATATTCACAGACAGGAAGTTAGTATAGACTGTATAGTAGGATGTCCCTTACTTGGGGTAAAAATATAAAATACTCATTTTTGTGAGTCTAACCCTCTCGAAAGTTTCCATTGCACCCAAAACTGCCTCATACATAGTTTTGTTGCGAAATTTTGATGTTTAGAGGTGGCGCGGTGATCTCAAAGTTGGCTTAACAAACACCATTTTATGCATGTAGGAAGTTTTCTAATCAGTACAATAGTGATGTTTACAGAAAGTTATTGCTCTAGAAGAGTAGATTTCTTCATATTCGGAACAATGGCCTGGTTATTTTCAACAATCTGTAAAACATACTGCATTGTTTTTATTTTTGAAGCGGCTTGATTTAGGGGTGATTCCCCCTGACCTCTTTCGAGGGATGAAGAAGTCACGGAACTTCGCAGAGACCCAACAGTTAAGCCACATGTCAGGGTGCAGACTGCAGAGCCAAAGATAGATTTGCATAGAGGCTTAGAGGCAAGACAGTCTAGAAAAAGATGACTAAGATCCTGTAGAAAGTGTCCACAGGTGCTGCAGGAAGAGTTTTCGTTACAACTGACTTACGACAATTGTAAGAGGCTTTGACCTTGGAAGCGAAGGCGGAAAGCTCAACGCAAATGGGGCGTGAGAGGACCAATACCCACGGAGAAACTGTAGGAATGGGACAGTTGGGATGAGAGGGGGAATGTGGAAATGTGACGTTTCCATTTGTGACACAGGGTTTAACGAGTTTTTGCAGCAGCTGGGGAGAGGAACAAGGGACCATCGCAGTAGGCAAGGAGGATCCAGGTTTGGGAAGAGAATCATTATGCTTATTTCCAGCGACACCAGCATGACAGGGACCTTAACATTGCACTGTTGGAAAGTGAGGAGACATGAAACCAGACATTTTAGAGGGGTCTTGGCCAGAGATATAAAGGTGCCTTTAAAAGTAGGAAAAGAGCCGTAAAAAGAGTCCGTAAAAAGACTTACTGAAAGTGGCAAGTCGTCTTGTGGTTGTTACACTAGACAACCCCGCCCGTGCTCCAAGGGATGGGTTTCATCTGTGAAACTGGAAGCAATTGGTCCAGTAGAGAAAAAGAGTCGAAGGTATTGCTTTTGGGTAATATAATATACACTGCAATGCCACCCGTCTAATGAGGGAAGAGACGGATCTATCGGCCCATGAATGCGCGTCTGAAGGAGGGTGAGTAATCGATTCTTGGCGTATTTATGGGGCTGGGATGAGCTTGGGCAACTGCAATTAGGTATGGAAGATAATACTGTAAACTTGATTGTAGTCCAGATGGAATTGGGAGACATATAATTAATGGTTCGCGCAAGGATAGAAGGGTTTCTTTTGTGGATGTGATCACAAGGAGGTTTTCTTCTTCATCCGGCTGATCACTGATTTTTAGCTAATGGCGCTGAGGTCAAGTGGTTCTTGGAGGGGGCAAAGTGCATTTCCAAAGCATGAAAGTGCTTGGTATTCGAAGTTCAAAAAATTGGTATTCAAAAAAATGCGAAGTAATTTTCAACAGGGGAAGTTGAGTCTTAATGAGAAGCAATGGGATTGGTGTGGAAGAGAGGCATCAACTAAAGACCTAGCTCGCAGCTCTGTGGAGAATTTTTAATTGGTTGGTCAGACATAAGAACCTTCTACTGTTTTTGTTAACACACTCAACAAGTGTCTTGTTTTTTTTTGTATTGGTCATATCCACTCGAGTTTGTGACAGTGATTCTTTTTCTACGACATTCTCTAAACTTTCACCATGGCACATTTTGTAGTCAAACCTACGTTACGATGAAACAGGCCAAGCAAATTTAAATCCTCTGTAAGATACCACAGAAGACTAGCCAAAAGCCATCTTAGGTAAAGAAGCTGCTTTTTTTGAAAAACTGGTTGATGATTCCAGCACTGAGAACTGCCATAATTACTGTGTGTCTTAACCGATACGTCACTGCAGTTCCTAAGTTAATTCTCAGAAAATTTTAAGAAACACTATTGTTATACGTGTTAAGGTCACAATGAAATAATAAAACTCTGCTGTTCATAATGGTGGTATTCCTGCGTAGGAATTAAAAATACTCATCCGAACTTGAAAGGCTTTGCGCCACCTCTAAACTTCATTTTAGCAGTTTGAAATTTCATACATATCATTTTTCAATGAAATGGAACCATTTGAAAGGTTAAGAGGTGAAACTTTTCGAAATGTCAAAATAAGGGACACCCTACAGGATAGTTATGCATTAGGTATGGCAATGAAAAGTGTGCGGATCGTTAAACAGTTACATCTCACACTGTTCAGTGACAGAAAGAAATATGCAATTACAACAACAACAAAACAAATAAAACACCTACACATTTCGGGGCGAAAAAAGAGGTTTTCATTTTGTGGCAGCGCGCGCAGCACGAGTCCTTAAATATGCTTCAGTCTTTCTGACTGGCACGTCAAAGAGATACTACACAAAATCGATTTTATTGAAGAAATGAGAACTACTTGAGGTAATAAAGAGAACAGAAATTTAGTTTTGTTGCTCAAAAACAACTAAAAAATGCACAATGGCAATATGGCTACTGCGAAGGGAGAAGAGTCTTTAAGTCAAGCAGTAGCCAAGTCAATATTGTGTCAAACAAAATATTTCAAACCAATTTTGCTATAGCTTAATTGAATTAATAGCTGTACACAATGAAAAGCAAACAAATTAACTCGGAATAAAAGCAACGTATAATGCACAGTAATAAAAGTATAGGCAGATAACATCAGCATTTGCAATACTTATAAGCATACAACAATAAACGCACTAAAATTATAATAGGCTTCATAACATAATAAAATCACGTCGAACCAATATTTGTTAGAATGTATAAAACAAACCGTTAATAAAATCCATACTCAGTACAAGAATAAATTGTGTGATTAACCCTATGTTACTCGATCTTTTTCAGGGCATTGAGTCCTCAACGGCAGGGCTGCTGAAGCTCACTATGGTTTTTTGCTAATAACTAGATAACAACACACGCTTCAAATTTCAAAATTTCACTGCATGGTAGAGCATTTATTCATCTTTCAATACACAAAAAAAAACTTCGAAATTTATTCCCAAAAGTTACTGAAATGCGCATTTTATTTAAGGTGATCAGGACTCTGATCTAAAACGCTAACTTCGTAAGCGTTAATAGCTGCGCGGAATTACAGGTAAGCGTGATATGAGATTGTGGTTGCTTTGCCTTGAGAAGTGGTAACGGTAGCAATCAAGATAATGACGTAACGCAATACGCCTATTGCGAGTCGACGAAATTATTCAGGCATCACAAAAGTTCCCGACAATTTTAATTATTTTGAACTGATATGAAAACCTTTAATCACGCGTTGTACAAATTCATGTATATTGCCAAATTGCAGTAAATTCTTCATGATTGTGGACAAAAAGTGCTCCACTATACAGTAGAGTAATTCAATTATATTTTGGATAAAATACTGCTCATGCAATGTGTAGACGACGCGAAATCTCTTCTGTCTACCGTATCGTACGTCTCTACACGCGTTAACTCGTCTTGAAGATTTATATAGGCAACTGTTTCTGTAGAAAAATACGCCAATTAGCAAATTCAGATATCAAAAACGAACGCAAATATTACTGCGCTGCGCCAAATAACTCACACAATTTGAACACATACAGTACGGCAAATATCCACATAAAAAGTAACAACTACAGTACAATCACGAATTGAGATTCAGACTGAGAATACTAATCAAAATAATTACAATAAATAACCAAACTCACCGATGGTTTCGTCTTCAGGCAGACGGTAAGCCGAAACTCCAATTTTGACGTCTTCTAAGAACGCAACCTCTAAAGTGAGCCCCCCGGGAAACAGTGCAGAAACACCTTGAAAAATGGACAATAGTCCAGTAAATATTGCTAAAGTTGAGCAACAGCTCAGACGACTAAGGTCCAAATAAAAATATGATGGGACCCACCCAGGACAAGTTTGAAGTCTCGAGGAAGGACTGCAATTCTGTAAATATCCGAATAAACTTTCTATTTTCTGAATACAATCTGATTCTTAACGATTTTAAGTTTCAAAGATTCTTGGTAATCCTGAGAGTTAAAACGCAACGTCCTTCTTCGACTACAACCGTGGCCACCGAAACAACAAGGCCTCTCGCGTTGTTTTGAAAAAGGCGATGACGTCATAGCGAGTAGTCCGTCTGGCGAAGCTTTTTGCTTGCTAGTGGTAGGTGGCTGCGGTGAAAAACTGCATTAGTCAACACTTAAATTTAAGTACTGTACTGTAATTAAAAATATTGTGAACACAATACATGACAAAAAAATATGGGAGCATATAATGAATAATGATACACCATATTCTTGTAATATCGAAAAATTCAAATAAACAAACATTCTGTTTTTGATCTTTGCACAGTAAACATGTAATAATTTGTGCAGTTGTAATGTATAAGTTAATCATATTTCAACTAGTAATACAGATAAGAGTACGAATATCACGAATCAAACAATTATTGTGTAACAAATACTGCTTTTACACTAAATAAAAAGGCTACAGTACAAATACAGTAATATAATATAGTGATTTGCAAAATTAGACATTGCAACAATAAACCAAGTATGTAACAGCACAAACCTTGATCTCAGCGACAAACCTTCATTGCAGAGTTATTATTTTAGCTTAAAATTTATGTTGAAAATGGTCCCAGACTTTTAACTAAAATGTATAGCTGATCACAACATTAAAAACAAAATTACATGTTCATTTCCAGTAACTCTTGCACGAAAACAAAAACATATTACACATTATTTTGTACAATACCACAGTTAGTACACTCATACCATTTCCAATTTAGCTACTAGATTTTCAACGCAACGCATCGACGGAAGTTGATGGTAGCTATTACACATAAAATCGAATAGGAGAAAACAAATTTAATAAGAGAAAAACATTACTGTACCGCGTAATAATTAATACCGAGCGATTGTAAGGTATTATACAGTAAATAAACTATCGAAGAGTTGCCAATTTTCTTCTTTTTGCCAACTTTGCTACCCTTAATACATCGGTTTTTATAAAGCAATGATTGTTTAATAATATGTTAACCCAAATTGACTGAATTTTAATCAATTGGAATGACTCATGATTGGATGAACGGAGAGCAAAAAAATCGAGCAACTGCACTTCACTTCATCATACATTGCGGCTAAAATGAATTTAAGGTTGTGAATTTACCCGGAGAAATTCCTCAAAGCATGCAATCTTTTGGATTACGATATAGCTAATGAGTCTTATGTGCATAATGTCAGCATTAGGATATAGAAGATTACCTCCACTTATGCCTCTGATCAAAGAATGTTTGAAGCTGGTTTCATCCTCATCGCTGGATGGACACTGTGCGAAGTTTACATCCTCGCAATTTAATTTCTTATAGATGTTATAACAACAATTACTGCCAATATAAGCAATCACGGAGATGATGTCGTCAGCAGAGCTAATGTCTTCCTTAATTGCAATTTTCCATCGGCAAGCTGTCTGTACTGTCCAAATCGGATTCCAATTAATCGGTTTGGAATTTGCCAAGTAAAACTTATTTTGCTCAGAGTTTGTAAATGCGATACTCAGATATTTCTTGAAGACCATAGCGTGGGAAACAAAGCACCGAAAGTTTCTTTTGTCAGCTTTCCACCAGCAGTTTGAAAATAAACCCATTTGAAGTTGAAAATTAGCCCATAATTAACTTTTACACTACATCTCTAAGGCATCACTACGAAAAGTAAATTCACAGTGAGAGTACGTTGACAGATTTTAACTAGATAAATTGAAGTTCTGTCCTGTAACAACAACAGGAGTGAACTGAAAACAAAGGCAGTACGACATTTGCACAAAACTTAGTTCAGCAACATTTGCTAACTACGGTATTCTTGTCTTAACTCATACATTCAATATTTTGCGTGCATGCTGATGCAAGGAAAAATGGTAGACGTTCTTATTGCAAGCGATCTCATACAACACAATAATGAATGTGATCTAATTAATTGAAAACTTTTACACAACCATGGTTTCACAATTTCTGGCGGTTCTGCTTACTCTAATCCTTTTAGTGTGATTCTAATTATGTTTAAAACTATCGCACGCTGCCAATCATACTGTATTTTTAGTCGCTGCTAAGGATTCACACTAAAATGAAACGGCATATACACTGGTTCTAATCAACTTAGCTTCTGGTAATAATTGGGTAATTTCTTGACATACCAACCATTAAACCACATTGCTAAACCCAGGCTAAACACGGTAAACGTTAACAACCAGCAGTATTTCTTAACTTAGAACTACAAGCTAAGTAAAAACACTTTGCTAAACTGCTACTCTATTACTGCAACTGCTTCTAACTGCCTGCTACAAAACCAATGCAAATCCAGGCGATTTCGCACTTAAGTCAGCAAACAAAACAAACCGCGCAGAAAAGTAGGACAATCAATCGGACTACTGTTGATGACGTCACAAACCATGCGTGAGGCCTTGTTGTTTCGGTGGCCACGCTACAACCAACTTCGACTGACCCTCAACAAAGGAGTTATAGCGCGAAAATTCAAGAAAACAGTTTCAAATGATTGCGCAACAGTAATTTGCATGCAGTAGAAAAGGCGCAATAAATCGCTTGTTTATTGTCATCAAGTGCGTTGTGTTACAATACATCATTGGAAAACCTTAGCAGTCAAAATACGCGAAAGCTAAATGCAGCAAACCGAGTGTTCGAAACCAGGTATAAACAAGAAAAACATAAGCGACGTTACACAATGATAACCTCGCAAACCTGAAGACAACGTGCAACAGAGTTGTCGCAAAACTACATACAGTTCTTTTTCGTAGTTATGCAATTTTGTTAGCTACAAGAATACAGCATTAAGCTGCAAACGGACCTCATATGCTTAAATTTTGACGTATAGCTACAGTATAAAATCGCAGTTTACTACGACTTGAAACCTTTGAAACAAAATGCTTGCAGCAACAAACTAATATATTATTTGGCTATAATGTCGGCTATTGCGGTTCAATTTACAGTATGTTATTGTGCTTTTACTTTGTTTAAAAAATTAATAGTCGTTTGAAGTCTAAAATTTATTGTAATCTGTCCGTTATAGGGGATCAAGCACTAAATTAAAGGTGTTTTATTCGAAGGCGTTTAAATTAAAACGCGTTTAGTTGCAGTACAACATTTACTTTTTAAACGTGTTTAAAACTTCTGGAGCATTTTTCTCTTTAGTTTGCACGTGTTACAAACATTGACTTAGAATGGCATGTTTACTATCACTTTTTTGTTGCTAGTTCAATTGTAGCTGCTTAATGCTTTACTGTAGTATAAGCATTAAGCTGCTCATTAAACCAACAACAAAAAAGTGACAGTAAATGTGCCATTCGAATTCAATGTTTGTAACACGCGCAAAACTGGAAAAAAGTTTGTTCCAGCCTTTCACAAAACGTTTGTTGGGGAAGGAACATCTTGCAGATGGATCAAGATAAAGCTTGATATCATCATCTTCAAAACAGCACAAGTTACGCCGGAGAATTATCGTGATGAAGGAAGAATACAACGCTTGTTTTTCCACATTTCTGGCCTTTCTGTTTGCACTGCTACGAGCAGATGTTGCAGTATCACTTTTGATGCAAGAGGTGTTGTTCGTTTCAGTTCTTGCCACAGAATTAAACAGTTAACCAGCATGAGTACAGAGAGTTACAGCAACATCTGCTCGGAGCAGTGCGAACAAGAAGACTAGAAATGTAAACAAACAAGAGTTAGATCCTTCATCATGATAATGCTCCGGCTCACACGGCCCCAAGCATTCAGCAGTATTTGGCCAAAAACAACATCCCTACCCAAACTGGATCTGGCTCCTTGCGACATTTTTTGTTTTTGAAACTAAACAAAGTCGTGAAAGGAAAACATTTTCGAAACGTGGAAACCATTAAAAGGGCCGTGACCATGAAACTAGAAGCAATCCCTGAAAATCCTTTCAGGGACCCATAGATGCATGGAAGAAAAGAATGAAAACGTGTATTCGACTTGGAGGAGTCTATTTTGAAGTGAAAAATGTGTAATGTTTGATTTCAAATTGACAAAGTTTCTGTGACACCAATCCTGTTTCTTTACTGACACACCTTGTACATGCCACAAAGGGGTGAGCAAACATAAATAACTTAACGTATATACACCACCGCCAAGCAATAAAATGAGAAACGAACACTTATCTATGAATTGATCTAATCGTAACTTTTGTATAATAATGCCAATTGTTCACTATTACGAATAATGTATCATGCTCTCCTCTTTTATGCACGCTCAAAATTTGAAAATATGAATAAAAGCACCAAATGGCTCATTATTACACAATCAAGAAAACACTAGCAAGAACCTTAACAAAATGAAAGTTATTGTCTTAGACAGCAGGACAAGTTCGCTAAACATATACCGCTTTTTCTCAGCATTTGTTTGTTCTAAAAAATTCATGATGATCATTTGATATATGACACTGAAAAAAACGAAGCACTGGATAACATTTGGGATAATCTATGTTCCAGGCATTGTAGCTCGCCATCAAACAATAAAAATTAATGTACTGTAAATAGTTATCTTGTTGGGTTTTGTCAATGAATGCGTTGACACAAACTTCATCAGCAACAATAAACCCCTTTTTAATTGATTCTTCAACTTGAATCACCAACCTCAAAGGGCTGTTTTCAACGAATTCCAAATTTGGGGGGTCCTAAAAATGCAGTTCATAGATGTCAGTTCTAAGTAGAATTAATGTGTTTATAGTGCAATAACGGCAAGAAAATTAATTTTCAATCACCAATGTAAAAATCTACTTTGATTGCATACAAACCGCTATATTTCCAAGTTAAAACTGGCAAAGTTTACCTTTTTCAGTTACCAAAGGATAGCTTGAAATTCGAGCCACCAAAAACCTCGGAGTGTTGAAACTAAGTTAAATGATGTAGAATCCCATAAACAACGTATTAAAATGTTCTAGTTCAAAAGTGAAAAGTATCGGAGCAAAATATTTACGTAGCCAATCGTCAAAAATTGTGGATGGTTTTTTGTGAGTTTTGGTCCCAACTCTTCCGCTAACCGAACCAGCAACCTTTCTTCCATCAATGCATCATTCTACAAAATTGTTCTACAAAATGTATCTAAGTCAAGCCACAGAACAACAAACTGTAAGAAACTTTGCAAGGCCACGTTAATGAAACGCACGGCCAGTCGGCTATATGTAGTCAGGCGAGACAAAAAAAATCAGGAGTTTATTTGGGTCAAAAAAAGCACCCCATGCTCCAAATAACAGTTACTGATAATTTTTAACTGTGGCAAGTGATATTGTGAGAAAAATATGTCTGCATGTACCAAGCATTTAAAATGTAATTTGCAGTTATTTAAATCATAACCTACAAAATTTTTGTGAAATTGCACCAAAATTGTCGAAAAAAAAATTTTTGCAGCAGTTTATTAAATTTTTTGATATTTTCAATATTGCTGCAGAGTTGAGATTCAACTTGAGGTTGTTTATGAGTGTGGTTAGTGAGGTTTTATTAGCAAATGCACTAGCCATCATACACAAGACAACGACAGGTTATGGTGGGTGATTTTTTTAGCCCAAAATTTTGCTGCTGAATAGGGTAAAAAAATCTTTTCCCATAATTTGATAAAGTGTTTTACCTGTTTAAACGTTTTTGCAGGGTTTGATAATAGTCTTTTAGAAACCTGGTGTTCAGGTGCTTGTCTATATCATTAACGACTGAAATTTTGAGTCCCACAAATGGTAGAAGATGAAAAGATGAGTCACTAATTATAATTTCATATTTCAGGCACCTACCTACTGTGGTTGATTTTGATAAAACTGTAAGCTAATTCAAACTTTGGTTTTAGAATGCCTGCAGTGCACTGTCACCTACGAAAAACCATATTATTAGAATGCCTGCAGTGGAAGCTGCCAGTTTATCAGGATTTTTAGTACAGTTAAATAAAAGGCTGAAACAGTACTGAATTTGTATTGTAATTTCAAGTGAAAGTATCACCCGAGCTATAGTAACTAACGACGAATCGTGTAGATTGTTACATTTTGTTGTCAGTTATATCTAAAATAAAGTCATGAACATTTCATAATTATGCTAAACTGAGCTATTTTTCTATTTCTTCAGACTTCAGTGAACTAATTATACAGAAAAATTAAAGTACTCGTTTTTGATGTAATTTTCCTCATTGAATCCAATAGTCCATACCCAATGACCATCATCTTGACAAATCAAATAGCACATAGTGATATATCCTTGCTCCCTACTTCAGTGAGAAGCGAGTGCTTATCAAAAATTTGGTAATTTTATACAGTACTTCACTATCTGCTGTCACCAAAACGCAATAATGAAATCATGATATGCTGATTTTTTTACCCCTAAGGGTGATTTTTTCTCCCGTCTTGTGGGAAAAAAACATCCACATTTTTTATCAAAAATCCAAGCAAGAACATGGTGAAAACAAAAGTGTACTGTTAGTAGTTTATATTGGTCGATAACTATACGGTTTAGGGTGTAGGGCGTAGGGTGTTTAGGGCCTAGGGTGTTTAAGGCGTAGGGGGTTTAGGGCGTAGGGTGTTTAGGCCGTAGGGTGTTTAAGGCGTAGGGAGTTTAGGGTGTAGGATGTTTAGGGTGTTTGCAAAGTTATCCAATTGGGGCGTCATTTAATTGCAGTGTTGTAGTCCCTAGTTCTAACCCTAAGTGTAGTCCTAACCCTAGCTAGTTGTAAAAAACCGAAACTTAGTCTTGAGTGTCTTGACTGAGTACCGAACCACCGCAGGTGGTTTGCCTGGCTTCAAGTGTAAAGACCCTTAGTGTCTTGCTCGAGTACCGAACCACCGCAGGTGGTTTGCCTGGCTTCAAGTCCAAAGACCCTTAGCGTCTTGCTTGAGTTCCGAACCACCGCAGGTGGTTTGCCTGGGAACTGGCTGTGGTTCAAGTCTCAAGCGTTGTTTAGTAACTAGTTAAAGTATAAGCGAATAATTAACCTGAGAATCGAAACTTAGTGTTGACCTGAAGAGTGTCTTGACTGAATATCAAACCACCGCAGGTGGTTTGCCTGGCTTCCAGTCTAAAGTAGTAACTGGTTAAAAGTGAATAACCTGAGAACCGATAGTTTCTGAATCTAAAAAGATTATCTAGTTTATGCTATGAAGTCTATTTTGTACGTTTAGGAATAAGCTTCGTGTAACTTGAAACGTTTCCTGTCGCTGAATTTTCGACGCCGTGTCGAAATCGTAAAAAACAGCTGTTAACCTATCCAAGGTTTAGCTGTGAATCACTACCTTTTGTTAATCTTTTTTAACTCTTCGAATATGGAACGAGCATGGTGCAACAGAACTTGTGTTTTAAATTCCAACCCAAATAATAATTACCAACGCAATAGTAGGACTCGCCTAAAAGTCGAACCAATGCAAATAGTCTTCAAAGCTACTTGTATTTTAACGTTTTTTCTAAGTTCGAATCCAAATATCCTTAACATTTAGTTTTGCCTAAGATTCAAACTCAGTGTTAAATCTCTTTTGCTTAAAACCCAAGTGTCTTTTTTTGCCTTTTCCAAGATTCGAAATTCTCAAAGAGATCTACCTCACACTTTTCCGCTTTAACTCGGTTGGTATTATAAGTTATCTGATGGTATGCAATCTACGAAAACTGTCTTTTGTTAATTTCCCAAAGAGGATACCCAAATCTAGGCGCAAATTTTTCACACAGTTGTTTGAAAAGAGCTTAGTGATCTTTGGCTAGTTTCAAAGTATGTTACAAACATAGGTTATTCTTGAAAATCTCACCAAAACTCACAAGCATTTTCATCTTTGACTTACCTGAGGTTTGAACCACTGCAAGGTGTTTTTTCAAAGGAAAATCTAAAGTTCAATAATTCAATGAATATCTTGTGCAAGAGTCGAACCCAGATATTAAATTATCAACGAGATTAGAGCGTGGCTCACCTGAAAATCAGTTTTCAGAAAAAAAAAAAAAATTATAGATTCCTGGTATTTCAATTTAGGGTTTGACCCGAGTACCAACGAAGTCGCTATATTTTGGAAATTTTAAAGTTTTATAAGCTGCATAGCTTTTATTATATTTGGGACTTCTTTTCAGCAAAAAGTGTATATTGTGTCTGTCTGGAAGGTATGGCTTGCAAGCGAAATATAAAACACAAGGGACGTTACGTGTTTCCTTGATGCTTGTATAACCTGAAATTAAATCTACTAGACCGAGATTAAAAACTTAAATCGCCGCAGAATAATTTGAATTTTACCGGTGTTATTGCGCCTTGACGTGTTGGATTTCACCTCGAAGAAGTAAAGTTGTATTTGACCAAAGTTACCTCATTACATACGTTCAGCATTTCATCCCAAAATCTATCGAGAATAAAAACTTCCATAACCGCGGACGTGTTCAGTTTTACAGGGCTTAATGCATTGCAGACACCTTTAATTTTCACCCCGAACCATAAATCTTTTTTTACCCAAGATTTAAAACCTGTATCACACTAAGCGTTTTTTATTCGCACCCTTAACTGGTATGTAAATTCACCTGTAGTCAGTGGCGGATTTAGGGGGGGGATGGGGGGGATGCATCCCCCCCCACCAGCCTAAACATAACGTGCATATGCATAATATTAAACATTTTTAAAAAAGCAATCAGTGAATACTCGATAGGCCAGGTGACTGTGATATAATTTCTGAAGCCATTGGGGGGGGAGGGGGTCGGAAGGAGGAAAAAGTTATTTTTACAGCAAACTTTTTATAAAGCAGAAATTAGTTTTTTACGGGTCCGATTGATTTGAAACCGCCAAACTAGCAAAATTTACAACTCGCACTTTTCAACGATAAAGGCATAACACAACAGGAGTTCAATTATGGCGCATTTTCGCTCAAACGTCATGCAATACCAGTAGCGTTGCCAGGGGCGGGGGGGGGGGCTTGAGCCTCCCTATTGATATGTCGACCAAAATGCAGAATGGAAAAAACACTACGTTTTTAGCACTTTGGAGACTGTTTTATGCACTGGAAAGGACTAAATAGTGATTTAAAACATCTTTCGAAACATATGTTCAGGGGGAAGGGGGCTAATTTGTCAAAAATAAAACCAACAAATAAATGAAAACTTTGAAAAATGGCAAGAAATAAGCAATCAAGTTTGATCGCAAGTGTAAAAATGCTAAACATAGGTGTCATCAACAAATATACTATAAACTAAGGAATAGGGGGGGGCTATTCAGTATTAGTTCATTACTAATCATTTCTCTCAAATCTCTTTTCATTAGCCCCCCCAAAATTAATTTTCTCTATAAACTGTATACGAAATAGATTACTGCGTGTGAGTTTTATTGAACTATTCGATTTTATAATTTACCAGCATCTAAACAAGAGAACTAACATTTTACCAATAGCCACCTCCTAAATAGCCCATTTATGCCACCAGTTTAATTTTGTTTGCACTGCCAATTTCTAAGCCACGTTTTAAAAGCATTATTTTATAATCAAAATAGCCCTAAAATGAAGTTTATTTTTGCAAAAAAATGCAAAATTTTCGAGCGCTGGGGGCTCGGCCCCCAGACCCCTGTGCCTCCGGCGGCTGGATGCTCCACCACCCCCCAACACAGCCCCCCATTGCGAATTTCTGGCTACGCGTCTGCGCAATACAGTAGTACGGTTTCGCACAAAAAGTGTGTCGATTTGGTAGAACATCAAGTCAAATGTCTTCTGGAATGTAGTTTTATTTCATTGTTAGTTACAGTATGCTGAATGAACACTTAAACAAAATAGACTTTTGACAATAGAAATATCAAAGTGCGATGCAGATAGTTTTTACTCATTCTGTGTGAGTAGCGCAGCCAAGGGAGGGCAGGGGGGGCTTTTGCCCCCCATCCCCACCCATTGGCCTGTCGACCAAAGTGCAGAATAAGAAAAATACCGCGTTTTTAGCACTTTTGAGACTGGTTTTTGGACTAGAATGGACTAAAACGTGATTTAAAGCATCTTTTGAAACATATATTCAGGGGGGCTAATTTGTCAAAAATAAAACTCACAAATCAATAAAAACTTTGAAAAATGGCCAAAAATAAGCAATCAAATTTAATATAGCTCATTGCAAATGCTTAACATAGTTTTTATCAACAAAAATATTATAAACTCACGAACAGGGGGGGGATCTATTCAGTATTGGTTAATAACTAATCACCTCTCTCAAACATCTTTCCATGAACCCCCCTCCAATTATTTTTCTCTATAAAATATAGTCGAAATAGATTACTCCGTGTGAGTTTTATTAAACTATAGGATTTTATGATCTACCAACATATAAACAAGAAAAAATTTTACCACTAGCCACTTCTCACATAGCCCATTTATGCAACCGGTTTAATCATGTTTGCACTGCCAATTGCTGTGCCACGTTTTAAAAGCATTATTTTTTATCAAAATAGCCCTAAAATTTAGTTATTTTTGCAAAAAGATGCAAAATTTTCGATCGCTGGGGGCTCCGCCCCCAGACCCCCAAAGCAGCTCCCTCATTGCGAATTTCTGGCAACGCGCCTGTTCTATGTAGATGCAGACGGTTATGCTGGCGAAAGTTTAATAAATACGATTTTTGACGCAGGAAAGACGAAAAGAGCGTTTTATGTTTTTAATTTGAATAGAATTGGTTAAATCAATGACATGAAACTGGTTATATGTCATTAGTTAAATTTTAAAAAATATGTTATATACCGGTAACGTTTTTGGGATTGGACGGATCAAAAATATCCAAACAAGTTTGCGCGAGATCAAGAACATTAATCATAAACATCCAAAATTTTGAGATTATACACAATTTGTGCTCATAAATTTTATCATCCCCCCCCACCAAAATTTTCTAGATCCGCCACTGCCTGTAGTCACACATTTTTCATGTTCTATCATCATGGGTGATTGCTGTGACTCCGCTGCACTACCCGTTAGTTCTAGTCCCTCAAGCAAAAATCCGAAGTTTCAATGTCTATTCCCCAGAAACGGGCATCTGAAAAAGTACGCTGACCGATTGGAAACTTTTACTGAATCGATCAATTGGCCAGGTGCATGAATTAAAGCAACCTGTCGTGAATTTGCTGACGCTGGTTTTTACTACCTAGGTGATCGAGATAGAGTCAAGTGTTTTTACTGCAACGGTGGTTTAAAAAATTGGGAACCGACTGATGACCCTTTTCAGGAACACGCAGAATGGAATCCGTTGTGTGAATACATTTTAAAAAAGAGAGGGGTTGAATTTGTCAAAAACGAAGTTAAAAAACACCTTGATTTGAAACGTCCGATTATAACAAATCCCGCTTCAATTCAACTCGTTGGCGATTTGATGAAATATCTGAAACCTCAACCAGAACTTCAGACTTCTCCGGCTTTTACTAATTCCAGAAAATTAAATATGGCAATCAATAAACAATGAAATGGATCATGGAGAAAATGTGAGAATTCTGAAAACGCTAGGATTTGGGGAGGCGAAAATCAGACGCGTTTTAACTCAAAGATATGAAGAACGCGACAATAATTTTTATAACTTTGAAGATTTTCTTCAAGCGTTCTTGGATGCCCCTGAAGATCGACAAATGACTTTGACAGAAGCAAGAAAAATTGTGGAAGAAGAAGGAAAATGTAAAAGATGCAAGAGAGAAGAAAGGGATGTGGTCTTTAAACCGTGTAAACATTTGGGTGTTTAATAATAAGCTATAGACAGTATACAGAGTCTTATGCTAGCCTTACTGATGATCCCTGAGATTGGGCGAAACAGCTGTCTAAGGCATGCTATAGGAAATTATTTTGCATTGAACTATTAGAATTATCTCTTGTAGTATTGTTGTCACTTTATATTTTTGGGGAAAAAAAATTGTGTCATGATCTGGTTAATTTGCAATTTTTTGCCTTTCTACGCTCATGTTCATACCTGTAGTCCTAGCTATACTGACGAGGAATAAAAGACGAATGTCGATTCCGAAACAGTATGTCTTAGGCTGTTAATCATAGATTTGATTGTGCCTATAAGACTCTGTATACTGTCTATAGCTTATTATTAATTTTCTTAGTACATTGTTCTTAATAAATTTGGGTGTTTGTTTTCGATGTAGCGAATTTCTCACTCGATGTAACATCTGTGACGTAAAAATCGATAAAAAAGTTAGAGTCTATCGATCTTAAATTACGCCATCAATACTCAAACACGTTAACTGTCATGACCTATTCATTCTAAGTTTACTATGATGTTTTAATTGTGAAATTCAGAAAAAAAAGCAGAAACTCAACAGGAGGTGGTAGTAGACAGCTATCAGCTATGCTTCAAAATGGAAAACCTGACCTCGACGTTGTTTTTTGTATCTTCTCAACAACTACAATTCGCTGGTTATTAAAATGATGAAACTTGGCATCTAACTCCCCAAGGTCACAAGCGACTTTTGTGACTGTTTATCCGCTGTGCGAAACCGACGAACAACGACTGGCGCGGCAAAGCGAATGAAACGCTGAAAAAAACGCTACCGAAAATCTAAGCGTTCTTTATTCAAAGTTGTGTTTTGTTTGCAGTGTTTTTATTGTAATAAATCAACATTGGTATATTTTTTGTGTTGAACAAGACGAAAAGGCGATTTTTTTATTATTTCTATTCACTCGACGAATCCCAAATTTGCGACATAAGTCTATTTTCAAGCGTTGCATAAATTATAGTTAACTTGCTTCTCACACGTCTGGATTTCTTTATCTCTTCCACAATCCTTGTACAAAAAAATTTTTGAAACCTTAAACTTTTAAGGTTAGAAGCCTGAAGTACCTCAGACATCTCTGATTTCACCTCGAAGGAGTAAAGCTACAGTATATTTGACCGGAGTAAAAAACTTTTACCATTACAGATATCTATTCAATTACATCCGAAAAAATAAATCTATCAAGATCAAAAAATTTCCATTGCCGCAGAAGTTTTACAGGACTTGATGCATTGCAGACACCTTCAATTTTTACCTGAGATTGAAAGCTGAAATTGCAGTAAGTCTCTCAATTGTGCCTGAAGAAAAAAAACCTAGTGTTGTTTTTAAACAATTTGATCGACATGCTTTTATACCACTCCAAAACGAAGTCCCTACATTTTAATTGATACAATAGTTTTACAAAATTTTTAATTTTTAAGTTGAAGTTGGAAGGTTTCAAATGTCTCTGATTGAATCATTTCAACAAAGACCCGCAAATTTCTCAAAAAAATTTTAAGATATAAGCAGTATTCAGAATAAACAGACGATTTTCAATATTTTGATGAAATCACTCTGACATCAAGACAAAGTTTATAAAAAGTTAAAGTATCAAACGAGTTTTTTGGATTAGTCTTTGTTGTACATTATAAAAAAATAAGAATTTTTAGTTAAAAGTTATCATATTTTTGATTTGTTTGTATGAACCAGGCACAGCATTTGTCTAACCACACCAACGCAGAGCACCGCTTCTAGAGTTCTTATTGCAAGGTCAGGCTGGGCCACCGCAACGAGTAGACTGCATGGTCGCAATGAGAAATTATCGTAAAGTGTCTTTCCCAAGGACACAACAGCGCATTATCAGATCGAGCTAGGGGTCAGCAATTTTTCGATCACTAGGCCGACGCTCTACCACTGAGCTATTGCCATCGCCTTATCGAATAATACGGCAAAATCATCGTTAAAAAATTGTAATACTTCAACTATTTTCACAAAACTGTAAGAATATATCAAACTTGTAAGATTTTAAGTGAGTTTTCGGTTTTTTTTTAGATAAAATGTTTATTCAAGTCAAAGAAATTGAACTTTGAAAGTCTTTTTTTGATCGAACTATTCTTATGTAAACAAGAAACTTATAAAAATTTAATATTTTAGACCTACACTTTTCATTGTTACGTTACAGTTTTTGCTCACGACAGAGAAATTACAAGGACTGAAGAGAATTTATTGAATTTGTTCCCATAAAAAAAACAATATTAATCGATAAAAAACAAAATTTTAGAGAATTATTAATTAATTGAATCATATTCATTTCTTAGTATACAATTATTTTTTTCACAAATTTACCTCTATGTAAACACGATTACTCAAAAAACTCGCAAAATGTTGTTTAATACAAGCAAATTATATAACTTTGAATTATCCTTTAAACAAATTACCACAAACAAGAAAATCGTTACAATATTTAAGAATTTAGAAAATATTTGATTCAAAGTACATGTTTCAGGTAAATTTATAATCGAGATTATGAAAAAAGGTTTAATTTTGAATGATTTTCCGGAATAACTATAAAAAATAATGGTTTCGAATAAGACTTCAAAGTTAATTTTTGAAATGTTTTACAAAATTATCACCATGTTAAATATTCCAATAAAATATATGATGAGTGGAGTTTGAATTCAACCGATTCCAAAAAAAAAGTCTTTGACAGCGTAGCTCAGAGTGAATATCATAACATAGTACTTGTCAAAAATTAAAGATTTAAGACCCTACAGTCTGTTCCAACCGTAATCGTGATCATCAAGATGTCTTAATTTTAGGCGAATTTTCGGTTTTTTTAACTAAAACTCTTATTCAAATCAAAGAAAATGCAAGTATTTGAATGTCTTTGATCAAACATTTCTCATAAAAACATAAAAACAGTTAAAATTTTTACTATATTAGGTAAAAAGTAATAACCATCATGAAGAAACCCAAGATTTCGATCAAATTATCGGCACACAATGAAAAAAATTAATGAAAAGTTTAGGTTTTAGGCAAGCTTTTTAATTATGTCAGTTAAAATTTAAACTTAGGACAAATAAAGCGTTAAGTTTTAAAATATTTTGATGAAATTATTCCTCTAAAACAAGATTAAGTAATAAAAAATCAACTTTGTGTAGACATTTAGATCAAAAATTCGTCAAACAGTATTCGTTTTAAGATTGAATTGTCGCTTGAATAAAAAAAATTGTAAGATTTTGAGATACTTCCGCAAAAAACATATTGACGCAAACAAGAAAATTGCCAAAACTGACGTGAATTTGAGACTTTAAGACAAGGTTCGATACCGAATAACACCAAAAAAATAGCAAAAGATCCTGTTTTAACTCAAGATAGAGTGAAGTTGAATAAAATTTTACGGTATTTTAGTAAAAAAATCAGTGTAAAACGAAAAAATTGTTAAAAAATTTAAGATGTTAGGTAAAGGTTTTAGTTTCAATGGACAAAAAAGCTCATTTTTACTGAAATTTTTAATTTAAAATGACGAAACGTAAGATTTTTTACAAAATTATCGCTACGACCACAAAAACGTCGAGGTTTATTGACTAAAATTAATAAACATTATCTATTTTGGTTAAATTTTATGGTATTTTAGTAAAAAAATCAGTGTAAAACTAAAAAAATTGTTAAAAAATGTAAGATGTTAGGTAAACGTTTTAGTTTCAAAGTACAAAAAAGATTATTTTTACTGAAACTTTCGATTTAAAATGACAAAACGTAACTTTTTTTTTATAAACTTATCGCTACCACAACAAAAAAGTTGAAATTTATTGACTAAAATTAATAAACATTATCTATTTTGGTTAAATTTTATGGCATTTTGGTAAAAAATCAGTGTAAAACTAAAAAAATTATTAAAAAATTTGAAATGTTGCGGTGGTTTGATATTCAGTCAAGACACTCTTCAGGTCAACACTAAGTTTCGATTCTCAGGTTAATTATTCGCTTATACTTTAACTAGTTACTAAACAACGCTTGAGACTTGAACCACAGCCAGTTCCCAGGCAAACCACCTGCGGTGGTTCGGAACTCAAGCAAGACGCTAAGGGTCTTTGGACTTGAAGCCAGGCAAACCACCTGCGGTGGTTCGGTACTCGAGCAAGACGCTAAGGGTCTTTACACTTGAAGCCAGGCAAACCACCTGTGGTGGTTCGGTACTCGAGCAAGACACTAAGGGTCTTTACACTTGAAGCCAGGCAAACCACCTGCGGTGGTTCGGTACTCAGTCAAGACACTCAAGACTAAGTTTCGGTTTTTTACAACTAGCTAGGGTTAGGACTACACTTAGGGTTAGAACTAGGGACTACAACACTGCAATTAAATGACGCCCCAATTGGATAACTTTGCAAACACCCTAAACATCCTACACCCTAAACTCCCTACGCCTTAAACACCCTACGGCCTAAACACCCTACGCCCTAAACCCCCTACACCTTAAACACCCTAGGCCCTAAACACCCTACGCCCTACACCCTAAACCGTATAGTTATCGACCAATATAAACTACTACTGTTATACATTAGATTCAAGTTTATTGACTTTGCAAAAGTTGAATTCAAATTCATCGATAACTCGTGAGTGGATTCAAATTCAAAATTCAAATTCAATCCAACCCTGGTACCTACTACATCAGTGTATCTAACAAAAACTATGACTGCACATTTTTGACTTGTGAGTTTGGAGTAATTGCAAAGTTTTAGAAAAGTGCTGGTTTTTCGCCCCAACTGATTATAATGTACTGTTTTACGTATTACATAACTTAGATAGAGGGAAAAACAGCAACTGAAACCTTACACATACTCGACCACTAAGCCAAGTCAACTGATCGTGACCGCGAACAAACTGAATGCAAACCAACGGTTTCATTACAGTGATTTTGTTGCAGTGATTTCGTCACAAATTGAGGATTTGGGCAAGATGGCTCTGGGAAAAGTAAAAATATATTTAGGATTGCCCTTCTCTGCAAATCGACGTTGTTCGCGATCAGTTTGTCGCGGTCAGTTGTCGTGGACCCCTCAAACACTGATAGCTTATTAAATTTGCAATGTGCTGATTAACCAACAAACTTTGCGAAAAAATAAGCAAGCTAACTCTCTGAGACAAAAAGACAACTTTTCAAAAGAAAAAAAATTCACAGCCTGTTACTGGAAACCAGACATGGGCACAATCTTGATTAACAAGATCACATTGTTTTAATAATCTGATCTTAAACATCACATTTTTAGTGTGATCTTGAAGATCAAAATCACTTTCATTTTATTTATTTATTTATTTATTTATTTATTATTTACTGGCAATTCAGTAGTCCGACATGGTCGGGATGCATACGCAACAACGTTTGGAAAAGAAAAATAATATACAAAGATTACACACACAAATAAAGTGTTCAATAGCACATAAAATAGACAGCATCAAATAGCATTCAGCTAGGTTGAATAGCGCTTAAGCACTAACATAGGTAGTTTCAGTAATCAATTTTTAGAAACTACAAGCACCAAATCGTTGACTGCCTTTCAGTACCCAGATAGAGCATCAAAACAAATGTCAGATAGGGCTTGTTTAAACTTTTTGAGATTAACTGCACCATCAAAAATGCTTTGGGGAAGATTATTCCAGATTCTATGAGTGCGATAGAAATAGTTGAACCTGCCAAAATTATTAGCAGGATAGTTCACACTCTTCAGTTGCAAGCAGTGACGATTGCGTTTGTGTTTACCATCAAATTGTAAAAATTCATCAAAGTCTAAATCAACATTACCACACAACATTTTAAACAAAAACACTAGGTCAAATTTAATCCTTCTGGTTTCTAAACAATCTAGCCTTGCAATGGTAAGCCTTTTTTCATATGGTGTGGTGCAGTCATGAAAACAACGTTAAAAAGCACGCTCAACGTAAGGTGTTCAGGAGTACGTAAAATGGGAATTTTTGACAAATTTTTTGAAATTTTACCAATTTCTGGTTTTCGTTGTAAAATTTTATTTTAATGCTTAATATTTCTGATAGAGATTAAAAAGATTAAAGAAAATTGATGTACGAGATTAGATGGATTACAATAGTTAAGCGTGACTGTGTTGCTACAGAAAAGCTACTACGCTCACAGCAATAAACGAAAATTAGGTTCCTTCGTCTTTGTTTTCATGCTAATTTCGATTGAATAGAGTTATCATTGGTTAGCAATGCAATGATTCCTCGCAAACCACAATCAAATAAAACAACATTATCGCAGAAAGCGAATAATGATTCTATACAATCAGAGATTGCTTTAGCTCGGTGCCGTCGCCAGAGCAAACGAAGTGAGGGAGCACTAGCCAAAAGCGGGGTGGGGGCACTAAAATAAACAGAACTTTTGCGTATAAAAACTGATCTTCAGATCTAGTATAATTTAAAAAATTCAGTATTCATGTCTCAAAAAGTGACCTATGAGGCCGGCAGCGTTTCGTAGCTCGTTTCGTCTGCGGCCCACAACCGCCTGAAAAATCTATCTACAGCAATGAATGCTACCAGACACGCAATCAGGATTTTGCTTAGAGGGGTGAACCAAAAGTTAATTTTTTTTTGAACAAAATTTGTCTGATTTAGGCCCTTTGTTAAACAAACTAATGCAATTCAAGCGTGTCACAGACGGGACATAGTCACTAAATATGCAGTGACTAAAGGCAGGAGCCTGAGGGCGGAGCCCCCAGCCGCTGGGCAATTTTTGTGATTTTGCAGCAAAAAAATAGCAATTTTAACGCCAGTTTAATCACATTTCGCACATTTTGAAGCCAAATGAGTAACTACATTGCTAAAATTCAAAAGCTATTTCAAAGAATTAAATTGCTTAGCCACTTCAGCTCCCCCCTTACTTCAGGTCAAGTCTAAAGTACGTTTAAACGCTCGTATTTTTACGTTAATTTTTTTATGTGTTTTTGCTCAGGGGGCTTAAGCCGCTTTACTGTGGTAGCGCCACTGACTGCGACCTCAAAATCTTGACGAGTGTGCTCCAAAAATCAAAAAAGCTGGTCTTTCAAAAGAATGTTTTCAAGTATTGTTTCATGTCATAATAACTAACGAAGTACCGGTAACGATTTTGCAGGCTTACATCTCTCTTCCACGACACATCCCTAATGCATGTTAATAAAACGGATTATTGCGTCAGATTTATGTACAGCAGTTAGTTGCCAGCAATTTTGCAAAGAATCGAGAAAACGTCAAAAGAGAATATTGCGTTTGAACGAGTTATTGCTTTTTCCGTCATTGTCTGTGGTCATGTTGTTACATGATGTTCCGAAAACAGTATTTTGAGTGAACTAAAATGGGGGGGCACAAGCAGTCGTTAGGGGGGCACGGCCCTCTGGCCCCCCCGTAGCGACGGCACTGCTTTAGCTATACGCCAATACAAAAAATCAAAACCAATTCCTCATTGCGCTATACTAGGAAAATCATGTCGAAACGAGTGACGAGATTGCGGTGCCCAGCTCCGAGTCATTGCCATTTGGTAGCAAAGTTCCCACTGCATAAATGCAGCGGCGGCGGCGAGCCGTAACCAAATTGTGTCGGATTCGACCAGCCCGGGAACTGCCTTCTAACCTCCAATTCCATAAGCAATCGCGTACCTGTTCAACCAACTGGCCACTAAAGGTAAAATGTAAACTAATGCTCAATTTAGTCTTCCCTTAGTTTTAAAATTATATAAATTGCAAAAAATTGAAATTGAAAAGCTTATTTTTAGCCTACGCATAAAGCCATCAAGTAGTTCAGTTGCATGCCCCGAAGTTGATGTTTTTTATTATTTATTGATTTTTATTCATATAACAAACACAATGCTTCTGTAATTAGTTTTACGTGACAAATAATTCAAATCAAATCAATTGAATCTTTATTAAACCTGCTGTATTACGCCGAAGCGTATAACGAATTTTTGGGCTTATATCCGCGTCATTGTGCCCGGTAACACTGTACCCGATTTGACCAGCCCGGGATTTTAACCTGTGACCTACCGCTCTAGAAACGAAAGCGTCATCGCTAGTTAGATAATATTAATCAAAAGATATCGCTACTCAAGCGTAAATAATCATCGGAGAAGTTTTTAGTTTCTAAATTTTTGTATTTCGTTTTGCAGTAATACCTTGCTACCTTCTAAACTGCTTTGAAACTTGCTTTTATTAGGCCTTACCTGGTGACTAGAGCTTCAGAGAGAAATTTTATGAGGGGGTACGAAGACTGATATCGAGCTCTTTTGCCTAAACCAGGGCGGAAAATTGGGTGAAGACCAACAGCTTTTTAGTTGGGTAAAGATCAAAAAAAACTCTTAATCGCAAACTCGGCCAGCTTTTGTAAAAATTGCGTGAAGACCAAAATCTCTATCGCAAATCCGGCCGGCTTTGTATGTGTGCACACCGAACTACTCCTAATTGTGTGCGCGTGAACGTATAGGTTCTCCCGGGCCACGTAGACCCGGGCCGGGTACGATGCACCCCCTAGAACCATCTCGCAGGCCTTGCCTGGTGACTCCCAAACCTTAGGATTTTTGAAGATCAAGCCCCCAGAATGATTAAAACTTTTTTACGTTTTGGTCTTTTTTACATTGTACAGAAAAAAGTGTTTCATATAATTGGAAAAGCATAAAAACTAATAAGAATGTCGATCATTTTGTAACGCATTCTACTTTTTATTGAACAAAGACTCAGTTTTTTTTTTTTTTTTGCAAGCTATATCAATTAAATTACGTTATTATTGTTAAATCCCAATTTTGTAAGACAAATAGAGATTGTCAACAAGATAATATTAGTCATTATTGTAACCAGGCGCGTTGCCAGAATTTCGCAAAAGGGGGGGGGTGGGCTTTTTTGGAAGCTTGAAACAACAGTAAGCGAACTTGACCGAGAATTTGATCAAACTTGAATCAGATTGAGGTGTTTTTTCTCTCCAAAGTCCGGTGATCTCCAAAAAAAAAAAGGTCTTCATCTACACTGAGACCCACTTCTTCTCGTCCACCTCATCTCAAATTCTCATCCTGCTCTAATCCCAATTTCGTTTGGGGGGGCTATTTTCGTTTTTAGAGCAAAAATCAGCCTCAAAACTGCTAAAAACACGCTATTTTGCATACTTTTCTGGCCAACGCCCCCCCCCTCCCCAATCCTAGCTACGCTACTGATTGTAACGAGCTATACTTTATATAGACAAATAAGCAATACTGATAAATACTCAGTTGAGTACAAAAACCAACTTTTGATCAGTACTTTTATTGTTTATTAGGCGCTTATTCTAATCAATTATTGTTTTTGACTGTGGTTTGACTTTAATTAGTATCTCTATTGCTAAAACCATTATCTTTGTACTTTGTAAACGTTTTGTAAAGTTTCGTAAACGTTTTGTAAAGTTTTGTAAGCGATTCCGGCTAAGTTTCAAGTGAAAATGTTTTTGTTTGTTTGATTACGTATGGGAGTAATTTCGTGCTTGATTCCCCATAACGGAGGTCGCACTAAATTTGAGACTTTAGAATCCAAAACAATCATTGTATTGTCTAATTTGAGCGATTCAGCAGCATTTAGTCGGACTGAATGATAGAATAAATCCTTTATTAGTGTAAATTATTCAAGCAAAACTAAAAAAAATAAGCAAAAGTACTTGAAGTTTCCAACTTATTGCCAGAAAAATTTTAACCATATTATCATTTTTTTTAAAGTAAAAGCACAGCAAAATACTGTAAATTAAACCGCAAGAGCTGTTATTAGGCGAGAGGTCTGAGGTTTAAATCTTGGACCGGTCTTATGAGACACAGTGTTGCCAACGGCTCGCCACAGCTGCGACATTTCTTCGAATGAAGCTGTGTTGCCCAGGAGCAAAGACTCGGAGACGGGACCTGTCAACTCCTAACTCGCTTCGGCGTAATGCAGTGAGTATAATGAGAGATTTGATTTGAATTAAATGCGATATGACAATACGCCAAAATTGAAGCAAATGAGATCAGCTTGCAGCTTATCGCTGTGTTCTTATAGCCAACGAAACTGCGTGTTTATGAAAAAGCAGTGCATTTGCTTTTGCGACAACTCTGTTGTACGTACGTTGTCTTCAAGTTGTTTTCAACGTACTATTGTCTGCTAGTATACAGCGATCATTTATTTTGTTTTGGCTGCAACAGTGATTGTGTATATTGTTGATAAACCAAATTGGTGTACTTTCTTTTACAGTGTCATTTTTGTCTCATTACTTTGCCCTTTTTGTTTTTTGTTTATTCGATTCTGGGCCAACATAGAACATTTTAATTTTAAAACTCCACAAAATTTTTTAAATCGGCTTAATATTAATATACGAGCAGTGGTGGGCAGTAACGAATTACTGTAACGAATTACTTTTTTCGTAATTTTTACGGTAATGACACTACTTTTTCACAAAAGTAATTTTTGTGGTAGTTTTATTACTTTTTAGAGGTGTCTAAAATACTAATTACAAATTACTTTTTAAATGTTGCGTACTGACAAGGTCCAGATCACAAAAAAGTGTTTGCAGTTGAAACAACGCGCAGTGTATCAGTTCGCAATGTGTTTGTGATGACGTCGCCGATCTGGGACTATCGAGGAGTAACACTTCCACTTGTTTGGCTGCTTATGTTAGATTTCCAACCTATCAAAATAGTTTGTGTCTGAGAATGACTCATGGTCGCGCCATTGGCCGCATACCTTTCTGCGCGTCAAACAAGACGATAAATCTGATAAATTAGTTTAAATGTAAGCAGCACAAGCGCAATAGCATTAGAAAAATCACGGTCAAATTTTATGATGTAGTTCCGCAGTTACATTTTGCAGTCGGTTTGCATAAGTGTAATAGGAATAAGAGTAGGCTACACTGGTTTTATTTACGAAAGTTTTTTTGTTTAATACTGAAAGATTAGGGGCTGTTGAATGTACTGCAAAGCAGACAAAAAAAAGTCAATCATGTTAATAACGGGTATCGATCTGTAATGCACAACGTTTAGATACCAATCTAGGGTGATGCATAAAGTTTAGGTACCAATCTTCGCTCTGAACGAGAGGTGGAGACCTCGAGGACGTCCTTGGTCTCGAGGACGTCCACGAGCACACATTTTGAAGTCCTTGGCCTTCGCCTTGGTCTCGAAGCCTCAAGTCCTTGGCCTTGGCCTCGAAGTCTCAAGTCCTCGAAAATTGGCCTGTCCTCGGCTCGAGGACAGCACTATTTTTTGAACTCTTGAAATTTTGGTGAAAAAAAAACAGAAACCTCGCGGAACATTTGCGAAAACCTTTTTTGTTTTCCTCAATTGGAGCATTGGCGTAGCCAAGGGGGGGCAGGGGGCCCGGCCACTCCCCCCCAATTGAAATTTCACCAATGACAAAATTGTGACAAAAAAGCCTTTATTTCTTCAGTTTCTTTTTAGCCTTTTTTGCTTTCAACAGTAACTAACAACAGTATTGAAGACCAGGGGCCCGGGCACCCCTCAATTCAATTTTTGCCAACGAATTTAAATGTATCACCCGGGTGAAATTAAGGGCTTTTCTCTTAAAAGTTGCTACCTAGGCCCTCATCTAACCTTTTTATCAACGTAATGCAACAACCAGGGTCGGATTTATCCTATGACATAGTGCCACGGCTCCGCGCTCAGATGGTTAGACTTTTTTTGATCTTCACCTCTATTTGGCAGGAACATTATGCGAAAATCCCCAAAGTGCCAGGTGCCCATTGCAATGTAAATCTGACTCGGCAATAACATGATAGTAGACGTAACCATCTATTGTACCATTTTTCACAAACATTTCAGTAATTCACCTCTACCTCGCCAGTTTTTACGCACAAAATACTTTTGAAAAAAATTAGCCATGGAAAATGCTGATTGAACAAACTATTGAACTTCAGTTGAGGGGGCTTGGGCCCCCTGGCCGAACATGTACTCCTTTAAGTGGTTATTTTCATGACAAAACAAAAATCGCTCAGAATAATCTTCGAGTGGATTACTATTTACTGCTAAAATGTAGCGTAAAACAATGCACCTTACTTTTTCCTACCTGCACCAAATAACTTACCCTTAAAATTTAACACAAACATGCAAAATGTTAAACGTGTTCTGGACTTAAATGGCAAGTAAAAGGAGCATTAAACAATTTAATTTTTTCAGTTGGCTTTCAAATTTCAAAAATCTATTGCTTTCAAATGGCTCTGAACACATGCAAATTGTGATTCAATGGCATTAAAATAGTTTTTTCCAAAAACTTTAAAAAAATCGCCCAACGGCTGCGGGCTTCGCCCCCAGACCCCCATAGCCTCTAGCAGCTGGGGGGCTCGCCCCCAGACCCCCGTCCGTGATACGTTTGAGTTACACTAGCTTTCTCAACACGTCTCCAAAGTTAGATATTTGCACTTTTCAACTATTAGTTTAACGATTTCAGATTTTCCATTCTGCAATATCGTTGTCCCGCAAAAAGTTCCTCTTCTGAAATTTTTTATGATGTCATTGCATGTGATTTGTGGTTTGGGCCCCCCCAATCAAAAATTTTGGCTACACCTATGAATTGGAGAAGGCCTGAAAAACTTTTTTGATGACCTTTTTTTTTGGAGAACACTTGCGGCTGTGTCCTTGGTCCTTGGCCTCGAAAGGGTCTGTCCTTGGAAAGGCAGTGCTTGGCCTTGGCCTCGGATTTTTTTTATGTCCTTGGCCTTGGCCTCGAGCCTTGTGTCCTCGACTCCACCTCTGCTCTGAACAATACTATTTTAAACCTTCGAGCAATAAATGTGCTACTGCTACAACTGTTGCTGTCATGGACGTAGCCAAAATTTTTTATAGGGGGGCCCGAGCCACAAATCACATGCAATGACGTCATCAGAATTTTTTGAAAGAGGAACTTTTTGTGGGACAAAGATATCGTAGAAAGGAAGATCAGAAGCCATGGCCTGGTTTGGCCCTTAACCAGAATTTTGCAAAAGGGAGATGGCTTAAAATAATAGTTTAAAAGTGAAAACTTCTGAATTGGGAGACGCGTTGAGTAAAGTGGTGTAACTCCAAAGGATCACATACGGGAGTCTGGGGGCGGAGCTCCAAGCCGCCGGAGGCTATGGGGGTCTGGAGGCGAAGCCCCCAGCCGCAGCGCAATTTTTAGTAAATGTTTAGAAAAAAATATTTAATGCCATTGGATGACGATTCGCAAGTGTTCATAGCCATTTGAAAGAACAAGATTTTTAATTTTTGAAAGGCAATTAGAAAAAGTTAAATTGTTTAATTCTCCTTTTTCTTGCAATTTAAGTCCAAAACATGTTCAAAATCTTGCATTTCAGGGTTAAATTTTGGAAATAATTTGGCCCACGTAAGGCGAGGTAAGGTACATTGCCTCCTGCTATATTTTAGCAGTGAATGATGATCCACTCACAGATTTCCTTAAAAAGATTTTAGCTTTGGCATGAAAATAACCAGTTGTAGGAGTACATGTTCGGCCAGGGGGCCCAGGCTCCCTCAATTCAAATTCAATAATTTGTTCAATGAGCATTTCCTCTTGCTAATTCATTTTTCAAAAGTATTTTTTCGCGTAAAAACTGGCGAGGTGGAGGTGAATTGTTCCTATTGAAAGATGGTACAATTGATGGTTACGCCTACAAACCATGCTATTGCCCGAGGCAACTGGCACTTTGGGGATTTTAACAACATCTTCCTGCCAAATATAGGTGAAGACCAAAAAAAGTCTTAAACCATCTGAGTGCGGGCCCTGTGCCATATGGTAAATCCGGTCCTGATTATACCATTACGTTCATGAAAAGATTAGATAAGGGCCTGAGGTAGCAACTTTTAGGACAAAAACCATTAATTTCACCCAGGATATACATTTAAAAGAGTGGGCAAATATTGAATTGAGAGGGCCCAGGCCCCCTGGTCATCAATATTATTGTTAATAATTACTGTTGTACGGGTGTATTCTTGCACGCGAAAAATTCTAAAAGAAACTGAAAGTGAAAAAAACTGGCATTTCCATTCTAGGGGAGGGGGGCCTGAGCCCCCCCTGCTACGCCTTCGGTTACTGTAGCTACTACTACCAAAATAACAACAATTAGATGTTTTAGCATGCAGGTAAAGAGATTACGGTTTGTTTTTTACTTTTCCACGTTCTCAATACGTTTCGCCGTAACGGTGGTGGCTACAACGGCCAAAGCACACAGTCCGCGAATAGTAGATCTGCGTTGTTATGGCCCTTGTACAGTAGCGAGTTGTGCAGGCCTGTCTTGCTGGAAGATTAGCTTAGTATTGTAACTGAATAGCAATATATCGTTCCAATTCCGCCGCAATAAATCAAATTCTTGTCATAACAACTAGCCAACTACCGCACTACAAAAAATTGGACAACATTTTGTGCAATACAATTCACACAATATCAGAAAAAACATACCGTATTTACTCGATTGTTAGCCGCCCTTGATTGTAAGTCGCCCTTGATTGTAAGCCGCAAGTGATAGTGTTAAAAATTTAATGTAAGCCGCCCTTGAATGTAAGCCGCATTTACTGTATCGGTGCCTACCGTATACCGTATGGGTTTTAGCATATCTGGATGAGCACGAAAATTAAAGTATGGTTACTGGTACCCGTTCTTGAATTCGCGTATGATGTAGCACTTGCGATTAGTTCCATACCGTATCCTTAGCTTATCACAATCACCAGACAAAGTTGAATCTGTGTACAGGTTTATTTTAACTTTCATGCTCATCAATAATGTCCTTGTCATCTTCATCGATAATATCGATAATCTAAATTGTCACATTATAAATGCATGTGACAATTTAGAATGCACGTCACAACTCCCAACTTCCTTGTTTAGACAGTGGAAGACATAGCATCAGACAAAATACCGTATCGGCATAGCAACAAATCGCTAAGCAAAAAAAATGTAAACCGCCCTTGAATGTAAGCCGCCCTTGAATTTAAGCCGCAAACATGATGGAAAGAAAAACTTTATAAGCCGCGGCTTACAATCGAGTAAATACGGTAGATAAATATTTCTTTGATTAAAATATACATATCTTGGAATTTTAATCAAAAACAATTTTCACGTTCTGTACACCAATCAACTTATCAAATAGTCAAACACCGGTATGAAAAAAGCGATTTGAATCTTAGAATTACGTCTTTCTCACATCTTTTTTATAAACTTTTTATAATAATAGTATTCGTAACAAAAAATCACTGTAATACTGGTAATCACAAATAAAATAAGAAGTCAAAAAACAACTACAATGGAAGGACTACCAAAAGTGTGATAATATTATTAAGATTGTCACAAAAAAATGGATCAGTTTGTGTCTATAATGCGGGTAGGCCTGGGCTTGAGATCAAGACTAGCTGCTGAGAGTTGTAATGCTGCAATTGCTGTTGAATAGAATATTTCAGATTATGAATCAACCAAAATTGTTAAATTTTTGTTGCTCGATTTTGCATCATAATATTGGTGTTGAAGGCCTTGCTTTAGCGCTCCAAAACCTACAATAGCCGAAGAGTTTTGATATAATTTTTGACAACGGAAACAAATAATTCGAAGTTCAAAATCTGCTTAGTTTTCAAATACTTCCGTACTCACTCAGGTTAAATAATTAAAATAATATTCTTTAACGCTAAACTGTGTCGAAGAGGCAGCGTAATAAAAGCCATCATCTGAACATTGCATATGCCTGTCATAATGGTGCTTGAATCATAGACGAGATCCAACATTTTCTCTCCTACAGCCGCCTTATTTGAAAAGTTGACGCAGACCACTGTCATTTTGACTGAATGTTTCATTAAAAATAATTTGTAATTTGCAACGATAAATTACTTATTGCCTTTTCTGAGAAGTAACGATTACGGTAATTTCATTACTTTTTTAAAGTAATTTTTAGTGAAGTAATTTTGTTACTTTTGTGCAGTAATTTGCCCATCACTGCACATTACCTTCCTGATAACATCTAGAAGTTAACAGTGACATCATAAACATGAATGATTAAATTAACTCAATCATCTCTTATGCAGTATATGGGGCCTAATGGCGAATTTTTCCTAGTGATTTGTGCGTGACCTTTTTTGTTAGCTCAGCAAAATAAACATCATTTCAGACAGTTATTAGCAAAACTTCATCGATTGATGCTACAGGAAAATAATTTTGAAAAAAAAGTCAAAAAGTTGTACCCCTAATGCATAGTAAAGGCCTAATCAATCACACTCTTCGGCGTACACATGCAGGCACACAAGATGTAAGTAAAACTAACGGCTGGAGTAGTTGTTCGACTTACTATCTCTTGACAGATTACTCCAAAATGGCCTTTTCTTTAGCGAACTAGCTTTATGATATGTTTTATTCTGAGCACGAAAAATTATCGGTTGAATTGCTTTGCATGTATGAAATACTTGATATTTCATGAGGATTTTCATGTTTCATGATAATATTTGGTATTTCTAGATGAAATTTATACAATTTTTGAATTGATTGGAAGGTCGTACAATGGTCAAATCAACACAGTCTGATTTAAAATAAATGAATAAATAAAACAAAGCAAAAAAGCATCAAAAAAACGAATTGAATTATGCTACTTTTATAACTTAAGAGTGGTACTTCTAAATGCGATAACAAAAACAAAGAGAAAAAAACTCAAATGCCGATGAATTTCTGAGTAACTGTAATATGGCACGTCTTTTTCAGTATTTGAAAACGAAGAATTTCATGCCAATTTAAAAAGATTATGGCACTTATAAGTCTCCATAAGAAGAAAAAACATTTTTTAAATCGTATTGAGAAACACACATGCTATTTAAATATAAACTAATTACATTCTTCGTAAGAAATCAGCGCATATTTAATGTTAAAACAGTTTCAGGGTATTATCTGAACACTGGTTGACCTTGAAAAGCCTTAAATAACCAAGTCTTATTGTTTGCATTTCCCAAACCATTTTAAATCCGTCAAACGAAAAAGAATACTACAGAAACTAAATTTCCCAGTAATCTTTTATTATACTCGCTGTATTCCGCCGAATCGTGTAACGTGCTGGCGGGCCCATCTCTGCGTCATTGCGTATGAGCAACACAGCTCCTTTCGAACTGAACTGGACTTTATTTTGTTACCTGTTATAAATAAACAGCACAAACCCACAAAGTAATGCAAAATGAAAATAAATTAAACACATTCAGCATAAATTAGAGCAAGGTAAAAATTATAGCAAAACAGGCACAAGAAGACTGCGAAGGGACTGATTTTGTCTTCGTGTCTGCAGCCACCTATTGTTATTGAAGCTTTACTTTTTGTTCAGTAATATCTAATCTTTTTTTTTTTTTTGAGAACACACCAACAAACAAACAAACAAACAAACAATAGCGGCGGAGAGGAGAAGGGAAGAAAGAGGGAGAAGGGGAGAAGCAGGAATCTCTTATTGTTAAAAAAAAAGAAAATTAAAAAAATAACTAAAAACTATAGTGGTAATATTTAAGCTTATGTTTCTTGATCATATTTTTGCAAGAGTAAGTTTTTAAGTTTTGCTATGAAAGATTGCAATGTCTTGCATGTTTTTAAATCGGCATCCACTGCGTTCCAACTTGATATTTTATAGATCTTTGAGCTTTTGACGTATTCAAAAGAGGAATAAAATAATGGTTTTGGTAGGATGCTCTGGTACACTTTTCGTATCCATGACTCGCTTCAGTGAGGTAGTTGCTAAATTGATCTGGTAGCATTTTCATTTTAAATTTAAACACAAACAAAGCTTTTTCAAAAAAGACCATATCAACCAATTTAAGGATGCGCAACTTTGGATAAAATTGTGTTGCTCAATCATAATATTTATTTCCTCCAACAATTTTGACAGCTTTATTTTGTAAAGTACTTAATTTTTTTAAATAACTTTTAAAAGTTGAGCTCCAAGTAAGTAAGCCATGTTGCAGATGCCAGTGGAAAATAGCATAATATAAATTTAATGAAGCCTTAGTGTTTAAAAACGGTTTTACCTTTGCTAGAATTCCAACTGATCGCGATAACCTTTTTATCAAGTTTTTGATATGACAATCAAAAGAAAGAGGTTCGTCAAAAGTAACACCCAAATATTTAGCATTTTTCACTATCATGATCCGTTGAACTTCATTATAACAGTTTTTAGACGACAGTTTTTCGAAGAAATGTCACAGCGGTGGTGAGTCATTGGCAAGACTGTGTCCAACTTGACCGGCTTCAGATTTGAACCTCAGACCTCCCGCTCCAGAGATGAAAACCTTGCCGCGCTTGACCAACAGGCCGAAACTAAAAAAACAACTAATTTTTGTTTTTTTTTTCTGACAATTTTGCCAAAGAAGTAAGTCATCCCGCATCACAAAAGCTATGATCACAAATTTTCTGAATTTGGAAAGACATAGCCGAGTTTGAAAATTTGCTACTTTTTGCTGACGCGTTTTCTATCTGGTTGCGGTCTTTCCTTAATTTGATAATGATAACCTTTATTGATTGAAAAATCAATCCAAAATTTATCGTTTACCAATTACCAAATCAATGCAAAATTCGAAGAATTATATGACATTGCAATATCATAATCTTTTAAATAATTTTCCAAGTCTTTTATCGCCAACCAATAAACAGTAGCCTATCCAAAGTTCTAGAGGCACCATAAACCTTTGACCAAGAGCCTTCTGTTTTGAATTAAACTAGTATTATGTAGTATATTTGTTGTAATATTGTAATTACTTAATATTTTCCAAAAAAATTTATATTCTGTGACAATCTGGTTAATTTGCGATTCTTCGCCTTTCTACGCTAGTGTTCATACCTGTAGTCCTAGCTATACTGACGGGGAATAAAAGACGAAAGTCTATTCCGAAACAGTATATTTTGTGCTGTTAATCAAAGATTTGATTGTGCCTTTAAGACTTTGGAAAATCGGTTTTATTGAAAAAATGAGAAATTACTTCAGGTAATAAAGAGGTGCTCCAAATATTTCTCCTCAATTTCCCTTATTCGCGAAAATACAATTTATTCGGTTTGGCTCCGTCCAATTTGTTACATCACAACTGGCATGAGTTTACAAAAATGTTTCGCTGACTAAGGAACGCGATGTTCAATGAGGAAGGTAAAAGGATTGTGCTGTAGACAGCAATTCTAATCCTAAGTAAATTCATCGGTGGCATTATACCAGTGATATAATCTGTTTTATCAAAGTTAGACCTGCTTGGTGATGTTTTATTAAAGTTAGACCAGCTATGAATGATATAACATTGGAAGCCAAAAACGATCATACTGTAGATCAGTAACGTAGCCTAGGTCTGCAGGTACCAGTAGCGTTTGCAAAGCTTTCAGATTTGGTTTGGCTACTTACCAGAGATGTACGCAAGTCGGATTCCGGATTGCGAATTTTCGGATTTTGCAAAATGTTCCGGTTTTGGATCCGGTTTTAAGATGTTAAATATGCTTTACTTCCGGATCCAGATTTTTCGGATATTGTATTTTTGTATGGAAAAAAAAATAGCAAATGAAAAATCCTTGTCAACAATGAAAAAAATGTAAGGTTGCTTTTCAAAAATGTTATCAGCACCAGTACCGGTTTTTTATACAGCACTTAGTCTAGAGGGGTAGGCCCAGAGGTGGGCAAAGCACAAACAAAAGAGCAAAAGGCAACCTCCGCAATTACGGAAGTGGCGTTGCGCTTTAATTTATTATTTTGAAACATTGCAGAAGTTGCGTTGCGGACTACAGTCTTTATAATTTGTTGCGCTTTAATTGCGCTGCGCTTTCAAAACTTTTTTCGGTATATAGCGCAATTTTATACATTGAACTTAATTTTGTTCCATTTCGATCGTCGTATTGATAACTTTCGGCCTCTTTGGCCAATTATTTACTCTATTTCTGTCAAAAATCGCAAAAATTGCGGTATTTGCAGTGTGTTGTAAAATTTCAATTGCGGAAGTTAGGTTGCAAACTGCCGTTCCGCAATTGCGGAATTGCGTTGCGCTTCAAATGAATCAAAAAGTTCATTGCGGAAGTTGCGCTGCGTTTCAGAAATTACAAAAATTAAATGGCGCATTTTGCGTTGCGCTTTTTTTGGTTAAAAAGATCGTTTTGCCTTGTTACGCTGCGCTTTCGATATAATGTTATTTGTGCCCACCTCTGGGTAGGCCTAATTGAATGAAAAAAGTTATAGGAACCCCACCAGTTTCTCTGTAACAAAGCGTCCTGTTAACAGATTAACTTGAGATAAGTCGGTATCAGCTGTTAGCTTTCGGTTATCAGCAGTTGGACTACTAGTAATACCAATAGTACATTTGGGGTCTACATCTGTGCAGCAGAGTTGTCCGGAACACTAAATCTTTGTTCCTATTCCATTCCGTTCCTAATGGCTTTTGTTCCTATTCCTAACCTGCTTCTAAATTTAACAAAAACATCATTCCAAAATAATTCCTAACTAAAAAAATTGCGCACCTATAAAAGAACAAAGCTTTTTCAAAATATAGATACCATATTGGCATGTAACGCATTCTACAAACATTTGAAGTTTGTTTGATAGTTTGAAAATACAATTTCAAATATGAACTTTTACTTTTATCAAATACGACTTTAGTTCATTTTGTCTCTTGAAATACTGTCCGTGCGTGACGTTTGAACTGACACGCAAATGCAAACTCATTTACGACATTTAGTAATTGCGAACGCTGCAAATAAGTTACTTGAAAACCGCGCGATTAACTGCGAAAAACCTTTCATGAACAAAATTAATCTGAGATTTAGGAGTTTCGGTTCCTTTTCCGGTAAATGAAAAATTGATTCCAAACCGTTCCAGTTCCAAAAAAAAGGCAAATTCCGGCTGGAACTTGTTTCTGGTTCCGGTCCATGGACAACTCTGCTGTGCAGTGTGGTTAACATATTAACATGATTATTTCATTGTCACATGATTGCATGTATCGTAAGGAGTAATGTGGCATGTCTTGCAGAAAAGATAAAGTTACCTTTTAAATCTGATATAGCGCAGTTCCGGTCAACTTCATTGGTTAAACCCCACATTAAACTGTAGGTTTTTGTTTTCTTAGTTAAAAATGTATTTACATTACCATCGTAAGCCCTAACCTGCTGACTCAAGTCTAAACTCTTGCAGCCATGGGAGTCGTATTGACAGACAAATTTGAGTGAGGGTTTAGGATGGGGTTGGTTTAAAATTAGAATTCGAGTTACTACCGGTAGTTCTTGGAAATTAGTTGCTTGTTGTTAGTGTTTGGTCATTAGGTTTACTTAGAAATACTGCAACTAAACAGAGACAAATTTGTCAGCTTTGTTTTGAATCTCTTTTGCAGTTTGGTTGTATAATTTTTTTAATTTCCCAATAACTTGCTGAATGACTTGATAAATCAGGTTTGCATTGTATCTGCAGCTTACATTTATCGATAATGTTGGTGAGCTCCGGTTACGAGAATATGCACTTATACGAATATATCAGAATAATATATGGTTGCAAGCTTACATTTCATAAACATGTTATGTAATTCTTACAACCAGACTAGCCTGGTAACAATTTAATGAATTGCTGTAAGTGTTAGGGAAATTAGTATTTGTTTGCTTGTTTAACATGTTTAGTGTGGAAAATGTTCTATACTTTAAGTGCGTAAGGGCAGTGAAGCCTTAAAAATTTGTGCTTATAAACTGCTACCATAGATATTACTCACATTCTTGAAATACAAGTTTTCAAAATATTCATTTCAATTTATGCTGCTTTTTTGTTAAATTTGCTTTTTTATGAATAAATGTAGTAACACTCATACATCTGCTGCATTGTCAATGTCCCAGATCTGCCAGATTTTTTTTACAATAATTTTTATAAGAGTTATCCCTTATTTCTTTGCGGCATTGCATTTGACTATTTTCTTAAAAATGAGCTTTTCAACGTGATTGTAATATGAATGTGGATAACCTGTAGCTACAACTTCTTTAGGTTTATTAATATAATTTCTTTGGGAAAGGCTTTGTTGTAGACTTTTACCTTTGTTGATCATATTAGGTAAGTATTGGTACCAAACCACTGGCACATCAATGTGTAGCTATGATGTGAAAAAATGGGGATACTAAATAAACAACGAACTACGTAAATAGTGCTTATTTAATGCAGCTATTATGTAATTACAGTATTTGTAAGATGGTAAAATGTATATTCATATGTTTGTAGTTTCTCAAGGACAAGTTAATCTACTTAAAGTACATGTCTTGTATACTGGTACACTACGTAGAGTATTCAAATATCACTTTCTTTATAGTAAATCCAAGTATATGACGAGAGAATTTTATTTAAAGTATTACAGCATAGTACAACTAATATTTTTAAAGATTGTGGGACCTTCATGTTTTGATGAGTAAACAATTCCGAATTTTTCGGAAAAGAATTCCGGATAGCTAAAATAAATTTCGGAAAAGGTTTTAGATTCGGATATTGATGAAAGTTTCGGATTAGGATTCGGAGTCACAAAGAGCGATTCCGTAAATCTTTGCTACTTACTGCTCTAGTTAGTATTAGATTAAGCCTACTGTATTATTGCGCTAGTTTTGTGAATACGGATCTGAGATTATTCTACGCCGAGTATATACATGTACCGGTACCAGAGGTGGTCAGTAACGAAGTAGTTCTACTTAAGTAGACTACTTAAGTAGTATTTTCGGTAACGAGCGACTTACTTAAGTATTTTTCATTTCTGATACTTCTACTTTTACTTCAAGTAAAATCCTCTCGAAGTAACGCTACTTGAGTAGTAATGACTTTTATGTAAAGTAGAAGTAAACACCTAGCCATTATTCCACCTCACAACGTGTACAATAACGAAGTAAACATTATTCCACCTCACAACGTGTACAATAAGTACGTATCGAGTTTGTTTTACTGTACAGTACTACGAAACTTATTGAATAGTTACTACGATTCATTTACAGGTCATCTAGGGTAGTGTGCTTTTGCGTTGCATCAAATACCAGGTGTTGACTCAGTCTCACTAAAAAAAAAAAAACATACCGAACCCTGATTAGCATGGTACAGTAGACAAACTAGACATGCGCATTACTCCTGGTTCATACGAAAAAAATTAGCGGTTAACGGCGTTGCGTTTGCTGCGGCCCGTCTGGGGTTCAATTCCCTAGTCGGTTAACGAACAGTGTTGCTTAAGACTCGCCATCGCTGCGACATTTTTTCTCAAGCTGTGTTGTCCAGGCGCGGAGATGAGCCAAGATTCCCAACTTAATCGTATTCGTAACACGCTTCGGTGTAATTTCAAGAGAATAATAAAACTTTGATTTTTTGATATGCTACCGTAAGTATGGCTTTGCTTGAACACTGATCGTAAGCGTCACAACAGCAAACCTTCGAAGAATAAACAAACACGTGAAATTCGAAATTACTTTCTACTTTCATTACTTAAGTAGAATTAATTTTGACTACTTTCCTACTTTTACTTAAGTGGAAATGCTTCGCCATACTTCTACTTTTACTTGAAAGGCATTTTTGAGTAAATAACAATACTTTTACTTAAGTAGATTTTTCGACTACTTTGTCCACCTCTGACCGGAACCTATTCTGTTATTTTATAAAGCTGCTTGTTGCTCTTTGTACAACACCGATAACGAAACTTACCTTAGCTTAGTAAAAAAGTGTAGACTGGTAGACCAGGCTGGTGTTGTGTTAGGGCTGTTATAGTATCCAATAGCCAACGGAGGCTATTTAATTTGGACTTCCTGCAGACCTAGGCAACCAGTACCGACGTGCAGTATGATCGTTTAAGTAGTCTACGTTTGGTGGCTCTACTCTAGGCTTCCGTTCTGCTAGCCTTTGGGCCAGAAGCACGCAGAACGATTAAACATAACTCTGGCCTGCAAACGTCAAAACATTACAGTTAAATTATTATCAACATCTTAGTACTGGGTTTAAATAGCCAAAATTAAGCATGCGAGGAGACATCCATCCTCTCTAGCTCAAGTGGTGGAGCAGTGGACCGGTAATCCAAAGGCTTTACGTTCGAATCCTGTGGGAAGATAATTTTTTCGCATTGCTTGTTTTAAGTAGTCTCCGTTCTGGTGGCTCTTTCCTAGGCTTCCGCATTGGTAGCATTTAGGCCAGAAGTAAGCAAAACGATTAAGCATTAAAACCCTAACCTGCAAACGTCAAAAGATCACAATTAAAGTAGTTACAATAAAGTTGCTAATATACTGCGTATGCAGTACCGACAAAAGATATATCTTGATGAAAGAAATGCTAACAATTACATTGCTTTAGCATGCTGCTCTTGCAAAGTCAGCAACTGCAGGAGGGAATCAGACCCTCAACCTTCCTGGTTGGATTTGGACCCCCGCCACCGCGCTACCCGTGTTACCAAAGTTAACAAATTTTTGCGAGTTGTTTTGCTGATTCAGAGAATTGAAATTAACAGCAAAATTACTCAAGAAAAGCAAAACTTTTGCAGAACTTGTCAGAAAAGGTTTTTGCTTACCCTCGTGTGCTGGTGTTAATATGGGTCGCTGCGTAATGGTTGTTTCATTGATAGATGCAGTTTTATTTCTTATCCTCCTATCACGAGAAAGCGACGGTAGGGTCACCCTTTGGACGAATCCGCATTTGCGTAATAGTTGATTATTTTCTAGGTTTTCCCGTTGACATTTGACATTTTTTTCCTTGTAGGTTTGGTGCTTGTTTCAAGCAACCAAGCAAAGATAATAATCATCGTAAAATGCCTAATCCAAAGACGCAACAAGTGCCTGAACGGGAAGTAAAGACGTCTCTATTCTATCGGCCATGTCGCTAACAAATCCAGCTAAGATTATCCGCAAGAATCCCAAATATTTTTTTATTTTTATACCATCTCCAAGTCCCAATACTGGTTTGTATGCCTTGATTCAGTGGGCTTAGGAGAAAAGATGTTTCCTTAAGGAACTAAAAGTTTAGCTACAAATAGAAGTTAAACGAACTCACTACAATCCAAAGTGCTGCTAAATTGTTTCCATTCTTTATCTGCTGCTTTCGTAACCTTATGAAGACTAACAAACTGTTTAGCGAAACGTCAAAACTTAGACAGATTTTTGATGATGACGACAAACGAGTTTACAAGTGAATGCTCGTTATAAATTTGGACAAATTTGCTTAAATTTGTGTGCAATAAATAGTTCAAGTATTCTGTACAGCTTAACCACTGGCTTAACTGTGGCTAGTTGCTAATTTATTAAAACTCAGCCAATTTACAAAACAGATTGGCATCAAGATTATGATGGTAGTTCATTATTTCGTAACAAATTAATTCACTCTACAAAAAACCTTAAAGAGTTCCGGAAGGGTAAAGTTTACTTTTAAGATATCGGCCGATTTACAGAAAGGGTGATATTTTTAAATTGCATTTGACTTGAATTGAATAAAAAGGAGTAAATTTTTAGACAAGGTTGAAAATCAAATTGTTGAAATTTTGCTGCTCGGATTTGCGATGATACTGTACGCAAAGCTTGTTAATTGCTGAGAATTCGACTCGCAATAAAGCTTTCCATTAAGTTGGCAAATTTAACACTCTAATATTTTTTTGGTGCAAAATACTTTTCATCAAAAAACCTTGCTAAGATGGATCTCCACAAAATTGGAAACTACACGTTGTGGAGTGGAGTAGGCTTGGTACAATTTCCTAGAAAGCTCTTTAAAAGTTTTAGTGTTTTTTACATTAATTTTAGTTTTTCATATTGTTTTACTCTCGTATTATTTTGCTGCTTGGGTTTGCTGTTATGAACCCCCCATGTTGTGTTAAACTTGCAAGATTATAGATAAATTTTTAACATATCACAATCAAAATTATTCTCGAATAACCGTAGTGGTAATTATAGTCTCGACTTGCAGCATATGAAGAAATTCTGATAGGCCTACCAACAAAACCGAACAGATTTCTCGATAACAGTAACAGTCAAAGCAGATTACACGATGAAATCACTGAATTTAAAAACCACAAGAGCGCCTGTTTCATTGAAAAAACGGACGGCTCCTCAAGTGGATAGAGATATTTCCCCGAGGGGTAGTTTTTTCAGCTAAAAACAAGTACTGCTGTAGTTTCAAGTTTTTAATGTTAGTGATTTTACTGTGTCTCGATCAGTGGTCGAGTAGATAAAGTGTATGTTAGACTCGAGTTCAATTCCCGGTCGGGTCAAACCAAAGACTATAAAAATTGGTTTTCACAGCTTTCCTGCTTGACGTTTAGCAATTAAAAGAAGCACTGTAAAGTCTCCATTGTGCGTTGGACAGGTGGCAGCTTGACCCGAAGACCGAAAGGTCCTTTGATTGTATCGTGGCCAAGGCAACTTGGTGAATTACAATTCGACTCATAAATTTATGGACATGGACACGCAAAATTGACAACGGCAGTGGAAATCGAATAATGGAGCCCGTCACCTCGGTGCTCGAATCATACGCATTATGGCTGCGCCAATCGCAAACCCCAGCAGCTGTCGCATTACACCACATTTTTCAAGATCTAAATGGAAAGTCACCGAATTTAATAATTAACCAAAAAAGGTCTTGCTGAATGTTCAACTACCCTGCTACAATACAGTATACCTGGTCCAGTCGCTTAGCGGCATTCTTGAATTAAACTTTAGCCATCTAGAGTGCGTAATGCAAATCAAATCGCTTGCCAGTTGGTCGAGGGTAACCGATTGGTCTCTGGTGCGGGAGGTCTGTGGTTCAAATTTCAAGCCGGTCAAATCGGACACAGTGTTGTTAACAGCTCGGCGCCGCTGCAACATTTCTTCGAAAGAAGCTGTATTACCCGGGCGAAATGACAAAGAAATGGGCTCGAAAAGCTCGTTACATGCTTCGGCGCAGTACAGCGAGTTCAATGAAAGATTTGATTTGACTGACAATGCCAGCTGAGAAGTACAGTACATGGTTGTTTGAGTTTTTTCGTTTTTTTTTAGTTTGAGCTGCATGTGTTTAGAGTTGGAAATTTATATTGTAACAAGTCGAGGGATGCAAAACTACAGAAAACTTTGTTTACTGTGATGTCGGTTCGATTCCCAAACTGGCAATGCAGCGTTGCGTATTAGGAACAACAAGGCATATTTTTCCCCCATGAACGCCAAACATTTGGTACACCCGTTGCAGTGGCGCAGCCTAACGAAAGACTTGTTTGCAAATTGAATCTAAAAAAGAATGTTCTACGTTAGTCTAGTTAGTAGTTAAGGCAGATGCAGAATGTTTGGTTCATATCCGCATGATTGAATGAACAGAAAACTTAATACAACAAGGGATTATTGGTCGCTTGAAAATGGTTACCTCAAATTAGTGACGAAAGCAGAGAGCATGTTGCAGAAAAAAACATTTGCACTTCGCGTAATTGTAAATGAACAAGTTTCAATGTTAGTTCTCTCTTCTTCATTGCTCGCGTTTGCTTCAGGGTTTCTTCGATCCGTCACACAATACCGTCTTCTACTACCTTCTCTATTATCATAATTCTGGTGTGGAAATTGGCAGCGCTGAATTGGCACAGCAGTTCACTGTCAGTGGGGCTTCCGAAAGACAACGAAAACGAATATTTTTCTCAGTTAACCCTATTTTACACGGATTATTAATTTTGATCAACGCATTATACACGGGTGAGGGGGGCAAAAATTCCCTCCAATCTAACTCCTAGACCAAATGTCACGGGAACACCAAACTTGGTGTGTGGGTTGGTGTTTACCAATATTTTTTAGAAAAATGGGTTTTGAATTGATGACGTCACCATTGTCAGGCAAATTTTTGAAAATGGAGTCATTTTTGCCATTACGTCACAGGCGTTTCAAATTTTGTGCCGGTACACGATTTTGTGATACTGAATTATAAAATGCGCAAGTTAAAGTAGCTACGTCAAAAAAACATCTAATGACATCATTTAAGTTAAATATTTTTCTCTTTGTTTCTGAGTTTTATTTTGAATGCCAAATTGCAACGTTGACACTAAAAAAGGAGGTGCAAGAAAAACCCAAACTCACGTTATAACATGACAAAATCATCGCAATAAAATACTCATTCGTGGTAGAGAGAGACTGCAATGCTCGAGTCACCGGGATATCAAACTAGGTTTGCAGCAAAAACACCTAACACCATTTTTTGGGTTTTCACTTGTTTTCACGCCTGTATGTCTGGGGAGCCCTTCTTCCAAAAACTTCTTTTGAAGATGGACCATTTTTGGGGCTTGATGTTAATGTCCTTCTCACTTCTCTTGCCGCTATGAACGTAATTTTGGCTAATATTAAAACAAAATTTGAAAGGTCGCTTTAAGTGTTGCAGAACACTGATTTGTTGTATGACCTATGCACTACAATCGAATCATCGTCGAGCAAAAGTGACAATTAATGATGAAAACTTTTTGCACGCTGATGTATGCTTATATGTATCTTATCCTTATGTATCTTAGTCAGTAACCTTTCACGAACACAGTGTTCAAAAATTACTTTAATTTTATGAATTCAGAAACTGCATTTGGTCTAATTTACTTCCATAAAGATTAGATAAAAATTTTTGTGATTTTTGTAGCTCCAATTGTAAATGCTAATTCTTGCAAAATCATGGCTTAAAATGATAACTTTTTTCGCAAAATCTTTTAACATTTTAATTTACATACAGTGTGTTTCATAATTTTACGAAATTTAGTATTTACCTCAAATCGGCTATCTACTAAAAGATAAGAATGTACATTTGTATCACGTATTGCAAAGGCCAGGGCTGCAGCTGCACCACAAACCAAAGTAAAAGTTATTAGCAACTAAACGATTTGTCCTAGAACGTTTTGAGGAACGTTTGCCAAAGCCAGTTACAATCATGTGAAAAATCGGTATAGCGCAGCTAGGGGCGGGAAGAGGGGCTGTAGCCTTTTCCATTGCATTGCAGAATATGGAAAATACCACGTTTTTAGCACTTTTGAGGCCGATTTCTGCACTGGAATAGAAAATAGTCCTCCCCCAATTGGCATTTGCAAAGTTAAGCAAATACCTCTCTTCAATTTTCGCTTTGGACTTCACTACAGTTTGGTCACAAAAGACCTTTTTTTTTTTTTGATCTTCACTTGAAACTGGACAGAAACTAGCCTCAATTTTAGATGAAGACCATTTTTGTTTATTCATTTTTTTTGTTTTTTTTTTGGTGTTCAACTGAATTTCGATAGAAAACAGTCCTCTCCCATTGCAAATTTCTGGCTACGCGCCTGTAACAAACTAAGTTTTATGACGATATCTAGATGAAGTAGAGCAGTAATGCACAAGTAAAAACGGCCCTGGAACAATCGATTGCAGTTCAACATTAATATTTATTAATTTTGTTTGTTATAAAGCGACAATAATCACAAATTAGGGAGTGACTATTTTACCGGAATACTTGTAAGTTAGAGAGAGTTAAATGTAAATTACTTATCCGCACATTTTGTACTTGGTTTTTAAGGGTCAGCATTAGAGTATGAGTTACGATTTGGGTTAAGGCTAGATTTGGGATTAATTTTAAAGTAAGGATTTATGTTAGGGTTAGATTTGAGTTTAAATTAACAAAAAAGTAGATATCGTTGTGGTGAAATAGAGTCTTCCTAATAATTACGATGGTGGATACAGGGAGAGGGTCCAAGGGATACGGACCCCTGCTCAAACCGGAGAAATATAAGAAAAACTTGTAACGCATAAAATTCATTGCAATAACTGAGGAAATATTTGTTTCTTGTCCAGACTTAACAGTAAAATACTCGGTGTGAGTGGAGATTGGGGGGGAATGAACCTTTCCAAAATTATCCATCACCTACAAAACCAACAAAAACGGTGCGAGAGAGCGGACGTATAAACGCCGAATAACAACTTTTTCAGAAACAAAGGCACTATTATGCTCATCCATCTTTGGTTTAATATAATCACTGTTGCAATTGAAACGCTGCTGTTTATTGACATTTTTCTCGGATGGCCATCTTCACAGTTTGTAGTGGAAAGAAAAAGATATTTTAGCTGTTTGTGTGACAGCGATGCTAAAACATTCACAAATGTTTGATCTAACTCTTCATCTAATGAATTCTCAAACACCTGCGAACAATTATAAGCTAATTTTAGTTTGATTTTCACTCTTACTTTATTTGCAGCAAATGGATCGTTTCTACCTCTTGGTTGCTTGTTCGATCGCCTTGGCACTTCCTAATATTTCCAGTAAGTCCAATCAAATTACTACCTCGCCGACGTGGTGACATGGCAGTTCTATAAATCAATTCAAACATAAATGGAAACGTGTCTTGGGCTTAATTTGACACACATTTATTAATTCGGAACAACATGATTATCTGCATAACAGCGAGCGCTCAACAAAAGTTATTTGTGGCTCCGGAAACATCACAAAAGCAGTTATTTTGTTCCAATGCAAGCTTGTGCGTGATAATCGAAGCGAATTATTGCCACGTTGTTTCAAGAAAGCAAGATACCATATAGTTTCATAAAAGTTAATTTTGAAAGACTATTTGAAGAAAGGAAGTAAAACGTCTTCAAAATTCGTATTGTACAATATTTTGGAATATTGTACATTTGTTGCTGTTCTACAGTTGGTAGATTACTGTATGTTGGTGAACAAATTTTCAAATAAAAGCAAAAACTTTCTTTTTGCGGAGATTCAAAATGGCATTCAAGCTGAAAGTTTTCCTGTTTGGTTTTCACGCAGAAAGGTTTACAAAATTTTATGACTATTGGCACAAAATTTAAGTTTTTTACTTTTTTTTTTCTAAAGATATGAGAATTTAAGTTTAAGGCTTTTTCCATTAAATTTTGCGAGAATTGTCAAATGCAGTAAAACAAAATTTCAAAAAACTATCAGTTGGTCGAGCAGTAAGGTGTTTGTCTATGAAGCGGGTGGTCTGAAATTCAAATCTTGGGGGTCAACTCGGACTCAGAGTTGTCAACGGCTCGTCACCGCTGTGGCATTTCTTCGAAAGGAGCTATGCTTCCGGGGGCAATGACGCGGAATTAGGCCCCTCGAACTCGTTACACGCTACAGCGTAATACCGCAAGTGTAATGAAAAATTTGATTTGACAAAGTAATTTTACACCTTACATTCAGCAGTTCTATTTAGCCGGTTCGAGCAAACCGGTTGCCAAGTTTAAAGAACGTTGACTCGAAAAAACCAGTTGTAAAATTAAAAAAAAACGATTGCAGCAGATCTTGTTTCTGCAAAATTTGGACTGCATCATTACTTCCAGTGTGTTTTGCGATAGCATAAATTGTAAAGGATTAGAATGGTAAATTAGCAGCTTTTGAAGTAAAAATATGCCTATCTTTTGAAATCATAACACAGCACAACTACCATCATAAGAATTTAAAAGGGCATTCAAGTCAAAAAAAATTTTGCTCAGTTTTTTCTCAAAAATTTTTGACAGATCTTAAGACTGACTTCACCAAATTTGAGCTTTCTCCGATCTTCCGTTCCCAAGATATGACAATTTAGATTTCCTTTTATAAAATAAGGGTTTTTCCCTATAAAAATTTTGCCAGGGTTGCCAACCACAAACAAAAGTTCAAAAAATTACTGATTGTTTGTAACTCTCTACGTATAAGTGTTTTCGGCAGTGTTGTTGTCAAAACAAAGTAAAGGGTCGGCATTACAAACCAGCTGTTTTCCAGTAAATTCAAGCCAGCTTTCCAAAAGTTAGTTTTCGGTCACAATACTGGCAAAATGGCAACACTGAAATAAGAGGAAAAACGTTAGCATTGAACTGCAATAACTTTAAAACGGTAAGACGAAGAAAGTAGAAATTTGGTGAAGATGCTTTTTTAGTTTTTCTGACATTTTAGTTCCCTAAGAAACATTTGGCTTAGGTGCCTTTTTAAGCTTTCGAAAACGGCTTGAGTTTTACCAACCACAGCAAGTCATTTTTTAAAGTGAAAATGACTCTACCATTAATCGTTGATGAGCAGGGCCTACGAGAGGGGGGTTCAGGGGGTACATCATACCCGGGCTCGGGCCTAGAGGGGCCCGGAACAGTTCAGGTGTCCGCGATAAGTTTTTTTTTTGGTCTTCACCAAATTTTGGGCAAAAAATCGTACTAAATTCCAGTAAAGACCTTTCTTTTTTGGTCTTCACCTAATTTTGGGCAAAAAATCAAACTATATTCCAGCGAAGACCTTTTTTTTGTTTTTTTGGTTTTTTTTTTTTGTCTTCACGTAATTTTGGGCAAAAAATCGAACTAAATTCCAGTGAAGACCTTTTTTTTGGATTTCACCTAATTATTGGCAAAAACTTGAAATAAAAAATTTTGCGCAAGTTTGGTGCCCGAGGAGACTTGGGGGCCCGGTATCGACCTTCGTACCCCTGTAAAAATTTCTCTCTGAGGTCCTGATGATGAGTTCTGCATTGTAACTGCACTAACGAGGGGTAAAATTCAGATGAAGATCAAAAAAGATTTTTCTTCCCAAAATCTTGGTAGTTTCAACTTATTTTTTTCAGGAATATTTTGGTTGTTTAAGACTTTCAGTTGTAAAAAATTTCACTTTTATATTTTTGTACAATTTGTTTATTGTTTTCCTAAGGACTCTCAGATGCTTTTAGGACTTGATTCTTTTTTGGTTGGAAATGCAGTTCTTCTTTTTAAAAATATATTGCTGGCAAAAAAATGGTGTTTAACATGCTGATAAGATTTTCCTATGATGTTTGTGCCAATTTTCAGCACTATAATATCAAAGACCTTGCTTTTGCATCACCATTATGGCGTACTCTACTGAAGTGGAGTATGCCTTGTTTGGTTGATTACCATACTTCCATTGATGGAAATTGTCACCGCAAAAAGATATTTATGACAACCATTTCTTTTATGACGAAATAGTGAATCTTTTTACTGTACATGAGGCTTTGCAATGCTGCTCATGGAAATAACACCATTTCTTCACAAAAGATATCACGGTTTTCAAGAAAACTTTTATACGGTAATAATATTCGTGATACAAGCTTTTGTTATGCAACAGTCAGTATTTGTGACGAAATGGTGTTGCAAATTTTCATGAACACCATTGCAAAGCCTCACGTGAAAACAAATTAGTGCATAAATCTAAAATTTCATCAAGAATAGATGGGATTAGCCGCAGGTTCCCCGCAAGATTGCTTTTCGTAGTGGTAGTTCGGTCAAGAAATTTGACTGAGCTCTATGTCTCAACAAAATAGTACGCCTTGTGCTTTGCTCGGTACCGTTATCAGTCAATTTTCCTAGCTAAATGCAAATCTTCTATTCATGCAAAAAGGTTGAGTGTTGGGTTTGTCATAAAAACCGTTACAAACTTCATCTTAAACTACTTATTGTAATACGATTTTAATTCCAGCATCGCAATAAACGATTATTCTTGATGCTTTGCAATGATGCTGGTGACAGATTCCCGCACGCTCTCGCCGGAGCTTTATTATTACGTCACTAAAGCTTGCATCACGCAATAACGGTATTTACCTTATCAAGGTTTTCGTAGCAACTGTGATTGGTTTATCACAAATTCACAAAAGCATGAAGCGTGTTGAAATTTTGCACTACGATAAAATAGGTTTTTTCTATACAGTAATGCAGTATGAGTAAAAGAACGCGGTAATAAATCTGCAAATTTTTAGAGGAAAACTGGTAAGCCATGCAGCTTCAACGTTGGCTAACTATTGTGACGTCATTTCTTGAAACCTTGTTATTTGCTGGTTTGGTCTTTGGATGGCCGTCACTCCAGTTTGTACTGGAAAGAGAAGGATACTTCAATAATTTATGTCGCAACAATCTCAACATAGATGATGCCAACATTTCGTCTATAAATGCATCCACAACAAATTCACTCTCATGCCAAGATGCTCAGGCTAGTTTCAATTTGATTTTCACGCTGTCTTCAACATTGCCTTTCTTGTTTTTTTTTTGTGGGGATACTTACAGGACCGCTTTGGCAATTGGATATATAGATCCATAATCAGCACACTTTATACACTTGGCCTTATTTTTCTCATTCTTTCATCGCCTACCTGGTCAAACCTGTTGTATCCTGCTTTGGTCCTCATTAGCATCTCAGGAGTTGGTATTTCCATTAACAACTTACAAACAGCAAATTTAATTACGAGTTACAGAGGGCTTATATTAAGCTTTATTATAGGACTAATTCTATCCTCTTCGTTGGTGTTTTTTATAGTTAAAAAGAGCTACGAATCTGGAATTAACTTAACCCAAATCTTTGGCATTTTGATCGCCCTCACCATTTTTCTTTGGATAAGAACTTTTGCGCTCATGCCAAGAAAGCTGTTTCCATTCCCACTTCCAGACTCATTTAAATTTGGATACAAAGAATGGAAGTGCTTTCAAAAAACTTCAATCGCTAAGCATATGGTGCCTGTATCTCTTGTCGCGGTAGGCGCATCGAATAAAATGGCTGAAAAAGTTATGGAATGCAGAGATGGATTAGTTGAAACCAAAAAGCCCATGAGTTTCAAAACGTGTCTCAAGAGTATTCCGTTTTGGACTAATTTGTTTTATGTTACTGTAATGAGATTTATTGTGAATTTCGTTTTTGGCACAACTCAAACGTGGTTGTCAAATACTGTTGATCCCTCGGAAATCAGCAAACTAACCGACGACTTTGGCATTATGTTGTTTTGCTCTGCTGGTGTAGCACTTCTAAATGGCTTAATGTATGATACAGTTACAAAACTGGTACACAAGACAACCAATAATCCAAAGATTGGTAACTTAACTGCAACCATGGTGTCTGCGATTGTTACAACCAGTTTTGGGTTGGTTTTATACATTATGAGACTAACTTCAAATCCGTATGGAGTGTTTGTATTTCAACTTCTTACCATTAATTTCATTTTGGGGGGTTTTGGTACTTTTATAGCAATTACTTTTCCCCCGGAACATATTGGAAAACTGTTTGGACTTACATATTTAATTGTGGGCTTAATTGGTCTTCTCCAATATGCGCTCTTTCAGTTGGCCTCCGCCGTTGACCCATCTTTTTACTACATAAACATAGGTTTGATAGCAGTTACTTTCTTAACCCTAATTCATCCGTTTTTTATCTACTTGGAAATCAGAAAACTCAAAAATTCAGAATGTAATGTTAACGTAACAGAATCGAGCTTCAAACAGCCTTTGCATTTTGCAACTATGTTTGGCACGATGTTGAGCTACTACGATGCAAATATTAGCACTCATAAGTAAAATAGTGAAATTATTCTTGTATGATCAAAACTATTTCAGCAGTTGCAGCGTTAGGCCAGGTCTACTCTGTGCGTAAAATCGTGAGCGTACGCGCGCATTTTTACTTTATTTCAGACAGAAATTCGATACGCCCAACGTACCGCCTTAGCAGCGTAGAAGCTGCCAGTTAATGAAAATAAAGTGACGATAGGCTCGTACGTTCACGATGCTACTTCCAGTGCAGATTGGGCCTTGCTGTTATTAGCTGTCTAAATGAACTCTACACAGCGGATTTCATTAGGATAACCCGTGTGAGAGCACAAATAGACTTCAATTTGGTAACTTGTTGACAGTTTCTTGACCTTAAATATAGAGTTAAATATAGTCAATCCAGACAAATTAATGCAATCATGCTCCAAGGAAACAAATGCTAATTCATGTCCAACCCCAAAAGATCATTTGAAGGTCATACTAGGACCGAAAAAGACTGTAAGTTAAGCTAGGTTTAAGAAACGTATATGGTTAGTTTCATCTTCACTACAACTTTTGTCCACTATGACAGCATACTGTACATATTGCAAAGCTATCCTTTTTTTATCTTAAATTTTGATGTGTTAATAGTACTTGTGTAGTAAAACTGTATTATTGCTAACAATAGTACTAATTGTAGTGTTCTAACGGTTATTGTATTTTTTCAGTGTTGCAAATTTATTTTGATTATGTTTGTATATGCATCGAAGTACAAAATACGCTTTAGGCTCAAATTAAGCTCGAAATTTTGTCAATCTTAAGCCCGAACCCGACCCGAAAAGCCCGGCCTGGCTTCTCAACTTAAGAATATGGATTCTAAACCGAAGCAAATGAAATCGCTATCTTCAAGTGTAGGTTTCGGAATTGATTTAAATTAAGTTCTTTTTTTATTTTTTTCATTTCGAAACAAAACATTTGATTGACACGTACGAGGTCTCTTTGCAGCTTAAAACTATTTGTTGAAATTTTGCAAGAAAAGCCAAAACGTCTAGAATTTTGCAAGAAAAATACTTCACAATCTTATTGTCAAATAGGCCCGTTCTAATTTTTGCAGATAATTTTGGTATGTGTTTCAAATATTGTTTTTAAGTTATATATTTTTAGTTTTAATTGGAACGACCGACGTTTGGGTTGCGTGTCCTTTTGTTTTCACTCGGCAATTTTCAAATTAACGAGTGCGAAGTTTCTGACTTTTGCTTATAACTCGAGAACGGTTTGATCTAGCTACATGAAATTTTAACAGCAGTTTGAGATTAATAAGTTGCATGTTTGTGTCTAATTTCGAGGCAATTAGTCCCGTGACTTTGGTTTTAGGACCCGAAAGCCTCTTCGAAAGCTGGGCATAAAAAGCGGTCTCATTTAAAAGCGGCTTAAGTCAAAAAAGGTTTCACATTCCTATATGTCTTAAGATACCCTAGCATCCCTACCAACCCATTTTTGGCCGTGATTAGTTTTTTTTTTTCTTTTTCTTTTGTTTGTTCTTTTTTTTTCCCTTTTTTCTTCCAAAATCTTATGTGCTCTTTTTCTTTTAAACCACAAAACATCGAAATCTTATTTTTTAAGTGAAGTTGTTGAGCTCCGAAGGCAATTTTGTTTCTCGAATTGTTTGGGGCGATTCCCTCGGGATCACAAAAATCCATATTTTGAAGGGCTTAACCTAAGAAGCCAGTTTTTTTGATATCAGTAGATGTTTAAAAAACAAATATTATGACTTAGTTTGGAAGCACCACTCCCCCCCCAAGGACCTCCTTTATTGAACCCCCAAAAATCAGTTTTTTGAATGGCTTAACCTAGGGTGTCAGTTTTTTTTTTTTTTTTTGATATCAGTAGATGTTAAAGAAACAAATATTTAGGCATAGTTCTGGGGTATCATCTCGCCGAAAACCTCCTAAATGGACCCTCCAAAGTCAATTTTTTGAACGGCGTAAGCTAGGGCGCGAGTTTTTTTTTTAAATCAGTAGATATTTGCGTCTGTCGTTCAAAGGGGTTGCTCCTCAGCAAGTTCCCTTCTAGTTGAATGGTTTTATTTTTATTACAAAGAATTTTAAAATGATATTGTTCTTTTGTTCAACAAGTAGCCTTTGATTGTATTCAGCTTTCAGGTATAAAAGTACCAAGGTATATAACACTCAAAACCCTCGAGGTTTAAGACACTCCTTTTTGTATTCAAATCAAATACCTTATTGTTTTTGCTGTATCTTTGGCGCCAACTTATGGATATTAGTTGAATAGTTATTTATAACAATACATTAATTTGCTGCATAATACTGACTGAGCAAAAAGTCACCCTACGGTAGAGAATTTTGGAATAGAGCATCAGCTTTTAAAAATTATTTACAACTTTTCAAACAATAAAAATACAACCTTACTTTTATTGTTTGCTACGGTGTTTTGGCACAAAAAAGAGGTTTATTACCCATGGTCAAAAACCGCTATATCGAGTAAATATTATTTAAGCAATGATGCAACATTACGGCTAAAATAGAGTAGGAACTTGGAAGATTACGCGATGAGGGCTATCGTGAAGAGGAAGCTTTAGGCCCGGTCTACACTGGACGTCGAATCTTGAGCGTACGTGTATGTTTTTAGTTTATTTTAAACAAAAGTTTTGTACACACGGGCAGTTGCGGATGCAGAAAATTTTGATGGGGAGGGGATGATAAAATGTATAAGCACAAATTGCGTATAATCTCGAAATTTAGGATATTTATGATTAATGTTCTTGACCCAGTAGTGTAGCCAAGGGGGCGGGAGGGTCTATAGCCCCACTTCCCCCTATTGGCCTGTCAATCAAAATGCAGAATAAAGAAAATATCCCGTTTTAGCTCTTCCGAGACTGTTTTTTTTGCGCTACAATGGACCAAAAAGTAATTTAAACCGTTTTTTGAAACATATATTCATGGGGGGGGATAATTTGTCAAAAATGAAGTCACAAATCAATGAAAAATTTGAAAAATGCTTAAAAATAAGCAATCAGATTTGATCGCTAGGGTAAAAACGCCAAACATAGGTTTTATCAACACATATATTATAAACTCAGGAATAAGGGGGAGGGGAACGCTATTCAGTATTAGTTAATTACTAGTCACTTCTCTCAAATAACTTTCCTTTAGCCCCCCCCAATTATTTTTCTCTATAAAATATAGACGAAATAGCAGAGCCGTGCCGAAGTGGTTCGGGTCCCCTACCCCCCGCAAAAACTCAAGAAGGGGCCCTCTCCGAAAGGCTTAAATTTGCACATTTTTGCAATCGGCTTAAATAGTCACTTAACTTTCACATATCTAAGACGCACTACTTTTCAAAAACCAGGATTGTAGAACAGCACGAAACTTTACAGTTAAATATACATTAATGATATCCAAAATATAAAATAAACCAGTACAGCTGCTCAGCATACAAGTCAGGTTATTAACTGCCACTCCGTGTTAACTACAAGAATCATTAGAATTATCGTTTGAGAGTGAGTTTTATTTAATTCTAAGGACCATTAATGATATATTGTTACAATGTCACGTGAAAAAATAATTTGGGTTCTGGAGCTGTAATTATGAGCCAAAAATGCAATCTTTGTAAGCTGGTGTAGTGACATCAATGATATTCTTGCAAATCTTAAAAATTCTTTTTTCGAGCTTTTGCGGAGGCAAAAGCATCAATGATCCTGTGTTGCTGTTTTATCATTTGATAATTTGGTAGTTAGTGTAGTGGTTACCATTGTTGATCTTTCAATGGGTGACCAGAGCTTAATCCGTATCTTAGTGGGCTTATTTCCACAGATTACAAATCGCGATTCTGGACACGGTCCGCAAAGGAGATTGTCTATCCCGAAAATTATTTGTCGAGAATTGTTTCATCATTACTGCCCTAGCCCTTAGCCCTATTGTTTGTTCATTGTACTTTTTCATTTTCGGGTTAACATCCATTCGAGATCCTAGGCTATCGGGATAAGGTACAAAATATCTTAGATCTGCCCGAGTGCTGAGCGTGCTGATAGCTTACTATAACGATATAGTTATTAATCAGAAATATAAAACTTGAGTAATTAAACAATATTTCTTCACAAAGTTTTCAAGTAAGACAAGACTCCCAAACCCCTGCAGAAAACTTTCTCAACTATACATCAGCCTAACGATTAACCACTTTAAGTAGTAGCAGAACCCGAACCTTCTGAAAAGATCTATACTGAACTCCATTGGAACTTAGGAGTTACTGAAATAAATTTTTCCTTGATTGCTGACATCTAATGACAATCTTACTGTAACTATAACTAGACTGACTCATAGGCGTAGCCAGGATTTTTGATTGGGGGGGGGCAAACCACATGCAATGACGTCATTAGAAACTTCGAAAGAGGAATTTTTTGTGTGGGGAAAAATATCGTAGAATGGAAGATAAGAAGCCGTGGCCTGGTGTTAGGACGTAACAAGGAACTCGTTTAAGGGAGAGGGCTTAAACCTGTAGTTAAAATGCAAAAACGTCTAAATTGGGAGACGTGTTTGAGTAAAGAAGTGTACTGTAATTCAAACGTATCAAACACGCTGGGCAATTTTTTGTAATTTTTTGAAAAAAAGCTATTTTAATACCTTTGGATCACATTTCGCACGTATTCAGAGCCTTTGGAAGTACTAGATTTTTAACATTTGAAAGCCAATTGAAAAAATTGAGTTTTTCGCTCTTCCTTTTGCTTGCAATTTAAGTCCAAAACACGCTTAAAATCTTGCATTTTGGGGTGAAATTTTGTATGTGATTTGGCCCATGTAGGGGGAAGTAAAGTACATTGCCTCCTGCAATATTTTAGCCGTAAATAACAATCCAGTTGAAGATTTTCCTTAGAAATTATTGTTTTGTTATGAAAACAACAGTTATAGGAGTACATATACGGCCAGGGGGCCCAGAGGCTCTCTCAATTCAAAATTTTGTTCAATGAGCATTTCTCTTACTGAAGCTAATTTTTTTCAAAAGTATTTTGCTGCATTAAAACTGGCGAGATGAAGGTGAATTGTTATTGAAAAATGTACAATAGATAGTTACGTCTACGAACCATGTTAATCCCCGGGCCGGATTTACATTGAGTTGGGCTCATGGCACTCTGGGATTTTCGCAATATTTTTCTGCCAAATACAGGTGAAAACCAAACAAGTCTTATTTGAGCGCGGGACCCCTGGCACTGTGCCATATGTTAAATCCGTCCTTGGTTATTGCATTACGTTCATATAAAGGTTACATGAGGGCCTCAGTTAGCAACTTTTAAGCAAAAAACCCTTAATTTCACTCTGGTTATACGTTTAAATTGGTTGGCGAACATTAAATTAAAGGGGCCCGGGCCCCCTGAAACAATATCATTGTTGGGGGCCCATTTAAATTGAGGGCCATTTAAATATTATTGTAGGGGGCATTTTTAAATTGGTTGGCAAAAATTGAACTGAGGGGACCCGGGCCCCCTGAATCAATATTATTGTTGGGGGCCCATTTAAATTGGGGGCCATTTAAATACTACTGTAGAGGTCCCATTTAAATTGGTTGGTAAAAATTAAACTGAGGGGGCCCGGGGTCCCCTGGATCTTTTTTATTGTTAATTACTGTTGTACGCGAAGACGTTAAAGAAAACTAAAACTAAAGAAACAATAGTCTTTTTTGTGGCATTTTTATCATTGGTAGCATTTCAATTAGGGGTCCCGCCCCCCTTGGCTACCCTATGAACTAACTCTGACTGGCTGTTGTGCAATTGACTGGTAAGCTAAACATCTGAATCGATTAACTAGTTGTTTTTCTGCTCAGACAAAGCGATTGTGATTCTGTTACATCATACATGAAATTGTATCGCAGCAGCTGAGACATACAGGTACAGCGAGCGTGTTTTCAGTATCTTATGCAATTTCAAATTGACAATACGCTTTAATTTTGTTCTAAATACTGCAAAAAATACTAGCACTGATTAACAACACCAACTTTTAAAGTAGTAGTAGTAGTAAGGTAAAAAGTGGGGCCCCATTTTATCTGCCCCCCCCCGACCATGGGGTTTGGGGCTGCCTTGGCACGGCCCTGCGAAATAGATTACTCCGTCTGTGGTTTATTGAATAATGGGATTTTATGATTAACCAGCATGTAAACAAGAGAACTACAATGTTATCATTAGCCACCTCCCACATAGCCCATTAATGCAACCACCTGAATCACGTTGCGCTGCCAATTTCTATATCACGTTTTAAAAGCATTATTTTTATTAAAGTAGCCCTAAAATTGAGTTATTTTTGCAAGAAAATGCAAAATTTTCGAGCCCCTAGATCCCCAAAATAGCCCCCCCCCCCCCGCCCATTGCCAATTTCTGACTATGCGCTTGTCTTGACTTCGCGCAAACTTGTGTTGGCATTCTTATTAATTAGGCCCGTATAGCCAGAAATCTGCAATAGGGGCTGCTACGGGGATGTGGGGCGCGGAGCTCTCAGCCGCCGGAGGCAATTGGGGGTCTGAGGGCGGAACCCCCAGCGCTCGAAATTTTGTATTTTTTGGCAAAAATAATTTAGTTTTAGGCCTATTTTGTGAAAATTAATGCTTTTAAAACGTGGCATCGAAATTAGCTGTGCAAAAACATGACTATACTATAATTGCATATATGGGCTATGGGGGAGGTAGCAATTGCTAGAATTTTAGTTCTCTCATTTACAAGTTGGTAAATCATAAAATCCTATAGCGGAAGTTCAATAAAACTTTCAAGGAGTAATCTATTTCGTCTATATTTTATAGAGAAAGGTAGAATTAGGGGGGCTTATAGAAGGAAGTTTCAGAGAAGTGATTGGTAATTAACTAATACTAAATAGTCCCCTGCCTTATTTCTGAGCTTATATATTTTTGATGAAACCTATGTTAAGAATTTTTCAATAAGCAATCAAAATTCAGTACCAATTTTTGGGCATTTTTCAATTTTTTTTTTTTTCTGATTCATAAGTTTTATTTTTGACAAATTAGCCCTCCCCTAAACAAGCATTTTGAAATATGCTTTAAATAATTTTTTAGTCAATTTCATTGCAAAATACAGTCTCAGAAGTGCAAAAAACGTGGTATTTTCCTTATTCTGCATTTTGGTCGACAGGCCGATGGGGGGGCTATAGCCCCCCTTTCCCGCACCACTGGCTACCCTACTGTTTTTGATCCGCCCATCCAAGAAACGTTATATACAATAATTTTTTTAATTTAATCAATGCAATTCAAGTCAAAAAGAAAAAATATTATCTTTTGTCGTTCCTGCTTCAAAAATCGCATTTGTTAAACTTACGCCAGCATGATTATCTGCATCTACACAAAATGAGGAAAAACTATCTGCATCGGACTTTGATATTCCTATTGCCAAAAGTCTATTCTGTTCAAGTGTTCACTCAACAGTCAACATACCGTAACTAACAATGTAACAAAACTACATTCCATAGATGTAGCCAGTAGGGGGCCAGGGAGCCCGGCCCCCCCAAATTAAAATACCAACAATGATAAAAAAAATTATGACAACATAGTCTAGCGATGTCTAGCTGCAGTTTTTTTTCTGTAATTACGCACATAACAGTAATTAACAATAATATTAATGACGACGAGGGGCCCTGGGCCCCTAACTAACAACCAAAGGGCCCAAAGCCCCGAACTAACAACCAGGGGGCTCCGGGGCCCCAAACCGCCAACAAGGGGGTCCCGGGGTCCATAACTGACAATCAGGGGACCCAGGGGCCCCTAACTGACAACCAGGGAGCCTCAGGGCTCCTATTAAACAACTAGGGAACTCTGGGACCCCAAACCATCAACCAGGAGGCCCAGAGCCCCTAATTGACGAACAGGGGACCCCTAACTGACAACCAGGAGAACCCTAACTGACAACCAGGGAGCCTCAGGGCCCCTAACTAACAACCAGGGGCCCCGGAGTCCCTAACCGCCAACCAGGGAGCCCGGGGCCCATAACTGACGACCAAGGGGACCCGGGGGCCTTAACTAACAACCAGGGGGCCCCTAACTGACAACAGGGGGCCCCTAACTGACAACCAGGGGGCCCCTGGGCCTTGATAACCAGGGGGCTCCGGGGACCTTAATTGACGACTTGGGGCCCCAGGGCCCCTAACTGACAATCATGGGGCCCCAGGGTTCTTAATTAACAACCAGGGGGCCCCGGGCCCCTAACCTACAAGCAGGGAGCCCCGGGGCCTCTAACTGACAACTGGAGGGGCCCCGGAGTCCCTAACTGACAACCAAGGATCTCGGGCCAGGGGCCCCTTAATTCAAATTTATAGCAATTTATATACAAAACCTGTGAGAAATCTAAGAGCTTTGTCCTAAAAGTTCCAACCCCAGGCCCTCGTTTAACGTTATTATGAACTTAATGCTATAACACAGGCGGTAATGCAAACTCCACAATTGAAATACTACCAATGATAAATATAATGAGAGCATATAGCCAGTATGTTGTCTTTCTCCGAAATTGCAGTTTCTTTAATTTAGGATTTATGCGTACGAAAGTAAGTAATGATAATGACGACCACGTGTCCACGTCAAAATACTGTCATGAAATTCTTGGAGGTTTCAAAAAACTGTCAAGTGACTTGACTCGAGTCCTTCACGTTTTGGAAAAAAGTTATTTGAATTTTGCTTTAAATGTTTCTTTTTTTTTATTAAAGAAATTAAGAGCATGATCTTATCTCAAAATCATAGGCGTAGCCAAGGGGGTGGCCCAGTGGGCCCGGGCCCCCACAATCGAAATGCAACCAATGACAAAAATTTGACAAAAAAGCCTTGTTTCTTCATTTTCAGTTTCTTTTACCATCTTTGGGTACAACAGTAATTAACAATAAATAATATTGACGACCAGGGGGCCCGGCGGACGCCCTTAATTCAATTTTTCCAACCAATTTAAACGTATAACCAGGGTAAAATCAAAGGTTTTTGTCCTAAACGTAGCTACCTCAGGCCCTCCTCTAAGCTTTTTATAAACGTAATGAAATAGCCAGCGCCGTATTTGCCATACGGCACAGTGCCAGGGCTCCGCGCTCTGATAGTAGGACTTTTTTGATCTTCGTAGCAAAAATCCCCTAAGTGCCAGGGGCCCCGCGCAACATAAATTCGGCCCGGAAATAACATGTTTAGTAAGCATAACCATCTGTCGTACCATTTTTCAATGACGACTCACCTCCATCTCGCCAGTTTTTACGCACAAAATACTTTTTTTTAAAATAGCTAGGTAAAATGCTCATTGAACAAATTATTGAATTTCAATTGAGAGGACCCGGGCCCTTGGCCTACATGTACTCCTGTAACTGATTATCTTCATGACAAAAAAATCTCTAAGGAAAATCTTCGAGTGGATTATTATTTACTACTAAAATATTGCAGGGGGCAGTATGCCTTACTTACCCCTACATACACCAATTCACTTACAATTAAAATTTTACACCATAATGCAAGATTTTGAACGTGCTTTGGACTTTAATAGCAGGTAAAAAGATTGAACACCTAAATTTTTTCGATTGGCTTTCAAACGTTAAAAATCTACTTCTTTCAAATAGCTGTGAACATGTGCGAAGTGTGATCCAATGAGATTAAAATAGCTTTTTTTTCCAAAAACTTACAAAAATCGCCCAGCGGCTTGGGGCTTTGCCCCCAGATCCCTATAGCCACCGGCGGCTGGCAGCTCCGCCCCCTGACCCCCGTCTGTGATACGTTTGAGTACACTAGCTTACTCAACACGTTTCCTAAGTTAGACATTTGCACTTTCTAACAATTGGTTTTCGCCCTCTTACTTTACCAAAATCCTGGTTAAGTGCCAACCAGTGACGGCTTCAGATCTTCCAATCTGCGATATCTTTGACCCACAAAAAGTTACTCTTTTGAAAATTTCTGATGACGTCATTGCATGTGATTTGTGGTTTGGCCCCCCCCCCCCCCTATTAAAAATCCTAGCTACGCCTATGCTATATTCCATAAGACTTTTTATTTAATGTTTTGTCAAAATAATCAAATCGACACGTGTTTGTTCGAAACCGAACTACTGTATGCGCGAGGTTTAAGCAAAACCGCGATATAATTGAACTCCCGTTGTGTTCCTATGCCTTTACCGCTAAAAAAAGCAAGTTGTGAATTTTGCTGATTTAGCGCTTTCAAATTAATCGAACAGCTAAGAGACTAATTTCTGTTTTGTTAAAAGTTCGCTGTAAAAGTAACTTTTGCTGCCCCTCTCCCACCCCCCTAAAGGCTTTAGAAATTATATCACAGTCACACGGCCTATCGAGTAGTCACTGATTGCTTTTTTTCAAATAAGTTTAATATTGTTCATATGCACGTTATGTTTAGGCTGGTAGTGGGATGCATCCCCCCCACCCCCCACTCCCTAAATCCGCCACTCCGCCACTGCACACGGGCACGGCGTACTATATACCAAAAAAGATAGGATGTTGCAAGCAAAGCGATATGTTTCGCCACTCAACCGCATGTCGCCACTACAGTAGATTTTTCTTGAAGCATATTAGCTCTTTCGTTCCAAATATCCCTCCTGACGATTACCAACATTGCTTTTGCCAAGAATCGAATCCGATTATCATCACAAATTGAAATCGGCGCAATGATTAGAAAAATTAAAGTCCAATCAAATTACTACCACACCAACGTGGTGACGTAGCAGTTCTATAAATCAATTCAAACATAAATGGAAACGTGTCTTAGGCTTAATTTTTAACTCGTTTAAAATTTCTACGCAACGTTATTATCGTGCTATCGATCTGCTGCATCACAGTGAGAACTCAAAAAAAGTTAATCGTGACTCCGGAAACATCACAAGAGCAGTTATTTGGTTACGATGCAAGCTCGTGCGTGATGATAATCGAAGCGAATTATTGTCAGGTTATTTCGAGAAAGTAGAATATCATATAGTTACAGCAAAGTTAATCTTGAAAGACCATTTGAAGAAAGGAAGTCAAACGTTTTCAAAGTGCATATTTTGTAGAGAACTTTGGAATATTGTATATTTTTTATTGTTCTACAGTAATGCAGATTATTGTATGTTGGCAAACAAATTTCCGAATAAAAAGTAAAAACTTTCTTCGTCTATGGAAATTTAAAAAGGCATTCAAGCCGAAAGTTTTCCTGCTTGGTTTTCATTAAGAAAGGTTAAGAAATTTTTAAGATTATCAGCAAAAAATTCAGTTTTTCTCTCTTTTTTTTGTAAAGATCTGAGAATTTAAATTTAAGACTTTTTCCACCAAATTTTGCGAGAGTTTTCATGTCATATAGCAAAACAAATTTCAAAAATTACCTGTTGGTCAAACGGTAACGTGTTTGTCCCTGGAGCGGGAGTTTTGAGGTTCAAATCTTGAAGGTCAACTCGGACACAGAGTTGCCAACGGCTCGCCACCGCTGCGGGATTTCTTCGAAAGGAACTGTGTTGTCCGGGGGCAATGACGCGTAAGTGGGCCTTGCGAATTCGTTACACGCTACGGCGTAATACCGCAAGTATAATGAGAAGTTTGATTTGACTGAGCACTTTTATAACTTCCAGTCAGTAGTGCAATTTAGTCGGTTAGAGCAAACCGCTTGCCGAGTTCAAAGAACGTTGACTCGAAAAAAACCAGTAGCTAGATTGTAAAAAAACGTTGCAGCAGAAGTCTTGTTTCTGTGAAATTTCGACAGCATCATTACTTTCAATGTGTTTTGTGCAGTAGTGTAAAAAGTATTCGAAAATTGTAGTCGAGTGAAAGTTTCGTTACTGGCGAAAAAACTACTTGAAGTAAAGTACAAAGTACTGACCAAAAAAGTACTGGAGAAAAAGTAAAAAAATATTCGTTTTATAAGTACTCAAGTACAAGTATTTCTGAAAGTATTCAAACAAAATAAACGAACTATTCAATCGACATATGACAACTCGTCGACTACCTTCACATCACTGCCACATAGCGCTTGGTTTCCTAATCCCTCAATTCTCTGCACAAGTCGTGAATTATTAATTTTTGCAAGTGTTTTGTTATTATATTCAAGACAATAAACAAAAAAGAACAACAGCAAACTTCGAGATTTGAAAATCATGCCATGCAGAATTTACATCGATCATTTTATAACATCTCTCTCAAATGCTCATTCACTGTCATTGTTACACCCTGTGACAAAAGTTTAAGACCACTTAGAAAAACTAGCAATATTAGCATTCTAAAACTCATTAGCCACATAACAGTGTATTCTGTGAGGTCATATTGGTTAAGGGCATTTCTCAGATTCCCACGTCTCTACTGCAATGCATTCCATTTGCTAATTTGCTTACAACTATACTGTAGTTTCAAGGAATTGATCGACAGAGTACAAAAGTATTAGGAGCAAAAATATGGGTAAAAAAGCATCTCTCAGTGTAGCGCAAAGAGCTCAGATCGTTGCATTCAGCAAAATGAAGTTGTCTGAGCGTCAAATTGGTAACAAGTTAAAAGTAAGCAAGACCGCTGTCCATAACGCCATCCAAAAATTCAAAATGAAGGAACTTTTGCAGATAAGAAAAGAACAGGACCTCCCAAGATTTTTAGCCCCCGAGATAAGCGCTTGATGAGGAAAATAGTAACACGCTCACCTATGACTTCTGGAGAAAAAATTCGGTCTCAGCTACAGGAAAGAGGATGTAAAGTGAGTACAAGGACTGTCCAGCGTCGGCTGTTTACTGAATTCGGACTAAAATCGCACAAACCGGCTCGAAAACCATGTCTGACTGAAGGCATGAAGAAGAAACGCCTAAGTTTTGCCAAAGCACATGCCCACTGGACTGTTGATATGTGGAAGAAAGTACTCTTCTCAGATGAATCTTCGATGAAACAGTTTTGTGTGCGGAAGTACAGAGTGTGGAGACCTGCAGGAAAGAGATACGAAGAAAAGTACACCACCCCAACTGTCAAACATCCCCCGAGCTTAATGGTGTGGGGTGCTATGTCAGCTATGAGAACAGCCAGTTTGAGCTTTCTTCCTCCCAAAACAACGATGAATGGCACCAAATATGTAGCATTGCTTCGAAGCAAGCTGCAACTTCACATGTCTGTGTATAATTGTTCAATATTTATGCATGATGGGGCTCCATGTCATCGGAGCAAGGCTGTGATGGAGTTCCTGGAGCAAGAAAATGTGCAAGTGCTGGATTGGCCGGGCCACAGCCCGGATCTCAACCCAATCGAAAATCTGTGGAATTTGATGAAGGCCAAAGTTGCTGAAAAGTATCCTTCCAACCTTAATGAACTTCAGCAAGTCATCAAAGAAGTTTGGGTACAAGAATTGTCTTCGGAATACTGCTACAAACTCGTTAGCAGTATGCCAGGCCGAATGCAAGCAGTGATAGCAAGCAAGGGTGGTCACACTAAGTACTAAAAACGTAATTTATTTTGGCTTCATATTTGAAATTTGTGGTCAATTTAAACATGTAATGAATAAAGTTGATCATAAAAGGAGAGATGTGCAACTTCTTATGAGTAAAAGTAACATTAGGTCACTAATCCGACATAATCTGTGAAAATTAGATAGTGGTCTTAAACTTTTGTCACAGGGTGTAAATTATGCTAAAATTTAAAAACACTGTAGTGTGTCTTATCAGTATATAATAGTCTGCTGTATCTACAGGATGGGCGAAAGTTATGCGCGAAACCTATTTCAATATACTCTGCGATAACCTTTTTAAGATTGATTAATCAAAATTATTGAGGATGTTTTGAATTCATTTCATTTACAACATGTGAAACCAGGCAGAAGTCTGATAAACATTACGTCACTAAATCTCACAAAGTTGTAGTAGATAGCCCATTTGTTAGATAGTCTGGGTCTCTACTGGGACAAAATTGATCGTCATATTGAAAACATTTTGTAATTACATTGCACAATATACTACAGTACCGTACGATAATGTTTATTGCATATACTGCATGGCGTGTGATTTTTGGCTGACTCTGCAGAATTTAGCATTAGAAACGTTTAGTAATCATAGGACGCATTTTTGGCAATTTTGTTAGATCTCTGATTACTTCTTTCATGATCTACTTTTAAAATAGTAAACATCTATGCCAGTATGCAGCAGGGGCGTAGCTAGGGGGAGCAGGGGGCAATTGCCTCCCCCCCAAAATTTTAGTTTGCCTCCCCAAATAAATTTCACTTGAACGCTTGAGCACTAAGGTGTTTTTTTTCTGAAGATCACCCCAAAACTCGTAGATGGTTGAGGCTTCCAGGTGCGAAGATCTTAGTTTCGCTTGCCCACCAAAAATTCTGTTCTGGCTACGAGCTTGGTATACGGTGAAGGCAGACACCAAACCACAAACGTGAAACTAAAACCATCTCGAACTGCTTATCGCCAGATTGGATCTGATACGTACGCACACACGTAGAGAAAAGGCATGGCTACAATTTTTGTGGTGGTCTGATCTCTGACGCAGGAGTTGCCAGCCGAAAATGGAGAAAAAGGCAACTAACTTAACTGAATTGAAAAATTTCCGGTAAAAAAGTCGACCGTTTTGACGAATTTGTGGTTCAAATTTAAAATTAGTATACTGTGTACCTTATACTTTTCTGAATCAAAGCACTACTTAAAGGCGGTGAATCATCCAGCCAATTCCGGTGGTTTACAATAGTTAAAATTGAGCTATAATTTTTGATATTTTTTGTTTAAATTTTGGGACTGCGGTTGCCAAGATATCTAACAAATACAAAAAGACATCCCCCAAAAAAAGTTTTTGGAAACTCTGAGTTTTTTTCTTCCCGCCAAAACCACAGTTGTCTAAACTATTAGGCCTACTGTGGTTTTGGCAGGAGGAACAAAACTCAGAGTTTCCAGAAACTTTTTTCGGGGGATATCTTTTTGTATTTGTTGAATATCTTGGCAACCGAAGCCCCAAAATCAAAACAAAAAATATCAAAAATTATAGCTCAATTTTAGCTATTGTAAACCACCAGAATTGGCTAGATGATTCACCGCCTTTAAGTAGCGTTACTTCTCTCCGAAAGTAATCAAGTAAAAGTAAAAGCAGCCACAAAAAAATACTCAAAAAGTACTCGCTACTGGAAAAAACTACTAGAGTAATTTACTTATGTAAAAATATTTCGTTACTTTCAACCACTGGTTTTGTGATAGCTTAAATTGTAAAGGGTCAGAATGGTAAATTAGCAGCTTTTGAAATAAAAATATGTCTATCTTTTGAAATCATTACACAGTACACGTCACATTATAAGAATTTAAAAAGGCATTCAAGTCAAAAAAAGTTTGCTTGATTGTGTCTCAAAATTTTGATTCATCTAAAGATTAACTTCACCAAATTTAAGCTTTCTCCGATCTTCCGTTCCCAAGATATGACTATTCAGATTTCCCCTTACAAATTAAGCCTTTTTCCTTTCAGAAATTTTGTCAGAGTTGTCAACCACAAACAAAAGTTCAAAAAGTTAATTAGTAAAGGGTCAGCATTGTAAATTAGTTGCTTTTTAAGTAAATTCAAGCCAACTTTTCAAAAGTTAGTTTTCGGTCGCAATAGTGGCAAAATGGCAACACTGAAACAAGAGGAAAAATGTTAGCTTTGAACTGCAATATCCTAAAAACGGTAAGAAGTAGAAAGTGCAAATCTAGTTTAGATGCTTTTTTTTACTTTTCCAGACATTCCAGTAACCAATAAAAAACTTTGTTAGGTACCCCTTTAAGTTTTCGTTAACGCCTTGAGTTTTACCAACTGCAAGTCATTTTTTGAAGCGAAAATGACTCTGCCATTAAACGTTGATGAGCCCTGAATCGTAACTGCACTAACGAGAGCTAAAGTTCAGATGAAGATCAAAAAAGATTTTTTACCCAAAATCTTAGCAGTTTCAACTTTTTTTTTCAGAAATATTTTCCGCTGTGCAAGCCCTTAAGGTTTGTCCAGTTCGGCCAAGAGTCTTGTCCAGCTGGGGAATAACTTTGTTAGAGAAGCTGAGGGCTACCGATGAGAGCTAAAAGCTCGAAACAGCGCTGTCCAGCTCTGTGCATCTTATGACTCGAGCTGCTTTGTAGCTGCAGGGTTGGTGGTTGATCTGGCCACCTAACTGCCAGTGGAAGTCGTTATGATTTCCCAGGAGTCGACCACGAAGGACGTCAAACTTGTCGGTTAGAAATATTTTCGTTATTGGAGACTTTCAGTGGTAAAAAATTTCACTTTTATATTTTCGTACAATTTTTTCAATTTTTCCCTTGTGGACTCTCAGATGCTTTCAGGTCATGTTTTTTTTTTTTTTTGTTTCAAAATGCAGTTCTGTTTTTATTTTTTTGATGTTTTGCTGGCAAAAAATGATGTTTAACACGATAAAAAGATTTTTTTGTAATAATTTTCTTAACACAAGCTTTTGTGATGCAATAGTCAAAATTTGTGACGAAATAGTATCACAAATTTTCACGAACACCATTGCTAGCCTCATGTAAAAACAAATTAGTGTGTAGATCTAAAAATTTATCAGAATAGATGGGATCAGCCATAAAATTCCCCGCACGCCTCTTTTATCTTAAAAAAATAGTATGCTTTGTACTTTGCTTGGTACCGTTATCAGTCAATTTTCCTAGCCTAATGCGAATCTTGTACTCATGTAACAAGGTTGGGTGTTGGATTTGTTATAGAAACCGTCGCAAACTTCATTTTAATTACTAATCTGTAATACGATTTTAATTTCGGCATCACAATGAACGATTATTCGGGATGTTTTGCAATGATGCTAGAGAAAAATTCCCGCACGCTTTCGTCGGATGCCACATTATTGCGTCACTAAAGCTTCTACACGCAGTAATTGTATTACCTCATCAAGGTTTTCGTAACAATTGTGATTTGTTAAAATTTTTCACTGTGGTACAATAGCTTCTAAAACGGCTTTTACCGATCGCGCGTATTTACGGGCGGAAATACGCATAATATCTTTTTTAATGTAACTGCAAACAAAGAAAAAAAGCAAAATGTATGCAGCCAAATGACAGGCGTATTTCCGCCACTAAATACGCGTGATTGGTAAAAGCCGTTTAAAACAGTATTCGGAAAAGAACGCGGTAATAAATTTCGAATTTTCTTAAGAAAAACTGGTAAGCCATGCAGTTTCAACGTTGGCTAACTATCGTAACGTCATTTCTTGAAACCTTGTTATTTGTTGGTTTGGTCTTTGGATGGCCATCACTCCAGTTTGTACTGGAAAGAGAAGGATACTTCAGTAATTTATGTCGCAGCAATCTCAAGATAGATGATGTCAACATTTCTTCTGGGAATGTATCCACAACAAATTCACTCTCATGCCAAGATGCTCAGGCTAGTTTCAATTTGATTTTCACGCTATCTTCAACATTGCCATTCTTGTTGTCATTTTTGCTTGGGTACTTACAAGACCGCTTTGGCAATTGGATATATAGATCCATAATCAGCACACTTTATACACTTGGCCTTATTTTTCTCATTCTTTCATCGCCTACCTGGTCAAACCTGTTGTACCCTGGCTTGGTCCTCATCAGCATCTCAGGAATTGGTCTTTCTTTCAGTAACATACAAACAGCAAATTTGACCACTAATTACAGAGGTGTTATGTTAAGTTTTATTTCAGGGCTAATTTTATCCTCTTCGTTGGTGTTCTTTATAGTTAAAAAGAGCTACGAATCTGGAATTAACTTAACCCAAATCTTTGGCATTTTGATCGCCCTCACCATTTTTCTTTGGATAAGAACTTTTGCGCTCATGCCAAGAAAGCTGTTTCCATTCCCACTTCCAGACTCATTTAAATTTGGATACAAAGAATGGAAATGCTGTCGAAAAACTTCAATCGCTAAGCATATGGTGCCTGTTTCTCTTGTCGCGGTAGGCGCATCGAATAAAATGGCTGAAAAAGTTATGGAATGCAGAGATGGAACAGGTGAAACGGAAAAGCCCATGAGTTTCAAAACGTGTCTCAAGAGTATTCCGTTTTGGTCTAATTTATTTTATGTTACTGTAATGGTATTTATTGTGAATTTCGTTTTTGGCACAACTCAAACGTGGTTGTCAAATACTGTTGATCCCTCGGAAATCAGCAAACTAACCGACGACTTTGGCATTATGTTGTTTTGCGCTGCTGGTGTAGCACTACTATATGGCTTAATGTATGACACAATTGTGAAACTGGTACACAAGACAACCAACAATTTAAAGATTGGTAACTTAACTGCAACCATGGTGTCTGTGATTGTAACAACCAGTTTTGGGTTGGTTTTATACATAATGAGACTAACTTCAAACCCGTATGGAGTGTTTGTATTTCAGCTTCTCACCATTACTTTCCTTTTTGGGGGTTTTGGTACCTTTATGGGAATTACTTTTCCCCCGGAACATATTGGAAAATTGATTGGACTTACAAATTTAATTGTTGGTTCTATTGGTCTTCTCCAATATGCGCTCTTTCAGTTGGCCTCTGCCTTTGACCCATTTTTTTACTATATAAACATAGGTTTGATAGCAGTTACTTTCTTAACCCTAATTCATCCGTTTTTTATCTACTTGGAAATTAGAAAACTCAAAAATTCAGAACGTTATGATAACGTAAAAGAATCGAGCTTCAAACAGTCTTTGCGTTTCGTAACTATGTTTAGCACGACGTTGAGCTACTACAATGCAAATATTAGCACTCATAAGTAAAATAGTAAAATTATTGTTGTATGACCAAAACTATTTCAGCAGCTGCAGCGTTAGGCCAGGTCTACTCTGTGCGTTAAATCGCGAGCTTACGCGCGTATTATTGTTTGTTCATTTCAAACAAAAATTCGATACGCCCAGTGTACCGCCTTAGCAGCGTACAAGCTGCCAGCTAATGAAAATCAAGTGAGAATAGGCGAGTACGTTCACGAAGCTACGTCCAGTGCAGATTGGGCCTCAGCTGCTGTTATTAGCTATTTATTGCACCCTGCACACCCTGCCGTAAGTTGTCGTTCAGAAAACTCGTTCGCTAGCAAAAAAAAGACTTTAATTTGGTAACTTGTTAAAAAAATGTTAAACTCAGAAGCTGCATAAGAGACTTTCTATATAAATTTTCTACAAGTGAGTGTAGTGCTAGCTTACAGTTGCATAAAAAATAGAATGTTAAATATAGTCAATCCAGACAAACTAATATGATAATGCTGCAAGGAGAAGAATAAACTGATTTTTTACAAGAACAATTTTATGACAGCATGAGGCTCACAATGCCAGCCTCAGCAACAAAAAATAATAATAAGAACAACCCAAAAAGGATGCATTTCAATTCAAAAAAGAAGCTAAACTAAAATTCAAACTGATTCAAGACAATAACAGTTGAGTGATTTTCGGCATTTACAAGCAAAATTGCAACAATGCTGATATTATGACTGCTGTAGCGCACTGCGCTGGCAACCAAAGAATTTTTTGGCTCTCGTTCAAATAAAAATGCTGCCTGTTTTTTTTTTTTCGAAATTTTACGATGCTGCAAAAAGGCGTTGCTCAAGTAGATAGAGCATTGGGAATAAAACAGTTTTACTAACATGGTCGCCATAATTGACATCAATGCTCTCAACCTTTAAGAACAAAGGCGTCTAAAAATTGGGAAAAATTAAGAACAGCCAGCTTCCACTCAAAATTCACTGGTTCTTATAAAAAAATAGTGCACTAGCGCAGGCTCGAACCCGAAAAAGGATTTGAAGGTCATACCAGTGCCGAAAAAGACCGTTAGTCAAGTTAGGTCTAAAAAGTGTTTATGGTTAATTTCACATTTTTTTATAATTGTAGTTGTGATTGCATGTTATTCACCAAGTTGCCTCGGCCAAGAGACAGCGAAGGGACCTTTCGGTCTTCGAGTCAAACTGCCACCTGCCCACCTGTCTACCACACACGGCGGAGGCTTCACACTGTCCCTTTAATTGCTGAACGTCCAGCAGGGAAGCTGTGAATACCAATTTTTATGGTCTATGGTTTGACTCGACCGGGAATCGAACCCAAGTCTACCGCTTCAGTAGCAGACATATGACAACATACTGTAAGGCCATACATTTTTCTCACAAATTATGATGTAATAAGTAATTGCTTACTCGCAATTGTTTTAATGCTAACAATAATACAAATTGTAAGCTAGCATTTTGATTTTCATGCATGTATTTGTATATTTTCATTCAGTGTTGCAAGTTTGTTTTGATCAGGTTTGCATCCCTACCAAAACACAAAATACGCGTCAGGCCCGAATTAAGTCCGAATATTTATCAATCTTAGAGCGGGTCTACACTGTGCCTAAAATCATGAGCGTACATGTGTATTTTTAGTTAGTTTAAACAGAAATTAGGTACGCCTGCGTAACGCCTTACCAGCGTAGAAGCTGCCAGTTGGTTAAAATAAACTAACGATACGCTCACGCGCTCACGATTTTACACAGTGTAGACCGGGCTTTAAGCCCGAACCCAACCCGAAAAACTCGGCCTGACTTCTCGGCTTAAGGCAATGGGCTCTTAGCCTTAGAAAATGAAATTCCTATCATCCAGTCTAGGTTTCAAAATTGATTCAAAATAACTGTCTTTATTTCAAGACAAAAAATTGATTGACACGTACGACGAGGGGCTCTTTGTAGTTGAAAAATTTGTTAAGAATTTTAAGCTTTACACCTAAAATTCAATTTGAACAAGCCATACTTTTTTATCATAAATGAATTTCTATTTGAATAAGATTGACAATGACTAACGTAATAATTAGTCGAAACGTTTTTTAACATCCAGAATTATGCAATCCATTTTAACTTTATAGCGCTACATAGCTAAAAAAAAGTAAATATATATTTTTGCAATAATCAGCTCTTTTTTTCAATGCGGTTTACTTGTTGCAATTACTATATTTTAGACCAATCAATTACTTCATTATACTCGCTGTATTACGCCGAAAAATCATCAAAAAATACTTCATAATCTTATTGTAAAACAGGCCCATCTTATGTTTGCAGATAATTTTGGTATATGTTTTAAATTGTAAATTTTTAATTGAATGCTGCTTTTGTTTTTATTACAGAATATTGTAAAATAATTTTGTTTTCTTGTTTGACAAGTAAGCTTTGATTTTACTCTGCTTTGAGGTGATAAAGTACCAAGGTATATAAGAAGTCTTCGAGGCCAAGATAGTCCGTTTTGTTTCCAGATAAAGTACAACGCTACGTTTTCTGCTGCATTTTTGACGCAAACCTTTGGATAATAGTTTAATAGTTAACAATACTTTTTGCTGCATAATAATGACAGTGCAAAAACTTACGTGATGGTAAAGAATTTAAAATTGAGCATCAGGTTTTAAAATCATTTCTAACTTTATAAACAATTAAAAATACAACTCTTGCTTTTATCGTTTGCTAAGACGTTTTGGAACAAAAAGAGGTTTGTCAAAAACCGCTATATCGAGTAAATAAAAGCAAGAATGCAACAGTATTGCCGATGTAGAGTTAAAAGTTGTAACTTGGAAAATCACGCAATCAGGGGATTAAAGCTATCGGGAAAATGAAAGTTTAGGCTCAAACTACATTCGACGTCGAATCTTGAGCGTATACGAGCACATCATTTGTTTATTTGAAAGAAAAATTCAGTACACAAGGGCACGGTGTATCTTGCCTACCAGCCTTCAACTGCCGTTTGGTTCAAGGAAACGTAGAAATCTCTTACGCTCACGATTTTACGCTCAGTGTAGATCAGGCATTAAACCTCTCAGTCATGAGACAGGTTGCCAGTAATAATCATCATAATCACCATCAAATTAAACTGCTAATCTGCTGCAGTATACTTGTTTGGGTCGCCAAAGTCTTTCTCAGCTTTCTAAATTAATATTTTACTCAAAAATTAAATCCGGGGTTTTGATGACGCCAAAACTGAAGGATAATGGACCCCAGCCATTAAATTGAACAAAAAAACATCTATCTATATGGCCCACAAATACTCTTAAGTAGGCCTACACCACCGAAAGTGCACGTACAGTGTATACTGCAATCGGTCCGCAATACAATGGCACCTTTTCAAAATTTGGCGTTATCGACCAAACTTAGTATAATCAAGATTTAATTTAAAACTATATTCAACTTTATTTGAAATTTAAATTACGCGCTTCAAGCCAAATTGCGACGGGATGAATCAATGTGAGGAAACAAAGCAAAAGCATCGCGATGTTGATGTAGAAAAACGTTGGGTCTACTGCAATCGAAATTGCAAACAACGCATACTGCAGTAAATTGACTACGCCAACACAGGTCAACTGAATGCCTATTAACTTTCCAAGATGCTCTGAAGGGAAGTGAGCCATGATGAATGCTACCCCACCCCCAAATACAAATCCAGTGAGAAACAAATGGCAAATGAAGGAACCATATATCGAAGGAATCAACGTCATCACTGACATCAGAATTCCGAGGCTGCTTGAAGCAAGCATGGACGCAAATGATCCCTTTAAGTCGCGAACTTTCTTGTTCTCGTCTTGGACGTATCTCGTTACGAGATCTACTAGCAAGCCATTGAGTGGCGCCACACACACAGTAAAAATGAGGATTATTCCCAGATCGTCAATTAGTTGACTGATTCTTTCATCGCTTTCGCCAATTCCTTCAAGCCACTGCGTCACAGCGCCATAGAAAGTGGAAAGCCGCAGGTTCAGAGCGCTTAGATGGAAAATACCGGTCCATAAAAGCTTGTTTTTCAAGCACGATGTAAACGGCACTTTTTGCTTCTGAATTTTGCGTTTGGATTTAATTATTTCAGTGTTGTTTTTCGGCTTCTCATTCGAAGCTACGCCACCTGACACCGTTTCCATTTCGCGCGGAACATGCGATTCTTCGCGTTTTTTGAAGCAAATCCATTCTTTCCATCCATAGATAGTTGAGTGCGCGGTGAGTGGATAATAAATCACTTTTTGAGGCATTAGAATGAAGGTGCGGGCCCAGATGAAAAGTGTAAGCAGTGTAAAGATTTGAAAAATTGTGTAGAGGTTTGTACCATTATCGTAACCCTTTTTGATCAGCAAAAACACAATCACAGCAGAATCCATTACTCCGTTCATTGCTGTGATTATCGCGTTTCGACCTGATTTTGCTAAATTCGCCAATTGGAAATTACTCACCATAAGAGCGTAGCCTGACATTGCCATTATGATCATGGAGGGGTAGAGCAGTACTGAGGTCGGAGGTCCAGATACAGTCAGAAGGAGAAAGCTTAAAGTGAAACAAGCAGATGCAATGCATCGGTAGATCCAAGTTGAGGCCAAACGATCGAAAAGCCATCCGACTGGGAAGGAACAAAGAAATAGAGCGGAGAGCAATAGAGTGTACACAAGGTTAAAGCTTGATTCTTGTTCTGGGCAATCTTTTTCTGGGGATTTAGCCATAGAAACATTGTTCAGATCGAAGTGTAATGAATCGTTTTCGCAAAGATATTCAAAATATCCTTCTTTTTGCAAAACATACTGAAGCGAGGGCCAACCAACAACCGCTCCATCCAAAAACAAAATCTCCAAAAACGCAGTTCCAATGCTCAAGATTAGTTGAAACATAATTCCTTATTTTTTTCTATATACTGGCAACCAAAATTGCAGTTGCTTTAAAACCACTAAAAATTTCAGTTCATTACATTGACAGAAAAATGAAGTAAGTAAGTAAGAAATTTATTTGGCCTTAACCACAGACAACTTTGTTCAAACATTTATGTGACATAGCATTGGATAAGGCCAGGGAGCACTGAGGAACGTTACCGTTTTCGAGTCGAGATGCTCCTCAGCTCAAATCATGAATTGCGAGTTATAGTACAAGCAGCAGATACGAGCGTACAATTAAGCAAACGTTGCAAATATGGCAGAACAAGCAAAGCGATAAAATTGCATCATTTAATCGGATTCGTACTGAATGAGATCAATAGCAATTGACAAGGTATTTTGTGTAGTTTTTTTTAACGTAGTCCAGGAGAAATTTTTCATGTAAGATGGTATTAGCGACCAATGTTGTGGCCCTCTAAACGATAATTAAGTTTTCGCCACTTGTTTAGATACTCTTGGTAAGAATAATTTGGTTGGTTTTGCTTCAAAGTAATTTCTTCAACTCAAATTTAATTACTGCAAATAATAAAGCTTAATAATAATAATAATATTAACTTAGTACGTTGATGCTTAAGTTGATATAAACAATAATGACATTCTTGTCAAGGTTAAAATGGCATTATCACTGCAGCTTGAGCGGTCAAGCCAATGCAACTGTTTGTTACGGTTATTTTTTGCGGCTATTAACCCTATGTTACTTAACCTGTTTCAGGGTATTGACCTCTCACGGTAGAGCTTCTGAAGCCCACCATGGTTTTTCGATAATAACTCGAAAACTACTTAAGCTTGAAATTTCAAAATTTCACTGCGTGGTAGAGTATTTGTTCATTTTTCAATATACAAAAAAACTTTGAAATTTATTCCCAAAATCAAATGAAATAAGCATTTTATTTAAGGTCTTCAAGTTCTGATCTTAAGCGCTTACTGCATAAGCGTTAAAAAAGATTATAGTTGAGTGGAATTATAATTAAGCGTGAAATAAGATTATGGTAGCTCCGCCGTGAGAAGCGGTAACGGTAGTAATTAAGGTAATTAACTACACGATACGCCTATTACCAGTCGACAAAATTGTTTACGCATCACAAAAATTTCGGACAATTTTGATTATTTTAAACTGATGTAAAGATGTAATATAGTTAGATGACATATGATATGCTTTATTCATGCGTTGTATGAATTGATATATATTGCAAATTGTAGTAAATTCGTCATGATTGTGGACAAAAAGTGTCCATTGCACGTACAGTAAATCAATTAAATTATATTTTAGGTAAAATATTGCATGTACAACGATAACCTCGTGAACTTGAAGACAACGTACAACAGAGCTGTCGCAAGACCGCATACAGTACTTTTTCATAAACGTGCAGTTACAAGAATACAGCGATAAGTTGCAAATGGACCTCTTATGCGTAAATTTTGGCGTATTGCTTCAGTCTAAAATCGCAGTTTACTAAGATTTTAAACCTATGAAAACAAAATGTTTGCAGCAACAAACTAACATATTAGTTGGCTATAACGACGCTATTGCGGTTCAATTTACAGTATTTTTCTATGCTTTTCTTTGTATAACAAAATTAATAATGCCGTTGAAGTTTTTCTGGCTATAAGTTAAAAACTGCAAGTTTTTTTGTAATTGTTTTTGTTTTTGATTTTGCTTAAGCATTTTATACTACTGTAATAAAAATAAAGTATTTATTCTATCACTCAGTCCGATCAAATGCTGCTGATTTGCTCATATATAAAAGAATGATTGTTTTGGAGTAAAGTCTCAAATTTTTGTGATCTGTTCGTTTTAGGAAATCAAGCACTAAATTACTCCCAAACGTAATCAAACAAATATAAAACTTTTTCATGTAAAACAAGTAACAGGAATCGTTTACAAAACGGTTTGATAATGGTTTTAACAATAAAGATACTAATTAAAGTCAAACCACAGGCAAGAACAATATATAAAATAAGAGCTAAATCAACAATGTTGAGTTTCATTCAGGAGTTGGTTTTTATACTCAACTGAGTATTCATCGGTATTTTTTATTTATCTATATAAAGTATACATTATTGAATATTAATGAATAGCGCGTTACATTAATGAATGATATTGCCTTGTTGACGATTTCTAATTCGTCTTACAAAATTGTGATATAACAATGATTACGCAATTAATTTGCTATAGATTGCAAAACAAAATAAAACTGATTGCTGGCTGAATAAAAGGTAGAATGCATTCATTTTAGTTTTTATGCTTTTCTAATCACATGAAACATTTCCACAATGTAAAAATACGACCAAAACGTTAAAAAAAATTTTAATCGTTCTTGGGGCTTAGCCTTGAGAAATCCTGAGGCTCAGGGGTCAACAGGCAAGGCTTAATAAAAGCAAGTTTCAAAGCAATTTGGAAGGTATAACTGCACTACGAAACAAAAAAATTTAGAAACTAAGAACTTTTTTGATGAATATGTAAGCTTGAGTTGCGATATTCGTTGAATATTATGATCTAAATAATCGTCACGAAAAATCAGTCACAAAAACATTGTATTTGTTACAAAAAAAAAAAAAAAAAAGAGTAATGCACCAACTTCCGGACGTGTAACTTGAACTAGTTGATACCTTTCAAGTGTAGCCTAAAAGCAAGCTTTTCAAATTCAGTTTTTTTGCGATTTTTTAAATCGATTGAGAGCATTAAAAGTAAGCTAGATTACATTAGTTTATATTTTGCTTTTAGTGGCTAGTTGGTTAAACAGTTATCCGATTACTTATGGAATTGGAAGTTAGAATGCAGTTCCCGGGCTGGTCGAATCTGACACATTTTTGTTACGGCTCGACACTGCTGCCACATTTCTTCAAAAGTACTGCTACACACTAGGTAACTTTTTCTTTTTTCTTTCAGGGCTGTAGAACCACTACAACGTTTATGCATCTCGCCAAAAGTCATCGTTCGCCTTCACAAGAGGCCTGGGTGCAATAATTTATAATTTATTATTACCCGGTCTTACGTTTTTTCATTTCTATTTATTGCGCCCAAATACAATACATTACATAAAAGAACTGTGCTGCCCAGGCGCGATCTCGTCACGCGTTTGAACATAAGTTTGCTACTGTTGCATAATGAGGAAATGAGTTTAATTTTTTGTAGTGGCGTGTTGCCAAAAGAACTTATGATTGTATATGGATTGTCTGTGGATACTGCAGGACTGCAAATCCCCAAATAATTTTGTAGTTTCAGTTATTGACATTGCAGCAAAAATATGAAAAAGAAATTGAATAATATGGGTCGAAATTAACTTTTTTGACAACTTACCGTCGGGCAAGTGACATACATGCCTACATGCCCGAGAAAATTTCAACTTGCCCCAAAAAAATTAGATGCAATAAGTTCTGAGGTTGTTTAACTTTGAAAAAAAAATTGTCAAATACAACTTGGCAAAAAGCACTAAATTTGCAAAATACGCGTAGTCGCCTATCTTATTTCGAGAATCAAGTTTTTGTGCGCGATGTTATGTGTAAATGTGATGCAATAAATATAACTATTTTTCCAATTAAACACTACGCAAAAATTGATTGTTTTGTTTGTAATCGTTTTAGTTATTGCGTTACTATGATATTGATTAACGTTGCAGTTTGTTGCAAACGCAGTTTTAATGCGAAAATTTCGGAAACTACACCAGCTAGAAAGCAGAAATTTTTTTTGCAATAGGGGCTAACAGATTTTCAAAATAATCAAAAGAAAAAAAAAAAATTGAGAAATTCTCGCATTTGTCTTCACGCAGCGCAGTGTAGTACTCGTGATATCTAAGACAGCGGTTAATGCGGCAAGCGTGGAAAATTTTTCTCAAAAAAAAGAAAAAAACGCTGCTTTTTGTGCTAAAAAGTAGCTAAACGCGGCTGAGTGTCAAAAAATCTGCTTACGATAAAGCAGTGTTAATTGCGATTAATAACGTGCGTACGATTAAACTAACTGTTAATAGTGATAATTACAAAGTGCTAACTAAAATAAAGCAGGCAACAGCTTTCTCTACGTACCGGTACATTTTTTATTTTATTGCAACAAAAGCGGACCTAAAATGCGTGTCTAAATAATCTTGTTTGATGTTGTTTAATACACTATTTTGTTAGCTTGCCCGACAGGCAAGTCAAGCCGAAAAACAACTTGCCTGAGGCGATTTCAGGTTGCCTCCGGCAAGCGGGCAAGCGTTAATTTCGAACCCAGAATTATAATAATAATAATAATAACTGCAATTTATATCCCCCTTGAGATAACACTAACAAGTGTCAATGCATCTGACTAAGGGGTTGTAATAACATTCAAACAAAATAGCTTAACTGAAGTAAAGTTAATACACAACAGAGGTAGTAATTCTACAGCAATAAGCAGCAAAACACTGGCATCAAACAGTGGTAACATTTCCAAAAGTGAAATTAAAATAGTAAAAAGTCTTTTAAACGTTTCTTCATAAGGGACAAAGTTTCAATTTCACGGAGAGATAGTGGCAATGAATTCCATACCTTGGGCGATGCAAATGAAAACATAGATTGGGATGTAGCAAAGTTTACGCCAGTTACCGCTGAAGCAGCCAATTATCATCATCAACACGCAAGCTGTATCTTGCCGAAACAGAACGAGAGTTGATTAAATTTTTCAAATATGTAGGAGCATAGCCATGCAGGCACTCGCGTGTGAGCAAATCAATTTTGAATTTATACGAAATTTACCGGAAAAAATTAAAGCTTTTCAAGTATGGTACCATATACATACACAAAGCAAAACCACGAAGCAGTTGCTTAGTATAGTCTACTACAGTCTACTTAGGGCGGCATTTTCAACGAAAGCCAGGGGCGGTAACGTATGCTCCTGCGCCACTGCCACGAAGTCCGAAAATAAATCTCACTGCAGCCTATAAAACTTTTGTGAACTTGTACAATTAATATTCCGGTATGTTATAACTATAAAATCACAGTAAAAGGTTAAAAGCACAACAGTCTGTTTCGTCCTAAGGACTCGTCAGGTGCTGTTGTAATCTGTAAAAGAAATATTATAAATTGAAACGTGAAATCTCTAAAAGCTAAAACTATAGGCGTATCCAAGGGACTAAAAGCTAAAATCTCTAAAAGCTAAAACCATAGGCGTATTTCAATTGGGAGGGGGGCTTCGCGCCAGCTTCGCGCCGCCGTTACAATAGTACACGTCTACAGCAGTAATTAACAATAATATTGATCCAGGGGGCCCAAGCCCCTTCAATTTAATGTTTGCCAAATGATTTAAACGTATAACCTAACTGCAATTATGGTTTTTGTCCTGAAAGTTGCTAACTCAGGCTTTCATCTTACCGTTTTGTAAGCGTAATGCAATTACCAGGGACGGATTTAACATATGGCACAATGCCAGGGGCCCAGCGCTCAAATGGTAAGACTTTTTTTTGGTCTTCACCTGTATTTGGCAGAAAAATATTGCAAAAATCCCAAAGTGCCAGGGGTTCAACTCAATGTAAATCCGGCCCGGGCAATAACATGGTTTGTAGGCGTAACCATCTCTTGTACATTTTTCCATAACAATTCACCTCCACCTTGCCAGTTTTTATGCAACAAAATACTTTTGAAAAAAATTAGCTACAGTAAGGAAAATGCTCATTGAACAACTTTTTTAATTGAGTGGGCCTGGGCCCCCTGACCCTATATGAACTCCTACAACTGGTCGTTTTCATGAAAAAACAATAATCTCTACGGAAAATATTCGACTGGATTGTTATTTACTTCTAAAATATTGCAGGAGGCAATGTACTTTACTTCCCCCTACGTGGGCCAAATCACTCACAAAATTTAACCCCAAAATGCAAAATTTTAAAGGTGTTTTGGACTTAAATTGCAAGCAAAACGAGGACTGAACAATTTAATTTTTTCAATTGGCTTCTAAATGTTAAAAATCTAGTACTTTCAAATTGCTCTGAATACCTGCGAAATGTGATGCAGTAGTATCAAAATAGCTTTTTTCCAAAAAATTACGAAAAATTGACCAGCGGCTGGGGGCTCCGCCCCTAAACCCCCGTCTGTGATACGTTTGAATTACAGTAAACTTCTTTACTCAAACACGCCTCCCAATTTATACATTTTCGCATCTTAAGTATTTGTTTAAGCCCTTATCTTAAGTATCTTATCTGAAGTATCTTATCTTAACTATTAGTTGAACGAGTTCCTAGTTACGTGCCAACACCAGACCACGGCTTTTGATCTTCCATTCTACGATATCTTTGCCCCTACAAAAAATTCCTCTTTCGAAGTTTGTGATGGCGTCATCGCATGTGATTTGTGGTTTGCCTCAACCCCCCCCCCCCCCCCCAAACAAAATCCTGGTTACGCCTATGCTAAAACTGTACGTTACTGAAGAACCCGTCAAGCTAAAACACCACCAAAGACTGCAAGTTGCAGTGTTAAAATACTGCACTGATTAAAACATCGGTTAAAAAATAAAAACTACGCTCGAACGTTTTTCAACTTTTGTTTGTTTTTGTGCCTGCTTTCACCGTAAGCTCTGGTATTTTGTTAAGTGCAGTACGTTTGTCAGCTAGAAGAATTGCGAGGACCACAATCTGCATATCACAACGGAATTAGGCTTCATCTAAACCGACTTCCTGGGTGTTACATTCAACCTAAAATCTGGAAAGTACTGGCCTTCTCGTAAACCCAATGATTAGCCTCTCTATATCAATGCGGGATCCGATCATTCGCCAATGATTAAAAAACAACTGCCCAGCATGTTGTCCAAGCGGTTATCTGAGCTTTCTTGCAACCGTGAGGAATTACAAAAGCCGCCACTCCGTACAATATCGCCATAAAGACAAATGGTTATCATGGATTACTTGCTTACGACGACCATGCTATTCATACCCGCGCAAGAAGAAGAATCGCATGCGCAATATAGTATGGCTTAATCCCCCCTTTAGCGAAAGTGTCAAGAACAACATCGGCAAAGAATTCCTAAAGCTCGTCGATAAGCACTTCCCCCCTCACCACCATCTACGGAAACTATGCTACCGCAATACCCTATAAGTAAGCTATAGTTGCATGCCCAATATGGCTACAAATATATCCAGCCACAACAAAAACCTTCTCGGCAACAAGCAAGAGCCAAAGACCTCCGTCCCTCCTTGCAACTGCCGCAACAGCGAACTGCCCTCTCAATGGAGAATGCCTCAAAAAGGCTGTTATTTATTTACAAAGCCTCGATCACATGTGATGGCTCCTCCAAACATTAAATTGGGTGCACCAAAACGGAATTCAAGACCTGTTATTACAATCACACCCACTCCTTCAGATATCGAGAGAAAAGAAATGGGATAGAACCCTCAGAAGCATTTTCCATTTTGGAATGCTAAAGATTCTGGCCATGAGCCTATATTCAAATGGTCTATTGCTGATCGAGCCACTGCTTACCAACCCGGGTTTCGATCCTGCAATTTATGCCGAACTGAGACTCGCAATTGTTTTAACTGACAGACGTACTGCGCTTAACAAACGACCAGAGCTTACGGGGAAATCCAGGCACAAAAACAAAATATACTGCATGAAAAACGTTCGACCATAGTTTCGATTTTTATTTTTAACCGTTGTTTTAATTAGTGCAGTATTTCAACACTGCAACTTGCAGTCTTTGGTAGTGTTTTAGCTTGACAGGTTCTTCAATAATATACAGTTTTAGCTTTTAGAGATTTGACGTTTTAGTTCATAATATTTCTTTAACAGATTACAGTAGCACCTGACGAGTCCGTAGGACGAAACAGACTGTTGTGCTTTTAACCTTTTACTGTGGTTTTATAGTTGTATTTTGCTCTGATTTTACTTTGTATATCATCGAGCACTGTTTCAGAAGATTGACTATCAACAATTTTTTGGTATGTTATAAAACAAGGCATTGCAGTAATAAATATGGGACAAAATCAAAGAATGAACTAGCTGAAGTTTTACAGTTTTAGTAAGCTTAGATGCGATTCTGCCTAAATTACGTAAATTGGCATAACAAGTACTAACCAGTAACGACTCTATTGATATGTTTTTCAAGGTTCAGTCTGTCATCAAATATTACACCAAGAAGTTTGACAAAATCATTCGGCATAGACAAAGAACAGCTATCATCAATTTGCATGTCAGCGATTATTCTGAGTTCAACGCTAGGGTTATAAAAACTTTCGATAACTTTGGTCTTACTTTCATTCAGTTTTAGAAAATTGCAAGTCATCTAATGCTTTAAGCTTCCAAAAATGCTCGAATTTTGTTTTTAATCATGTCTACAAAAGAATCTATCAAAAGAAAAATAACACTGCATATCATCAGCATATGAATGCACACCGAGACCATACGAATTAGCAATTAATTCAGCACTCTTAAACAGGGTGTCGAACCGTTTCAAATAACGGTTAGGGTTCAGGTTTAGCTCCTGCTCAAAATATTTTAGCGGTTTAGGTTTGGTTCGGGTTCACTTGAGCACCACTTTTAAGGTTCAGATTTGGTTCAGGTTCACTTTAGTAAAATATTACTGGTTCAGGTTCGGTTCGGGTTCATTGACTTAAAATTTAACTGTCGCTACTCGTTTCGTCCAGAAAAAAAAAAGGAGAAATTGCTGATCCTGTTGATGATCACCACTGCTCTTTTTGTGCGTGTACCAGCGCCAGCGGCATCCGGATATGGAAAAATATATTCTTACTTTTGTTAGGGGTTCAGGTTTGGTTCAGGTTCACTGAAGTAAAATTTTGCTGGTTCAGGTTCGGTTCGGGTTCACCAAAATGAAACGGTTTATTCGGGTTTACGGTTCGGGTTCAGGTTCGGTTCGACACCCTGCTCTTAAAATATACGTTAAATAGAACCAATCCTAAAATTGAACCCTGGGGTACACCAGACCTAAAAGGGTATTCAATATTATTTTTGAAAAACGAAGAAAAAATCTTAAAAATTAAGTTTACCAACATGACCCCATTGCAATTCTTGCAGCTCATCAGGTTAAGAAAGTTTAAGCGAAAAAATTTTATGTTTCCCTCTTAGAATCCAAATTTCGGCCATCTTGTTTCAAGTAAATTGCGCAATAAATCAGTTTAGTAAATTTCTTCTATGTTGAGTCTTGCTAAGTACCGAGCTTCTTGGAGCTAGGTAAATGCTGAACGTATCGGTAAATAGGGATGGGCATTTCAGAATACCGAACCCAGAAGGATCCAAATCCCAAACTATCCGGAATCCAAATTGAAATATAAACCGGATAATTGGAACCAGTTTTAAATCAACACAATTACGTAGGTAAAACTTGTTTGCAGTTAATTCTCACATAAAAGTGTAGTGAGCCATTTGCCCTGTAACTGGGACTTCGCGTGAGCGCGTATAGCATCTGTGTTTTTGTTCGCGAATTTCGTCATTGGAGGATTGATTTGCTTATAACCAGCAAACGGTAAAATCTAAAAAGTTGAAATTTGGACTCAACATAAGAATTAAGGAAAGCGTCATGTGTGCCAATTTCGGAGATCCTAGGTTAGGTGATCAGGAATTGAGACACAAAAAAACATAAAAAACGGCGATTTTTGGCTTTAAAATTTCTTAATTCGCCTATAACTCCAAAACCTCTTGACGTGCAAAGCTGAAATTTAAACACAATGTGGGTGCATAGGAATGCTTTATGCCAGTGGTTTCCAAACTGTGGCACGCGTACCACTAATGGTACGCGAGAATCTTTTAGATGGTACGCCAGCAACAATGAGCAACTTCAGCTTACTTATAAATCTGTGAAGACATACAACTTTTAAGGCATTTATACTTCTTGGCATAGGCGTAGCCAAGATTTTTGATTTGGAGGGCCCAAACCACAAATCACATGCAATGACGTCATCAGAAATTTTTGAAAGAGGAACTTTTTATGGGACAAAAATATCGTAAAACGGAAGATCAGAAGCTGTAGCCTGGTTTTTCACGTGACCAGGATTTTGTTGAAGAAATAGGGCTTCAAGCAAAAGTTAAAATGTCTGAATTGGGAGACGAGTTGAATAAACTGGTGCACCTGAGACATATCTTAGCCGGGGGCCTGGAAGCAGAGCCCCTTGCCTACGGAGGCTATGAGGGGTCAGGAGGCGAAGCCCCCAGCCGCTCTGCGATTTTTTGTATTTTTTGAAAAAAATAGCTATTTTAATGCCACTAAATCAGAATTTGCACGTTTTTAGAGCCATTTGAAAGAATTAGATTTTTAATCTTTGAAAGCCAATTGAAAAATTGAATTGTTCAATTCTCCTTCTACTTACAATTTAAGTCCAAAACACGTTTATATCCTTACATTTTGGGATTAAATTTTGTGATTTGGCCCAGCTAGGGGGAAGTAAGGCACATTGCTTCATGCAATATTTTTACAGTCAATAATAATCCACTCAAAGATTTGCTTTAAAGATTTTGCTTTGCCATGAAAATAACCAGTTATAAGAGCACATGTACGGCCAGACCCCCTTAATTTAAATTGAATAATTCGTGCAACGAGCATTTCCGCCTGCTAATTTTTTTCAAAAGTATTTTGTCGCGTAAAAACTAGCGAGGTGAAGACGAGTTGTTATTAAAAAATGGTACAATAGATGGTTACGCCTACTAACCATGTTATTTTGCTCGGGCCGGATTTACATTGCGCGGGCCGGGGCCCCTAAAACTTTGGGGGTTTTCACAACATCTTTCTGCCGAATATAAGTGATAACCAAAAAAAGTCTTACCATCTGAGCACAGGGCCCCTGGCACTGTGTCATACGGTAAATCCGACCCCACTGGTTATTAGATTACGTTCATAAAAAGATTAAATGAGAACTTGAGGTAGCAAGTTTTAAGACAAAAACCCTTAATTTCACCCGGGCTATGCATTTAAATTGGTTGGAAAAATTGAATTGCGGGGGGCAGGGCCTCCTGGGATTTTTTGTCTAAAAAACCTGAAACTGAAAAAACAATTGGCGTTCTTGTCCCATTTCTGTCATTGGTGACATTTCATATTGGGGAGGCCCGGCCCTTAGGCCCCCTCTGGCTCCGATTATGCTTCTTAGACCCGGTCTACAGTGTGCGTAAAATCTTAAGCGTACCAGCGTATCCTAAGATTATTTTAACCAACATGCAGCATGTCCGCTGCTTAAGCGGTACGCTAGGCGTACGTATTTTTGTTCAAAATAAACCAAAAATACGCTCACGATTTTACGCACAGTGTAGAGCGGGCTTTAGTTCCAAAAAACTTTGAAAAATTTCCGATTGAGCAACTTGCAATGTGCGACGTTTTAGTTACCTTTACTTTGAGGTTTCGCATATTTATGACGCAATACTCATTTTTAATAAATACATTGCTCTTAATAAATACTTATTTTGTTCAACATAATAGCCAAATATTAGCTGCATTAAAACCTTTGTGAAATAATTCAAAAATGAACCGCGTTTCAAACTTTCAGTTGCGAAGACTAGCTGGTGGAGAAAAAGCAGGTACATCCATCGCATTAAAACTATTTTCTGTGTTTTGCTCATTTTTTGGCTTTTTATGTCTTCCTGGCTTTTTTATGACTTTTTTAGGTAAACCGATCAGTGGTCGTTGTTGTTTGAGGCCATGTTTTGGTTGAAAATCACACACAGGAGAAGAAAGAAGAAGTTCCGACGACTTCGCATTTAGGGATCAGTAAAATAATATAGCCACAAGCTTATCGGGCATATACGAAATCAGTCGTAAATTACATACTACTATTTTATTTATTAAAATCGATTTCACCCCAGTGGGGCATCATCAGTTAGAACTTGTTCAAATAGAACTTTGAAAAATTTCCGATTAATTAATAGAACTTTGAAATAGAATAGAACTTTGAAAAATTTATAGAACTTTGAAAATTGATTGAACTTTGATTAATAGAACTTTGAAAAATTTCCGAAAAATTGAAAAATACGATCAGTGGTCGAGTGGATAGAGCGTCTGCTACTAAGCGGTAGTCTCGGGTTCGATTCCCGGTCGGGTCCAACCAAAGACTATAAAAATTGGTATTCACAGCTTTCCTGCTTGACATTCAGCATGAAAAGGGACAGTGTGAAGCCTCCACCGTGTGTGGTAGACAGGTGGGCAAGTGGCAGCTTGACTCGAAGACCAAAAGGTCCCTTCGCTGTCTCTTGGCCAAGGCAACTTGGTGAATAAAATGTAATTACAATTACAATTCCTGGAATGATGTTCGTTTTAGCTACATGCTACTTTTTCTTAACGGGCGAAACAGACCATTTGGGCATGGTAAATTGTGGTAGTCAGTAACTAGTAAATATTTCGCTCTCATTTGTCATCGAGCATTTTATTTGGTTTGCCGGCCCTAATGCTGTGTATATTTTTTAGTATTACTCACTAATGTATATTTTTCAGTTTGAGTTATTCTAGTCAAATGTAACCTAGATGGTACACAGACACTGCGCAAAAGCTCAAAATGGTACGGGTGTAAAAAAAGTTTGGGAATCACTGCTTTAAGCAAACCGAGTTTGGGGGCGCCCGGTCACCCTGACCAAAATTTTACAGTCTGAAAGAGGGCAAAAAGTTGACGAATTTGAACCGATATATCTTGGTAATTACCAATATTGATGAAAAATGGTTTGAGATTTTTGAACACACTATCAACCACCTTTTTTTTGGTTATGTTCGTTAATCGTTTACTCCTACTTGAATGTTATTTTTCTTGTTTTGCATCTTTTTTTCTTACTTTTTTTTTCTTTTTCTACTGCCGCTATTTGTTTTTATACCACTAAACGCACTGTATTCCAAGTTTGAGGGATTGAAGATATCAAGTAGGACTTTTGTGCAGGAGGAATCGGGGGTTCCAGGTTGGTGGATCCCCCTCAAATGGGTCCTCCAAAATTTTTAAATTTTGAATCGTTAGAGCTACAGTAGATGGATCAAATTTTCGAAATCTTTAAAAAAACAGCAGTTTAGATTTTCAAGAAACACCTGTGTAAGATTTGTAAAATACTTTGAAACTAATTAAAGATCATAGAGTTCTTTTTAAACCGTGCGAAAAATTTGAGCATAGGTTTTAGGTTATTCCGGTTGGGAAATTAACCAAACGCAGGTCTCGTAGCTTGCATACGACCACATTACTGGCAACTTAAATTCAGAAAACCAAGGTAAAGTAATATTATGTGAGGTAAACCTGTTTGAGAATATCAGATCTTAGACAAGGCAAAAAAGGCACTCAAGTTTTGAATTTGATTATTAAAAATCAATCAAAATTTGAAAATTAAAAATCAAAAATTAAATTAGAAAATCAAAAATTTGAAAATTTGAAAATTAAAAAATTCGAAAATTTGAAAATTGAAAATCAAAAATTTGAAAATCAAAATTTTTAAAATCAAAATCAAAAACTGGAAAATCAATCAAAAGAGATTTGATTATAGAAAACGTCTGCGGCATTGCAGACTTTTATTCTTGGTCAAATAACTTTACAAACTTTTTTGAAACTTAGGGTCCCCTTCGGGAAAATATTGAAAGTACCCGCGGCGTTCCAGACCTTTAATCTTGGTCAAAAAATTAACAAACTTTTTTAAAACTTACTTTTAATTTTGGTCAAAAAATTTGTTTAAAACTTATCGTTCTCTTTGGGAGTAATATCGAAAAAGGCTTTCCATACTTTTAATTTTGGTCAAATAAATTTACAAACTTTTTTTTTTTAACTTAGGGTTCTCTTCAAAAACATTGAAAACGTTTATGGTGCTCCAGACTTTTAATCTTGGTTAGTTGAAAGTTTGGAGATGGTTGCTCTGCTGGGGATTGAACCGCTTACCCTGTGCATTGAACCGGTACTGCGTGTTTGTTTAAGTTTATTATTTGCATTTTTAGATGGGGTTTTGCATAAATGATTATTTTTCTCCTGGGTCGAGTGAAATTGAACATGACACTGGTGGTAACAGCAACAGGTGCGTTATGTCGGTCAGGGTCTGGTTTTCTTTTAAATTTTCTGTTACATTTTTCGCACTCGAATTTCAAAATCGTTCAGTACTTCTTTTAGTGACGTAGTAAATCACCATTTTGAGTAAAGGTTTTTTGGCAATACGTTTATTTTGATAGAATGACTAGAGCGTTAAAACTCTCAAGTGTTTAAAACTTGCTAGTCCATGTGGCACCAACATGATCGGAAATTAAACAAATCGGATTATATTACGTCATGCAAGCCGAGCAGCATTTGCAAATTTTAATCTGGCAAGTGAAAAAACTTGAAAAAGATTTTTTTTAAAGGTGAACTTGCGACAGGCCATCTGAGGTTTATAGATGTGGCTGCAACAGCTAATGACCAGTCTTTTGTTATTTTAATGCAAAAGTTAAAGGATAATACCACCTTTCCATATCGACTCACATATATTCCAAATGTCACTGTTGCAATATTTTAATCCAAGAGTCAAAGAACAATATTGACAAACTTGAATTCAAGTTCGCCATCATCTTGCTGAAACATAATACCGCAGTTATTCAAACTACAGAATTAATTTGCAACCATATCTCAAACATATTTTCTGCTTTATCACCTACAGTAAATAGTTGAAAATTTTATTTTGTTTTCATAATTTTTAATTTTTTGGATTGAAAGTATCGAATTTTGAAACCCCGCAAATTTCAAAGCGATTTTGCGAAAGCTAGCCGCCAGTCCAAAGAACAATCCATGACCTTTAAACTTTAGTTCAAATTTCAAACTTTAGACTTTGACTAACCGCCTGCAGTAGTTAGATTTCCACGGAAGCATTACAAATTCTACACTTTAGATTTGCCACCTTCAGTTCTCAAGCAAGCCTTACAAATTGTAAACTTTCGACTTATCACCTTCGGTGGTTCGGTTACCAGGCAAACTTTACAAATTCTACAATTTAGACTTACCACCTGCGGTGGTTTGGTTCTCAGGCAAACATTACAAATTTTAAACTTTACACTCACTACCTTCGATGGTTCGGTTTCAACGTAAGTATTTTAAGCGTGAGACTCACCACTAGGGTGGCTCAAAATCGGCGAAAAAAAATTTTTTTTCAGAGTTTTCTATCAGAGTGTGTTACTGTTCCTTTTGGTTAAAAACCCTCGTATAGCAATTTTCACGAGAATAAACTAAGGTTTGACCCTGGTTCACCCCACTTCAAAATTTAGAATCGTTTGAATTTTTTCGCGTTTTCTGAAATGCTCGATCACTGCTTCCTGTTACACCTAGAAACAACTTTGGACACAATACCAATTACTAATTGGTACCTCTGCTATTTAATTAGGCAACATCATAAACATGTGCACAAACATCCTGATGTAATTGTACAGAAAATGCCAAATCTACCACGTTTGTTTCAGGTAGTTGCGAGAAACTGCCAAAGGCTTTTTCCAGGCATCAGTACTGAACAGTTACCCTTATGTGAATTCATGTGTTCACAGATGTTGTATCAAACATTAAATCAAAGATTTAGTGTTTTTCATTGTTCCACATGTCTGGAGTATTCAAAATTATTTTCGTTAATTGAGCAGCTGCGCTGTCCTACACTGTTATTTTTAATTTTGAGCAAAATTTTCTTGTTTTCATGAGTTGCAGTCAAAAGAATAGCTATAACATCTGTGGATGTTTCAACATCTTCTAGGCCATGTAACATTTTCCCATCCCAACGCAATAAATATGTTACGTTCAGAGTTATGATGATTGAATTGTTTCCAATGGTCTCTCAAATATTGAATTAGCGGTTTGCTCTCGTATCCTATTGCGATGTTTCCACGCATTGTCTTTGACAAGAACAGACCATTGATGACTTGATGTTGCCACCACCAGAGCTAACAACAGTAGACATCATCTTTTCATTGTGTCTTCTCTGTTGTACTTCAAAACCTTTTTTAGTTTGCGTTTGCTTTTATTTATTGTTACTCTGTCCACGGAGGAAACTCCCCCCTCTCTACTGCCTCTCATATTGTTTGAAAACTGTTTGCCTTCATCGTTTACAGTAATTCTCTCTCGCAATTTAGTTTAGGAGCCCAAGAGGTTTTCTCCATATCTTTAAAAAAGAAACGGCCTTACTTTTGTCTAGTTGTTGCTAAATTGTGTCGGATCGTTGCTTGAACAAGATTGTGTAATCTTTGCGTATATTTTGAATCATGTTAATGAGAATGTAGTCAGCTTTTGCTGGGATACCAGCTTGCCGTAGCCGCCACTGCTTAATGTTTTCAACAGCAACTTGAGCAAAGTTCTTGTTCCAAATTTTTTTTCTTGTAGTTAAAGGGCTTTCACGTCAAGTTTTTCACTCAACCAGAATGTTGGAATAAGCCTGGAATTCACGCTCACCTAATATGAAGTTTCTACGCATTGTCATTTTCAAGATATTGCTGTTTAAAATTGGACGTTTTCCTCTTACTTCAGAGTTGCCATTTTGTCAGTATTGTGACAGAAGACTAGCTTTTTAAAAGTTGGCTTAAATTTGTTGAATAGCAGCTAATTTTGCAGTTCTAAACCTTTCTTTGTTTTACAATTATAGCTCTGCCGCAAAATATTTATTGAGAATCGGCAACTTGCGGTAACTTTTTTAAAATTTTGTTCCTAGTTAGCAACCCTGGCTAAATTTCTAAGGAGATAAAGCCTTTCTAAGTGGAAATCTAATCTATTACATCTCTGCAATGGAAGGTCGTAGAAAGCAGAAATTTGGTGAAGTTGATCTTCAGGTCTGTCAAATTTTCTTAAAAGGAAATCGAGCAAAAAATTTCTGACCTGAATGCCCCTTTAAAAATGCCTACATCGAAAATGCAAGTATTCTGTTTTGCTTGTTAACAGTTTAGATCCTCGGGTGGCATATCCACAACCAGGGGCGTATTTAGGGGGGGGGCATTTTTTTTGCTCTTCACCTAATTTTGGGCGAAAAATGGGACGAGATTTTGGGCGAAAATTTGAGTATGACAATTTCAAATTCTGATCTACGTTCCTCTCAAATTTTCTAAAGTTTCTGCCCCCCTTTTTCAAAATCCTGCGCACGCTACTGTCCACAACACATTCATCAAAGGCCATAATTTTAGCTTTTTTTTTTGATCTTTTCATCTTACCCACGTTAAATCATAAACTTTGTATATTCATCAAAAATTTAATTATTTAAAAAAAAAAAGTAAATAACAGTCTGCTATATCAAGATTTTCAAAGGCACATGTTGATTAATAAGCAACAAGTTCCAAAAAAAAATGCTACTTGTAGCCTCAACACCAGTAGGCTATATCTGAGCTGTAGCACAGATTCATGTCTATCTGTCTCTCAGCTTGCTTGTAGTCAATTTCTCTCTCTCCAAATACTGGTAATCGCAGTGTTGACATAAAGGCCTATTGCCTATATACCATTTGCTATCCTACAGATTATCAACATAGATATCAACTTGCTTGGTCAATTTCACTCAGCATTTAGCAACTCAATTAAGTGAGCTAAAAATATTGCAGTTGATCACGAACCAATCTCAAGAATGATTAATCGAGATTAAGCTAATGAGCAAGTTATGACATTATCTTAAGTTTTCTTTCATTGTGAATGAGCAATTGTGCATACCGTGTTTCCCTGAAAATAAGACAGGTCTTATATTAATTTTTACTCCAAAATATGGCACTAGGGCTTATTTTCGGGGGATGTATTGTTTTGATATATCAAAAAATGAAGTTACAAAGTAAAAATTACGAGATTTTAAATAAACAGAAATTATGAAAAAAGATTTACATTTACTTGCCATTAACATGTATATCAAAATGTATGTATACATGTATTGTACATACATGCCATTAACATGTATATAAAATATATCTTTGTGCCACTTGCCATAACTTGCCATAAGTAATATCTATCGTGTTTCTGCCGCTCTCAACTAGGGCTTATTTTAAGGGTAGGGCCTACATTAAAATCATCCTCAAAAATCACGCAAGGTCTTATTTTGCGGGTAGGTCTTATTATCGGGGAAACACGGTAGTAGTTGTAACAGGTAAGCGGCTACACAAGTACAAAGTACTAGACCTGTATTAAGGAGCTGAAAAGGGTTTACTGAAGCATGCAGTACTGGTTGTAATTAGGCTAAAAAGCGCCTAAAATTCAAAATTTGACTTTTGGTGAACTAGGGTCAAACGTTGAAATGAAACAAAAACCTTTGGTTTACTAATGTTAGATCCAAAAAGGAACATTTTCCAAAGTGACAAAAATTTTTAAAAGGATCAAGGAAAATGAGCCACCCTACTCACCACCTTTGGTGGTTCGGTTCTCGGACAAACCTAACAAATTTTAGACTCACCACCTTCGGTGGTTCGATTTCCACGTACATATTTTACGCTTAAGACTCAACACCTTCGGTGGCTCGGTTCCCAAGCAAACTTGAACGTTAGACTCAACATCTTCGGTGGTTCGGTTCTCAGCCAAGAGTTTTAAACTTTAGGGGTTTTGCCGTATTCTTCCGCTGGAGTAGCAGTCCGCCAAATTTTGTGGATCATCTGCATTAAAAGGATACCCCGCCGCATTGGAATCACTCCGCCTCCGCAATCCTCAATTGTCTGAAATCTTTCCTTACACACTACTGCAGCTGCGCCTACGATGTTTGACCCTGACGATATGCCAAACTCATCTGCCCAGCCTCAAAATTTGTCTTCAATCACCAGAAAGTTGCCCCCACCGTAATCGAAAAAGTCGGCAAAAATAAGCTCGAAGGTCGTTGTGGGCGGGTTAATGAGCATCGGTGGGACAGCTGCTTCAGAGCGCGCATTACGGTTGCAGTGAACACAAGAATTACGGACAGTGTTAATGTCCTGAGTCATGCCGGTCCAAAATACTGTCGCCCTGGCACGTCGTTCCATGGCCGACACGCTCGATGTGCAGCGTGTAAGGTTGTAAGGACAATGCTTCTAAGCGATGTCGGTACAACAACACGGTCGCGATATAAAACAGCACCATCTAATTCTAAAGCACAATAGTCATCGCGAAAGCGAAGATACTGACGCAGGAGAATTAGACACATCTGCAGTGAAATTAGACTCAATAACAAGCAAAAGCTTGCTCACTGCGGGGTCATGACTAGCCAGTGCTCTTAGATCACGCCATTGCAAACATACAGTACAACATCAGAGGTTTCGCCTTTAATATAGGCAACGAGTGCCTGTTCGACGATGTCAAGTGAGCCATGCTTATGAGACACTACAGTAGCTGTGAAATTACACGACAATGGGTGTCTCGATGCTGCGTCAGCGGCATAGTTAGACATCCCTGGCAGATAAAAAATCCCAAAACGCTACAATAAAATACGCTGTTTCAATCTTAAAAAGTCTAGTATTAGTGATTTCATCCAGAGCCCGGTCAACAAAAATTTTGCGTAGCGGTTTGTGGTGGTGGTGGTGGTGGTGGTACTACCTGACCCCTTCCGAGGGATGGGGGCGAGGAGGAACTCTGCGGAGACCCAACAGTCGGGCCACTCCCCAAGGTCTGGACCATAGATCGAGAATAGAGAGAGGAGCCAAAGATAGATTTACGAAAGGGTTCAGAGGCAGGACAGTCGAGGAGGAGATGATTGAGGTTCTGTAGAGGGTGTCCACTGGCACTACAAGCAGAATTCTCCTTCCGACTGATCCTGTGAAGATATGAGGATAAAAGAAAACTGAAATGGAGCGAGAAAGAAGAAGTTCCTCCGAAGAGACTTCGGGGACTTATAAGTTCAGATGGGAGTAGGAGATGTGACGTCTCCAATTGCGGTATTGGGAATTACGGACTTTGGCAATAACTGGGGGGAGAGGGCATGGGATCGCATCAATGGGCAAAGAGGCACTAGTTTTGGCAAGTAAATCCGCTTTTTCATTACCAGGGAGACCTGCATGACCGGGGACTCATTGGAAGCTCAAAGTGGTATTGTTGGAGAGAGAGGAGGCGAGGGACCAAACATTCCAGAGGGACTCAGGCAGGAGATAAGAGGGGGCTGAAGAAAGGATAGAGAGGGCTGATTGGGAGTCTAACGTTAGGAAAAGGACTGACTGGAATTTGCAGATCATCAAATGGAATTTGCAGATCATCAAATTTGCAGATCTAGAACATCAGACCCTTTACTCCTTCGAACGTGCTCTGCGCCTCCCCCAGACTTCTCCAGCCTTTATGCCCTGGCAAAAAGAAACGTTTCCTGCCGACTAAAGAAGAAATCCTACTGGAGATCATTCTGTTCTCCGGCCACACAACCACTCCCATCCCCACGTGAGACTCTGATCAAGTGCCCCCCTTTCCCCCATGGACTACAACCCACTTCACTGTTTCCCCCTTCATTCCCGACTGCATAGGCAATAGTACAGCCCGACTCCAGTCTGCTTCAAGTACACTATCCTCCCTACCCCGGTCTGATATCCAAGTATGGACTGACGGATCTGTTCCCTCCCTTTTTGGTCCCGGTGGTGCTGGAGTGTATGTCACATGCTCCAAATGCAACACATTCAAGTTCCTTTCCTTTTCCTCTGGTCCAATTGCCTCCAGCTTCACAGCTGAAACCTTTGACCTCAAGCAAGGTCTCGTTTGGCGTAGCGGTTTGTGGTTAGTTACTACGACGAGGTAGTCGCAGCCTTGGGTAAAATACTTGGTTTGCTCTAAACCCCACGCGACCGCTTACGCTTCACCCTTAATTGGGCCATATCGTTGCTCAGCCGACGATAAAAACGTAGATCCAGCTAACGTTACCCACCAACTGGAATTGCAGCAATTTGAAATACTAGAGTCGCACGAACAATGCGTTTGGGAATAGAAAATTAATAGGCTATGCCTCTGTGTGACCAGTTCGGCCACAAACATGTGCGTCGGCTGGGGTCAAAAATCTCTGCGCCATGCCGAATGGCGTCAGTAATAGCGGTTTTAGAATCGATAAATGTTCTGTCGAGCTCATCCTACCACTGAAATTTGCGTTTGGGATTCAAACGTGGTTTGAACGGTGCCAAAATGTCACGAACTTGCGCCTAGTTTGCAAGTTGGGTAACCAGACCAAACCAACTCCGCACGTCTGTAATGTTCTTGGGGTAGAAAAGTTCTGAATAACGTTCAACTGCTTGGGCAGCGGCTCCACGGCCGACTCAGAGACACGGAAACTAGCAAAGTCAAGAGAACAATCAGCAAAGTGGAACTTGTCAGGGTTGAGGACGATACTCGCCGTCCAACCAGGGACAGGAATTCAGTGGTACGCCACCAGTGCTGTTGTAGAGTATCATCATAAAAAATCGTATCATCAACGCAGCGTTCTTTACGCGCACAAAATCGGCTATGATGGTACTAAATTGGCAGTTGTACCCGTCTCCGGACGAAACGAAACCTTGCGGTGATCTTGTATATCGTCATTTACCAAATGGTGCAATGAATGGGATGAGGTGGCGATCAGAATCTTCTAGTGGGACGCTGTGATACCAGGTCCGAACGCCACTACTATCTTTATAAATTTACGGCAAATTGTTATATTTGTGAGCAACGTGTTATACTTTCGCAGCTTTTGACATTTTTTATCGCAGTTTCCCCAGTTCAACCAAGGACGTACTTAAAAGCAAACTATTTTCCTTTGAAGTGTCAAAACTTGTTTAATGTGTGGCAAATTCTCCTAGAATCATGTGGATACTAACCCGGGAGCGCTCTTTAGTTCCGTGAGTCTCACAACGCGGACTGAGCATGGCTTTCCTTAAGTCGGATTGAATTCAACAAACGGCACGCACGGACTTGAGTGTCTTTGTGTCCATTTATTCTGTATCTAAAATAAACAACCAATTAGCATGCAAAATATTATGAATTTTAGACGTAAAAAAATTCGTTCAACAAATTACACAATAATAAACATTTACACTTGAAATTGAATTTCGCAAATACTAATTATTTGAATTTGATTATTAATTTTAGAAAATTAAATGAAAAAAAATGAAAATAATCTATTAAAGTTACGGCTGGTCGCAGCTCAAGACTACAATTATTGTTTCGAAAGTATAATCTAATTGTTGTCAAGCGGAGATTTTCACAAGTAGCCTAAATACATTTACATGTATGATTCTAAATAAACAAGCAATTTATTTTAATGCGTATGTTACTGAACTAAACAAATCTGTTCTAATTGCTGTAAAATTTCTACAAGATCTTATATACTGTACAAATTAATATCAGGCCCGGCGCCAGGATAGCGTGACTGGGGGGCAGAAATAAATTTTGGGGGGGCACGAGAAGTTTATTTATGTGATTTCGAGAGGGGTACGGGGGCACGAGAAATTTATTCCAGTGTGGATCAAACGAACAAGATGAAGACCAAAGAAAAAAAAAGTCTTCAATTCAAAAATTTTCTCAAATTCTGGTTATCGTCTCAAAATTCTTGTGATTTTTCACGAATTCTTAAGTGAAGACCAAAAAAAAAAGGTCTTCGTCCCAAAAGTTTTATGAAATCCGGTGTGAGTCCACAAAATTACGAAAATACGGGAGGTAAACACCAATTTGGGAGTCTTAGGCCTCGATTTGCACTCCAGTAGCCCCGAGCCTGTTAATTTCTTCGGGGCACAGTCCTCGCTTGGGGGGACACAATTTTCGTTTGGGGGGCACAAGCAGTCATTTGGGGGGCACTGCCCCGAAATGCCCTCCCATGGCGCCGGGCCTGATTAATATCTATCTAACTAAAACTAGCTTGCTTACACTACGCTATTTCAATATCACTAACCTAGCCTAGGCAAAAAGAAAAGAAAAAACGCGAGCGAAGTTATCGTTCAGTGTTTCCAAAATTAAAAACTCAGTTGGCGTTAACATAACCCACTGTTTAAGACAAACAGGAAATTGCCGGAAAAACTAATGTTTATTGTCTGAACGGTTTCTCCCCCAAATTAGTGTGACGAATAATTCTTTGATATGTGTTTTGTAATGGCCTCTAACCCATCGAATAACTCCAACTAGTTATACAGTCAGTCGGGCTCTTTTCAGCTCATTCTAAGTTCGAAGCTCAGACCTGAAGTTTTGTTCAAGCCGAGAGCAATCCCAGGCTTTTATTGGTATGGCTTCATTCAGGTAAGTTTTCCATGGGCGAGAGGTAGTATCATTCAGCTTTTGCTTGTTTGGTTTGACTTTCAATGAAAGACAAATCAGAACCTAAGACAGTCTGCAGCAAGGAGCAGAAGTCACTTCAATCTGCATTTCCCCTGTTTAGAGCCATACTGATTGGCTTTTGCTATTGTACAGCAGTTGCCGTCCACTTCCCTGGAGTTTCGGCTGTAGGCAACGACCGCTTTTGTGGTGACCGGACAGCCCAGTCGCGTCAGGACCATTTCCTTAGAGTCCAGCCAAAGCAGGAGCGCGTGGTAGACCAACCTCTGTTGTGACCTGACCGCCATTGTCGCGTCAGGGCCAATACCCATTCCATGCATCTGTCACGTTTTTTCATGTGTTTCTCGCCACTCAACGAGCAAGATGGAATGGTGCTTCAAAAGCATGAGGGTCACTCTTGCAAAACTTGTTTAGTTGTGACTGATCCAGAGTGCGGCAGGGAGATCCATTATGTTTCCTGGTAATGACCATGCGATGCAGGCCCGAGGCCAGGATAGCGTGACTGGGGGGGCATAAGCAAATTTTGGGGGGGACAAGAGCTTTAATACTTCCAATTCTAAGGTGTAAAATCCACGAATTCTGGGGTGAAGACCAAAAAAAAAAAAAAAAGATATTCAAATCACAAAGAGCCCGAGCATCCACGATTTCTAAGGTGAAGACCAAAAAAAAAAAAGAAAAAAAAGGTCTTCAATTTAAAAAAAATGAGCGAATTTCCATGAATTCTGTGGTGAAGCCACAAAACAAAAGGGTCTTTATTGCCAAATCTGCAAAAAAAACAGTTTTTCTCACGAATTCTGGGGTGATAGCCAGTATTTTGGAGTCTCATGCCTCGAACTGCACTTCAGTATCACCGAGCCTGTTACTTTCTTTGGAGCACAAACCTTGCTTGGGGAGGGGGGGCAACACAAGCAGTGATTTTGGGGGCCCAGCCGCGAAATGCCCCCCGTGGCGCCGGGCTTGATGCGATGGCATTACTCGGTTTTTCGGTAGTTTCGCCGTGAGACACTTTTTCCAATATTCCAATTGCCTTATCACGAAGCAAGTTGTCGTGGATCTTTTGTTGCCAGTGAAGGGGGATGGTGGCGGTGGTGTGACATGCCACTGGCTTAACCTTGGGATCAACGAGGATTTCAATTGGGTGTCCAGCCATACAATCCAGAGGGCGATGCGGGCAAGTGTTGAAGGTAGAGGCCGCATACCTCTCTAAAAACCATGCTCACATTCAGGCGCGTAGCCAGGATTTGGAAAAGGGGGGGGCTATTTTGAAAGAGTGAGAAGTGTGCAAACGACCTTGACTCGAATTTTCATTGATCTTGAATCAGAATGTCTCGGAAAGCTCGGAAATTCAAAGCTTTTTTCCGCCCAAAATTAGGTGATCTCCAAAAAAAAAAAAAAAAAAAAAGGTCTTCGCCGAAATTCAGAGTGATTTTTCGGCCGAATTCCGAAATTCAAAGCTTTTTTCCGTTCAAAATTAGGTGACCTCCAAAAAAAAAAAAAAAAAAAAAAAAGGTCTTCACCAAAATTGAGACTGATATTTTGTCCAATTTCGCAAATTCAGACGTTTGAGGGGGGGCTGTTTTCGAATGGGGGGGGCTATTTTCCATTTTTCACATAAAATCGGCCTCAAAAGCACAAAAAACATGCGATTTTGCATACTTCACAAGCCAATGGGGGGGGCTCGAGCCCCCCCCGCCCCCCCCCTGGCTACGCTACTGCTCACATTTTGGCGTTGTTCTCCAGTGTGCAAGGAAACGGTAGTGGTGACGGGGGCGGCGGCACTGCAATACGCTGGGGGCAGGTGCAAGTGTCGCTAGGTTGACTGAGGGAAGAGCAGTTACCCGACATCGAGCGAGTAAGGACGGTAAGCACTGGGTGACACAGTTCTGGTTGCGTGTCTCCAGAAGTGGGTGTTCATCTACTAGAGGAAACTGAGGAGACAGCACGCCTAGGTCCTTTAAGGTAGCCTGGGACAGCTACAGGTAACGAACATGAGCGCTGACATAAATCATGGCATGACATTGGACGTCGTCCTTGCTAGCGTACAACCCCTTAATGATGGCAATGAAAGCCCCAACAATGTTGATGCCCGAGTGGTTTGCAGCGGCGAGGTCTGATGCAGGAATCAGGATGCTGCAGTCAAAACCGGCTGCTAGCAAATGGCGCAGTGACCACACATTAGTTGGGCACCAGTGTCTGCAATGGTAGGCACATTTCTGGCAACTATGGGGCCGTGCCTGGTGCAGCACCATGATTTATCCATAGATAGGCTAGCCAACTCTCTACACTCCTCAAAGCTCGCTTTAAATGGCTACGTCTCCAGTAGGCTGAAAGACTTAAAACCATAGGTGGGCAAGTTAATGCAAAACGTTAGCTTCGTTAACCACTAGTCCGTTAACAAACTTCACACCTCCGTTAACGTTAATCCGTTATTTTCAGCTTTAAGTAACGGAAGTTAATTAAGTCCGTTAATTTGTTAACATTTTGCGTGTAATTTACATTTCTTTTTATTCACTCGCTCCTAGAAGACGTATTGACGCTGTTGAGCTGATTGTAAGGAAATATTTATGGCACTGGTGGTCTTTTTGTGTTTTGGAAGTTACATTTTACAGTCTAATCTAATTTCAAGATAAAAATAAGTTCAAATGCACTAACGAAGCTGCGATAGAAAACCTTTGAAAATTGTGAACAGCGACAATTAGACTTATGAGGCTGCAGCTTATTATTTGCCACAAAAAGAGCTCTTTTCTTTGATCTCTTCTATAAAACTCGTGCTAATACGTAACAAGTGTTACCAGTGCAAACTCGAATGTACCGGTACGATAAATAAATGGTGCAAAGTATTAACGATAAAAATTTTAACGGAAGTTAACTGCACTTAACGGAAGTTACTGTAGTCCGTTAAGATGAAAAAACTTTTTAACGGATTAACGAGTTCAAGAAAAAGTTAGCTTCGTTATTAACGGATTAACGATTAACGGACTTGTGCCCACCTATGCGTAAAACTAGAGCCAAAATTCAGGCTAGAGCTACTGTAAACTAGGCTAACAATCTTTATAAACGAAACGCTATCAATACCCTCTGTTCTCCTCGTAGCTCGCCTAAATTGGCTGCCGGTACGTCTCCAACAGGGCCGAGGCAGTTCTAAACTAGAACCAGTGACTCGCAATAGTACCTAGGTACAGTACTTAAATTGTAAAATTTTGCATGGGGGGACGCTTTTGCCGCCTAGACCAAACACATTTGCATGCGAAAGTACTTTAGTGAAGATTACGTAATTCCGTCGCCGAAATTGAATGAACACCAAAAAAAGGTCTTCGCCGGAAATTGAAGTGCTTTTTTTGCCAAAATTAGGTGAAGAATTAGGTCTTTTTCGTCTGATCATCCAGCGCTCAAATCTCAATGGAGACGTGTCCCCCCGCGTCCCCCCTACAATTTAAGTACTGCCTATGTAGGGTAGGGTCACCACTCTCCGGACAAGATTGATTTTTTATCACTTATTCTATCCATGCTTTGCGAATTTTAGACCTAGAACTTCGAGATTTCGCGCAGTTGCAGATACTGTTGAATCCTAACTGTTCTAAAAATTTCAACTTTTTATGTTTTGTTTTAGGGGTGAAATCAATCGTCTGAAATTGCCCCAGTGAAGTCACCGATCCCCGGACAAAGTTACCTGTCCCCGGACACAATTCACCAGCCTGCGTACAGCACATCGATTCAAAGCGAAAAATTATCACACTATTTCTAAACAATAAAACACTTATTGGGTAAATACGTAGTTTCAGCGGAATATTTGTTGATGTTTACAAATAATTGCTTACTCAATGTTTGGCATAGGCTGCTGTTTCATTTTGTAAGGATAAGAAAATCACTATCCTGGCACTAATAATCCCAACTCCAAACCTAATCCATACTTTAACATACATAACGTTAATTCCATAGGTGGGCACAAGTCCGTTAATCATTAATCCGTTAATAACGAAGCTAACTTTTTCTTGAACTCGTTAATCCGTTAAAAAGTTTTTTCATCTTAACGGACTAAATTAACTTCCGTTACGTTCTGTTAACGGACTAAAGTAACTTCGGTTAAGTTCTGTTAACTTCCGTTAAAATTTTTATCGTTAATATCTTGCACCATTCATTCATCGTACCAGTACAAACCAGTTTGCACTGGTAACACTTGTTGCTTACAAGCACGAGTTTTACAGAAGAGAGCGAAGAAAAGAGCTCTATTTTATGGTAAACAATAACCCGCAACCTCATAAGTCTAATTGTCGCTGTTCACAATTTCCAAAGGTTTTCCGATCGCAGCTTCGTTAGTGCATTTGAACTTACTTTTATCTTGAAATTAGACTAGACTGTAAAATGTAACTTCCAAAACACAAAAAGACCACCAGTGCCATAAATATTTCCTTACAATCAGCTCAACAGCGTCAATACGTCTTCTAGGAGCGAGTGAATAAAAAGAAATGTAAATTACACGCAAAATGTTAACAAATTAACGGACTTAATTAACTTCCGTTACTTAAAGCTGAAAATAACGGATTAACGTTAACGGAGGTGTGAAGTTTGTTAACGAACTAGTGGTTAACGAAGCTAACGTTTTGCATTAACTTGCCCACCTATGGTTAATCCTAACCCAAACTCAAAATCTAACCCAAACCCCAACGATAATAATTTAAAAAATAAAAAGGAGTAAATGAGCTCTCACGGTTTGCTCTCTTACTCTCTTTATAGGCGTCACCTAACATAACACTAGCCACTTCTCACTCGTTTTGACATGAATTTTTTTGTAAATACAAATACGGGTAAGAATAAATAGTCCTGGCTTTAGCATTTCCCCAGTAGCGTTATTTTTACTAGGGTTTAAGTGGGATCTTCAAACTTTTTTGACAAAAATTTTGGTCAAAATCGTATGTGCGCTCGTTTTTTGTTTGCCTCACTCCAACCATGCTCACATGAGGAAAACCCTGTACAGTATAGGGCCATCCAAATCATAATTCAGCCCTGCACATACTACCAGTACGTTGTTGAAAGCGAAATAAGACAAAAAAAACGCAATTCGGTTATCAACAACTAAAGTTTATTTCGCTCAATAAATCAGGGCCTCTTTTAAGGGCTTTTAGGGGGGCAATTCCCCCCCTAAAAGCCTTTTGCCCCCCTTAAAATAAAAAATTGCCCACGTTGGGCAATTGTTTTGAAAGCAGTTGCAATGCACTTTTCGTTAAGAAAAGAGCTTTTTTTTTTAATTTTAAGATATTTTTTCCTAAATATTGGCGAAACTGCGGCTTTCAGGCACTCTAAATGCCAAATGGATTCATTGCTTGAATGCTTGCTTTCGATTATAGTACGTAGCTATGTATCGTGATGTGATATTGTCCTACATTCCCGCTTCTATTCATCATGTGCATAAGGTCGGTCATGCGCATAGGGTCGCAAGGGCAAGGGGCATTGTATGTCCGTACCATGGTTCGTTTGGCGTAGCCAGGAGCCTGCAAGTCGGAGGTCGCGTGGAGGTGAACTAATGTCACAGAAAGTTTCGGTACTGGTATCCGGAGCGATAACAGATATGAAACCCTTTGTTTTTATTAGCGCCTTTTCACTTTGATATGCCTGTATAATAAACTTTGATGATAAACTTGCCTGTATAATAAACTTTGGTGATAAACTTGCCTGTATAATAAACTTGAGCTTTGATTCTTTTTTTTTTTCTTTCTGGAATTGGTTTACTGTTGCTATTACTATTGGATGTTGGATAATTTTGCTATACGTCTTTAAATAGTTGGTGAGCGTAAGACTTACAGCGAAATTAAATGGAGTCTTTGAAAGTTATTACTTTTTTATGCAGTGCATCATTAGTTCAGAACTTTATTAGTTATATGTTAGGGTTGCCGTACGGCAGGAGCCGGAGCTTTCATCAACACCTGCCAACCATATTTTGCTTCGACCGCTATCAACGATCAAGGTCAATTCATTGACACTACGCTGGAAACTTTTGATGAAATGAAGCCGCCGAACGAAATAGCCAAAAACGATAATGGAGTACGGCTATACTTCATGCTAAGAAAAAACAAACCTCCAGTTACAAAGTTTTTGTCCACCTTTTGCGTGGTGTGTCCCCATAGTATGACGGTAGAAAGGTGCGTTTCCACATACAATCTTCTTCACGCTAAGCACCGCCAAAGTGCTTCTGAAGATACCCTAATTGATAGGCTCCTCATTTATTGGAACGGAGTAGCTACGGCCGATTACGACCCAAGACCTGTCGTCATGCAGTTTCTATTGAAAGAACGAAGAAAGAAGTTTCCACACATCGAAAATTACAGCAATTAGAACAGATTTGTTTAGTTCAGTAACATACGCATTAAAATAAATTGCTTGTTTATTTAGAATCATACATGTAAATGTGCTTGGTATGTTGTTTTTATAATGAGATTGTTTCAATATTTCCTTATTTCGTTGTTTCTTCAACTTTCGTTTGTTTGTAGCTAATTGTGGAACTTTTTATACCCAGTGTTCTGCAGTACACTAATACGGTAATACGCACCGTAAACACTTTTCTCAATTAAAAATTACAGTCTAATCGCGAACAACTCTGAAAGGGGGGTCTGGGGGGCTTTGCCACCCAGACGTTAGGTTACCTTTAGGAATTTGCCCCCCCTAACGCAAAAGCTTAAAAGAGGCACTGCAATAAATTGAATAAAATTAAATGTCCCCATAGTATGACGGTAGAAAGGTGCGTTTCCACATACAATCTTCTTCACGCTAAGCACCGCCAAAGTGCTTCTGAAGATACCCTAATTGATAGGCTCCTCATTTATTGGAACGGAGTAGCTACGGCTGATTACGAAATAGCCAAAAACTTTAATTTATTTCAGAAATTAATCAATTTTTGCCCCAAAATATCGCAACATAACATGTAAACAAGATATAAAGTCATGTAAAACACAATTTTACTAAACTTATTTACAAAAGCAGTTTACACCAGTCACCATTAAACCTTGACGGAAGATGAAAACCTTTACTTTCAACTTATCCTAACACTGAAAATTATGATTTTCTCACTATCCACTAAATCTCAAGTGTGACAAAACATTTTGACGCATTATTTTTGCATTTATGACAAAACAGTGACGTTGAAAAAATGTGTCCGAGAAATGGTGACTTGATGTTCGAGAAGTAATGACTTCAAACGTCGATCAGACCTTTACGAAACCCTGCAAAAAAACTAAAAAATATTTAAGTAGGTTACCAGATTTTTTGATGACGTAATTGATACGGTCAACTGCTTTCATCAAAAAAAAAGGAAAACCCTATTTCCCCGAAAAGTTTTATCTACTTTTTTATAAATTCTGACTTAAATCTAACCTTAACCAAAACCCTAATCTAAAACCTAATCTAGATCCCTAAAAAAGCTAATGAAAAAAGCGCGAATGAATATTTCTGATTTTTGTTTTACTCTGCTTAACTAAAAACTTTTCGGTGAAATAGTCACTACCACAAAATAAAAATAATACAAAAAAAATGGAGGAAAATTGACAAACTTAGGAAAGATTACCATATCTAAAACAAACCAAAAGTGGTTTTTGAAGATATTTCAGAAACTTTGTATTGTTAAAAGGTGCAGTTTTCAGAAACTTTGTATTGCTAAAATTGTTAAGTACTATATATTACTAAAACAAAAGGTGTAGTTGACCTAGATGACCGCATGGTCCTATCGCTGTTTCCTGCCTGCGTACCAGAGGTGGAGTCGAGGACACAAGGCTAGAGGCCAAGGACAGCCTCTCCCAGGACAGACCCTCTCGAGGCCAAGGACAGCCTCTCCAAGGACAGACCCTCTCGAGGCCAAGGACAGGAATGCTCAAGGCCAAGCACCAAGGACACAGCCGCAAGTGTTCTCAAAAAAAAAAAAGGTCTTCAAAAAAGTTTTTCAGACAATAACCAATTTATAGGCATAGCCAGAATTTGTGATTGGGGAGGCGTAACCACAAATCACATGCAATGACGTCATCAAAAATTTGCCTGTTGGCACTTAACCAGGATTTTGCAAAGGGAGAGAACTTAAACTAACATAGTTGAAAAGTGCAAATATTAACTTTGGAGACGTTTTGAGAAAGCAAGTGTAACTCAAACTTATCACAGGCAGGGGTCTGGGGGCCCAGTGGCCGGGGCCCCCAGCTGTTGGGCGATTTTTTGGAAAAAAAGCTATTTTAATGCCATTGAATCACATTTCGCACATGTTTAGAGCCATTTGAAAGCGCTAGATTTTTGACATTTGAAAGCCAATTAAAAAAGCTAAATTGTTTAATCCTCTTTCTAGTTGCAATTTAAGTCCAAAACACGTTTAACATGTTGCATTTTGGTGTTAAAGTTTAATTGTACGTGATTTGGTCCAGGTAGGGGCAAGTAAGGTGCATTGTCTCGAGCGACATTTTAGCTGTAAACGAAAACCCACTCTAAGATTTTCCTTAGAGATTTTTGTTTTGTCATGAAAATAACCAGTTATAGAAATGCATGTTAGTCAGGGGGCCCAGGCCCCCTCAGTTGAAGTTCAACGATTTGTTCAATCAGCATTTTCCATGGCTAATTTTTTTAAAAAGTATTTTGTGCATAAAAACTGGTGATGTGGAGGTGAATTAATGAATTGTTGATGAAAAATAGTACAATAGATGGTTATGCTTACTAATAACCATGTTATTGCCGGGCCGGATTTATATCGCGCTGGGCCCCTGGCACTTTGGAAATTTTCGCAACATTTTTCTGCCAAATGTGGGTGAAAGTGAAAACCATAAAAAGTCTAAAGATTTGATCGCAGGGCCATTAGCTGGTACTGCGCCATATTGTGGTAAATCCGGCCTTGGTTAATGCATTACGGTCATAAAAAGGCTAGATGTGATCATGAGATAGCAACTTTTAGGACGAAAACTATCCATTTCTACCAGGTTTACATTTGAGTTGGCTGGCAAAAATTGATTTGAGGGGGTCTCGGGGACCCTGGTCTTCAATATTGTTGTTCACTACTGGTGTAAGCGAAAAATGCTAAAAAGGAACTGAGACTGAAGAAACAATAGGCTTTATTGTCACATTTTTGTCATTGGTGAATATTCAATTGGGGGGGAGGCCCGCTTGGCTAAGCCTATGCTCCAATTCCAGAAAACAAAAAAGGTGTTTGCAAATTTTCTGTGAGGTTTCTGGCGTATTCCAGCAAAATTTCAACAGTTCAAAAATAGTGCTGTCCTCGAGCCGAGGACAGGGCAATTTTCGAGGACCTATCGCTTCGAGGCCAAGGACTTCAAAATGTGTCCTCGAGGACTCCACCTCTGCTACGTACTTTTTAAGCGTATGGCAGTATGGTGGAATAAACTTGACCTGACTTGACTTTGTAAGACTCTCTGTTTAAGAGCTCGTATTTAGCATGCAGTTTGGTCGATCTTGATAATTTTTGCCTCTGTCTGGGCCAAATCAATGCCTTTCTAAATACCAAAAAAAGAAAATAAAAAATTTATTTAATTTTTTGCAATATCTTCTTAACCAAAAGTGTTCCAGGACTGGTGCCATCGAGGGAGTGGTGACTCTACCCTACAGTGACTCAACAATGACAATTTATATATAGCAGTGTACCAGTACTACGAAAATTAATACAGTGCAGTAATAAGCTACGGCATACTGGCATAGACAGTATCCAGAGTCCAAGGCACAATCAAATCTTTGATTGATAGCCTAAGACATACTGGTACACTATAGTATAGAGTGCTGTACCGTACTGTTTCAAAATCAACAATCATCTTATAGTGAATTCCTCGTCTGTATAGCTATGAATGGTATGAACATGAGCATAGAAAGGCAAGGAATCGCAAATTAATCAGATCATTACACAATTTCTTTTTGGCAGTGTGTGCTGGACTGGACCGGTTTCCAACATCAAATCGCTGCTGCACCAGCGGTGCAGGTCATTTCTTTTTGCAGTTCAATTTACTATCTCTCAAGCTGGCATCGCTGCTCGAACCCTAACTCTAATCCTACGGTTCTAGTGAAAAAAAAGAGCTATGCTGTGTAATTGCTCTCTAGCGCTATAGTTGCCAAGCGTGTCCAGCGCGAATTGATACCCCACCCTTGAATTCGCAGTCAAGCTCGCTAACCTCTACACTACATGGTCTTCGCTTTATATGTGTCAAAGTGCTGAATAATTTAAGTCAAATCAATGAGAAAAAAGCAATATAATAGGCTGCCAGTGCAGCAGCGATTAGATGTTGGAAACCGGTGCAGTTCCCTATAGACACTACCTTTTTTTTGCCAAAAATATTATCGATAACTACCAGTAATTATAATAGTAGGTTCAAGAAATATTTACTGTATACAGTAGCCTAATTGTTCAAGTTAAAATAATTTCCAGTAGCATTGGAAATTATTTTGGGAAGGCTTTATTTCACCGATAATTTTTATCCACTTTTTTATTAATTCTGACTCAAATTTTACCCAAACTCAAATGCTTACTCTAAAACTATCCCCAAATCGAACCCTATCCCAAACCCCACTTAAACCCTAATCTTAACCCCTAAACAAGCAAATAAAAAAAGTGCAGATGAATATTTCTCGTTTTCATTTTATTCTCTTTGACTTGAAAATTTTTGGTGAAATACCGTAGTCACTACCAGACTACAGGTACCAGTACCATTATTTTATTGGAAATTGATTAAAAGAAGCCATTTAGCCATTTGAAAATTGGAAATTATGCTATTGGAAATTATTTTAAATTGAACAGTGAACTACTATATTATAATTATTTCTTGTACTATTGTTAATGTTATTATTTAATAATTTAGGGAAAAATGTGTTACTGTTATGATCTGGCTAATTTGCTATTCCTCGGTTCCTTGGCCAGTGCCTTTCTAAGCTCATGTTCATACCTGCAGTCTTACTGGTAGCTATACTGATGGGGAATGAAAGATGAATGTCGATTTCACAACAGTATGCAATATGTCTTAGGCTGTTAATCAGTTCAAAAGTTTATAACGCTCTGGATACTGTCTATAGCTTATTATTAATTTTCTTGGAACATTGTTTTTAATAAATCAGTAAGCTACGGTTGCTTCTCAGTTTTTGTACAATAATCTTCATGCAGCATGGCTTCAGTTCGTAACAAAGTAAGTACTAATATGTATAGTGTAAGCATACTCTGTAGTGGTACTGGGTACTTTGTTTAAACAAGCTTCCAGCTTTTAAGTGTGCAAATGCTACCGATATGTGATGTCAAAAGTTTGTTGGTCCCAAGCAATCTAAACTTGCTCAAAGTGATTAAGACATTAGCTTATTAATAATAGTGTATTTACTACGGTATTAATTTAGACCTTAATTTCACAAAGATTGCAAACTAAAGTTGTTCTTTCTTTCAAATGGAGAGTTTTATGTAGTATTTTGGTTCTTCGTACATTTTGCAATTGAAAGATATATTACGGTACATTATTCAATTATTTATTTGTTATCAACTTCTTGCACCTATCCTTAGATTATCTTATTGGATTGTTGGAATTGTTTTAACTGTTTCAGTACCATACAGCAGTTTTTCATACTATGCATTGCTCTGTGCTGTAAAGCAATATGGTAACCTGGTAACAATCAAGATTTTAAGGCACTACTGGAGTTGTTGCATTTAACCAAACTGGTAGATGAGTAATCTTGTTCCTCACGTACCCACCAGCGTAGCCACGGAGGATTAGGGGGACCAGTCCCCTCCCCACTAATAAAACTATACAATTTTGCAAAATTATTTGAAACTGGAGAGTATCACATATAAAATGTCAAAAAGTAATTTGAAAATTTATTTAGAAGGGTGTACTGAGAAATTAATGATAAGCCATAGACAGTATTTAGAGCCTCAGAGGCACAATCAAACCTTTGATTAGCAGCCTTAGACATACTGTATTGTTTCAAAATCGACTTTTGGCTTTTAATCATCATCAGTATAGCTAGGACTACAGGTATGAAAATGAGCGTAGAAAGGCAAAGAATCGCAATTTCAGAATTAATCAGATTATTGCAGATTTTTTTTCCTAATTTTAGAAGAGAATTTTCGATAGCATGCCTTAGACACTTCATTCGCAAAATTTCAGGGCTTTTCAGTAAGGCTAGCACTGCCAAAATGATGAATATCATCAGTGATAAAAATCTTCAAAGCATACCGCACATTTGGGGAAAAAATTCTGTTATGATCTGGTTAATTTGCAATTCTTTGCCTTTGTATGCTCATGTTCATATGCTCATAGCTATACTGACGAGGAATAAAAGATGTAAGTCTATTCCAAAACAGTATGTCTTTGGTGTTCATCAAAGACTTGATTGTGCCTCTAAAAATCTGGATACTGTCTATAGCTTATCATTGATTTAGAAATGCTCAATTCAAATATAATTTATCTTGAGTTGAAAAAAAAAACGTCAAAATTGTTGCATTTTTTACAGGTTTTTAGCTTAATTTACCTTTTGCAAGAAATTTCAGCCTTCTAGTTTGTGTTGTTTATGAGGTACAGGTATTCATGCTTAAAAAATGTTTAGAGCAAAAAGGCAGTGTATATTATGGTTAATGTACAATTGAAAGGATTTACCATAAGTGGTTGAATGGTACAAATTAACTCTGCAACTTTGCGTAATGTCAAATGTTTATTTCAGTAATTAGCATACTGATTTATTTTTAGAAAAATTTTGCAATAAATTTCTATGCCTGCTTATTACATTGTATAGCTGTGTTGATTTATGGTGGTGTTCTCGTTTATCAGTGCAGCAAGTCCTGCTATGTTGTCCAAATTGTGTCATAGCCTAAATTGTGGTTGTGCAAACACCACCTAAAGGCCGAATGTATGCCAAGTGTAATGCTGTGATCATATAGGCTTGTATTTGGTTTATTGTTAACAGAAATTTGATACTCTGGGCTTACCATCTTACCAGCATACAAGCTGCCAGTTGGTTAAAACAAATTAGGAATATGTTTGTATGATCACAATTTTACACACAGCGTAGACCAAACCTTAAGCTTCACTCTGGAATCATTCTACACAGCTTTCGGCTTGAACTAAATTTTGTTCGTGTTTTGTATAACTAGGCTTATTGTGCTTCATTACGATAATTCTTAGACGAATGCTGCATTCATGTTTGTATTGTGTGTAACCAGGCCGTTAGTTGACTGAGACAATTAAGCACACACATGGAATGGTCGATCATTATCGCATTCTTTCTTTTTCTTGCGTAATGCTTATAATCCCTGTATTCTACCAACAATAACAGTAATCAATTCAAGAAACTTAAATATTGACAACCCATAGTACTGCGCATATCTGTTTGAAGATAGCAAGCAGTACATGACGGCTATTAAAATAACTAATATCATGCACTTTTTTTTAAACAATAATTTTTGGGCTGAGGTGGTTGTTCATACAGTTTTGCAAATTGTCCACCTTACTTGTTCTTAATTTATTACAATATACTGCATATATATATATACTTGAAATATTATTATGCCAGCTTGCCTGAATAGTAATGGTAATCTATGATTTTTTTGTATTGTTTACCAAGTGAAGAAAACACGTTTTTCGCATCTGCTGTAGCATTGTGAAACCATTTTAGCGGTATCCACTTTTTTACGAGTCTACTGCATGAACAAAGATAGGACAGCTGCCTCTTATCGCTAAAACTTTGTAATTTGTCACACTTTGCTTAACTTTTCTGATCTACGTATGCTTTAATCCTAACAAAAAAATTTCGCCTCTTTCTGGCTGTGCTCGTGTGCCGGTGTGTGTACCTGTACCTCAATGTTTCTGGAATACTGGTACATGAAATATTAAATAAATTAAAGCAAATGCATTAAACTGAAACTAGGCACCAAAGTAGAGCTCAAGGCAACTGACTGCAGCAAACTGGCCGCGAACAAACTGATTGCATACCAACTGACCCCAATTGGTTGAAAAGGGCGGTTATAGAAATATTTTACTATCCCCAGAGCCATCTTGCCCTAACCCTCACCTTATGATAAAATCACTGTTACGACAACAGTGACAAAATCACTGTGACAAAACCGTTGGTTCGTGGTCAGTTTGTTCGCGATCAGTTTGTCGCAGTCAGTTGACTTGGCTCACCAAAGTACTGGTACAGACTGCAGAGTATAATGAAATTTAAAAAATTGCAAATTTGATTAAAAACTGCCAAATTTCACGAAAAGCAAAAAACTTGCAATTAACCTGAATCAAGCTCAGAGCTGTCAAGCTTCACTGTGTATTGTGTAATCTATAATGATTGTTACACAGTTTCAAAAGCATTAGAAAGAATTAAGCATGTCAAAAACTAGTTCAGGTAATCACCTTTTTATATCCCTCTTTAAAGAGGAACATTTATGCAGTGATAAAATTTTTGCATTCAATCTTTAACATAAAAAGTGTAAAAAAATGGACAAGATGTCCTTGCGGTGAAAGTGATGGTGTTGGAAAATTTAACATTTTTTTTTGATCATTATGGTACTTTTCACATTTTTAACTCATCACTAGGGCAAGTTTTGGCAACTTTTATTTACAGCTTCCAAAACACTCAGACTTTACATATAATACTGTTTTAAGCTATTTCCATAAATTTTGATGCAACTTGTAACTTTTTTCGATTTTGCATACAACTTTTTACTGCAACTTTTATCAATTTTTTGCACAAAAAGCTTTAAAAGTGTAATTTGAAAAATATGTTTTGAAACTACAGTATTTCAGTTTAATTCTAGTATTCTCTTTGCATTGTATAAAAAAAGCTTTGCTCAGGATTGACTGTGTTTCAATGTTATTTATGATGCAACAGTTGGTTGGATTTGATGATGAAACAACGGTTTTTGTTTTGTTCCTTTGTTTTAACCAAACCTAGGTTATTTAGAAAAGTATAATTGTGTGGTACCGTAACTAATGAGTTACTACTAAGTCAGTGTTGTTTAAACTCGTTCTGCATAGGCTTGAATCCAACTTTTTACTGCAAACGATTTTTTAAAATAAATGCTACTTTTTAGTGTAACTTTTGCTAAAAATAAATTCAACTTTTTAAAAATTTTAGTGCAAGAAAAACTTGCCCTACTCATTACCAATTATGAATTAAACAGTTTTTGGCTGTGATAAATAAAATAAAAAAAATTGCATTAGGATGCATTTGCAGCACTCGAGTTAAGTGCCACATTTGTACGTAAATTTTCTAGATAAGTAGATCTGATATTGCTTTATTTTTTTAAGTATGCTATATTATTGAGTACCACTACCAGTTATTAACTAATGATAAGTGGTTAGATTACAAATACGGGTGGCATAGTTGCTAAGTATAATATCTAACTATAATTTATGCCAAAATAATACTGCGTAGTCAATTCAAGAAAATATTTGATTATATCGTTTTTTTATTTAGTTGTTGTTGTTCTTTAACATCAATCTTTACTTCCAAATTTTGCAGCCAGCATCTGTTCACACTGATGATGGGGATGATTACTGGCACAGCAGTGGATTCAAACCTTTTAATTTCAATGAAGAGGAGGACGAAGAGGATAGCATTGAAATCGTTCGGTGGGATGGTTCAACTGCCGCACCAGTCAAACCAAAGTAGGTGTTTAACTTCACGTCAGTGCATCATCATTGTCATTTTGCTTCAGGAATGTGCTTCTCTCTGTTTCTGTAACCCAGCAGATGTTCCCAGCATGCAGGGGTCAGAGGTTTTTGCAGCTTAGTCGCCATTTTCACGATCTTGTGCATCCAATCTTTGCTAACCTCTGGCAATCATGTCCCATTCCACACTTCTTTCCATGTCTTTTTTTGTCCTATCAACTTTTAAGTGTAGTAAATTCAACTTCATGCCAGTGCAGAGGTTGAAATTGCAATTGCATCTTTATTAATGAGGCCAGGAGACAGCAAAAGGACCTTAAGTTTTCAAGTTAAGCTGCCCGCTACTCACTTTTTTGCCACTCACTTTTTTGCCACTCACTTTTTTGCCACTCATTTTTTTCCACTCATTTTTTTGCCACTCACTTTTTTGCCACTCACTTTTTTGCCACTCATTTTTTTTCCACTCATTTTTTTGCCACTCACTTTTTTGCCACTCATTTTTTTACCACTCACTTTTTTCCACTCATTTTTTTTGCCACTTTTTTGCTACTCATTGTGGAGGTTTTACGCTGTCCCTTATAATGCTTAATGTCATGCAGAAAAACTGGTGATAGAGTAGTCTTTGGTTTAACCTGACTCTTTTCCTGCACATCGAGCTCAAATCTACTATATCAATAGCAGACCCTCCATCCACCAACTACAACTTGGTGTAGTTGAAAACTATCTCAAATGGTCAAAAAGCTTTTGCCACAATGATAGTGATGAGCTTAACATTCTATTACATGTAGTTGATGTGATGAGTTGATGTTTTTATTTAGCATGAAACAGAATTGCAAGTGTTGAATTCTTAATTGTTCCTTTATTTTGTAAGCTTTTAAGCTTGAACATAACTGACCCACTGATCCCTTTAACAGTTAAATAAAAGTACTTGTTCCAGCATGTCCGCTTTGGGCGTAAGTGTTAGCGCTAATTTGAAGACTATAAGCAAATGTGCTGAGTTCTGATTTTTATTTTCAGTCAAATTTAGAGATGCGTTCAGCTCATATATTTTGTTAAATAGAATTTGGCAATCCTTAATTATTAGATAAGAAATTTGAAATATAAAAACGTACCTGAGTTGATTTCTTAGAAAGCAGGAGGAAAGTTTTGCAGTTTCTGTAGGGAATCAGAAAAGAAAAAGGTTAAATACTGGTCTTACCTTTCGTAAACTTCGAATAACTTTAGCACTTTGAGGCATCGTAGTATCTACACAAGGCTTCAAATCATAAGCAGACAGTGTGTATTTTTCGTATACCAACTACAGTATTTAGACAATTTATGCTTTTTTATCAGCATACAAGTATCGTAGCACCTGTTGATAAAAGCTTTAGAAAAAGCATAAGATAAACATAATTACTGGTAAGTGTTTTTATGTTTAATCCAAGTGAAAAACCGGCTTTATTTGGAAATTCTGTTCCACCTCACTTTATGCATTTTTAGACAAAAGCCAGTGCAACAAAAAGCCACTCCAGCGCGACCACCACAACCACTGCGATCCGCTTCAGTTGCTGTTTCGGTTTCACGGCCTGGGTCAGCTTCCGCTCGCTATCAAAGTGCTCGACGACCAACCCCACACTTCCCACCTTCTCCAGCCTCCTTGTCCAGCTCGGCTACCAGTGCAGTTGATATGACGCCATCACAATCTAGTATTGAAAGAGAATCGATTGCTGAAGGTGGATGTTTGTTTTACAATTTTAACAAAATGTGCAATCTGAAATACAGATTTGTATCAAGAAAGGATTTTTTTAATCGGTTGCTCAAACCGCAGCATTGGAAATTTAAACCATATTTTAGCGAACATTTTTACTGAACGTTTCGAAACATTACTCTTTTCATCTTTAGCAGATAAATAATGAACAAGGCAACAACTTGTCAAAAGTAAAAACAAAGAAAAAAAGGCAAAGCAGCGGCTTGATGAATGCTAGCGTAAAGTTAAAAGCATATTGTTATTACACGTTAAACAAATGCAATAAAATTGAGGCTTTGTCGGAATTTAGGTTGGGACTTCGTTGTTGGATCATTAAGATTTCTTACAATTAATAATCTTCGCCAATGGTCTGATCTAACCGAAATGATGAGGATTTAGAAACAAAGTATGTGATTAAGGTTATCCGTCAAATGTCGAGTGATTCGAGTTATCCAGCATCAATAACCACGACTCTTCAAAAACGCCACAGGATACGGACGTCACTCGACGTTTAATGGAAAGCCCTAATCACATAGATTGTTTCAAAAACCCCCTTCATTTTGGCTAGATCAGACCATTTGCAAAAAGTATTGATTAAAGAAGTCTTTATGATCCAATAACGAAGTCCAGACCTAAATTCCAACAAAGCCTCAAGTTTATTGTTTAACGAGTAAAAACAATTTGCTTTTAATTTTACGCTCGCCTTTATTGCGCCGCCGCTGTGCCTTTTTTCTTGTGCTCTTGCTAGTGACAAGTTGTTGCTTTGTTCATTATTTATCTGCTGATGACGAGACAAGCAATGTCTTGAAACATCCATTAAAAATGCTCCCGCAGGTTTTGGCTCTTTGCTTTATATTAAACCACACTTGATGTATTTTTGTTTCAAAACTTTAACTACCTTTGAATTGGCTGAGTAGCCTAGTTTTTCATTTTTGACTACTGTAATATGCCTTATGCCTAGATAAAACCAAAAACTCTATTCACAAATTTTTGATTTTCGACTTCTCAGTATTTCCATTTTTCAAGGTAGGATTTTTTTTAACTGACAAACTGTCGTCCGTGATGAAATTACCAGCCTGGTGAAATTTCTTGTTTAGTATCTTACTAAACTTTGCAAGAAGACTATCTTTGCAACGTCATTATCGTAAAAAAATTTTGAACGATTGCGGATATAAATACAGTACAGAACTGGGTTTATTTTTTGTTGCTGAAGAAATTTCTTGTCAAATGTCCGAATTTTGACGTAATTTTTCGGTCTCTTCAGAATCTGTTGCAGTTGTTGTTGTTATTCCAAGCATGATTTAAGTCTTGAATGCAAAATCTTGCTAATTTTTTGGTCATTTTGACCGAATTGACTTATTTATTTTCAGTCATTCATCAAAAATTTTTACCGAATTGGCGTATTTATTTTCGGTCATTCACCAAAAATTTCGGTCAATGACCGACGAACTTATCTACCGAAAAACAAAAAAACAGCGTATTGGTGCAAAGATCAAATCTCCAGCTTGAAATGGTGGGGAAATCTAGCTACTCAGTTTGTTTTTTGATTCTGACATTATGTTTTAGTTATATTTTCATTTTTTTACTTTTCAAATAAATAAGTGATAACGAGTTAAATACCGTGTATCTTTTCAGTTGTGTCAGCTCACAGTACTATAAATGTGACAAGTGTGGCCAAACTTGAGTCAGAGATTTCGTCCTTACATCGTCAACTCAAACAAGCTAAAAAAGACAGCGCTGCCGCCCCCTCACGTGAAGAAACATTATCACGAATTATGGTAAGCGTTTAAATTCAGTTTGGGCTTATTATCTTAAGTCAACCCTCGAGGCTGCACAACTGAAGGTATTGCTCTGTGCATCAACAAAATTGTTTAGGGGTACCGACTACTAAGCTTTTAAATTAATGGTGATTTGTTTAATTTAGGAGATAGACCATTGGTCAAGTTCAGAACGTTATCCAACAATTTTTTCATTAAATCAACGAAAAAAGTAAAATTTTTGTATGGTCTGATTTGACTACTTGAAAGATACGAAAGTTGTTGATATTTCTGCTACAGATGTTTTTTTTTTGAAAGAATGTTATTGGTTGGCTTTTTACGTGACTTGAAATAGAATTTCAGTTGGAACTTCGCGACGAACATGCGCGACCGTTCCGTAAGATCGTTTTTACTTGGCAATTTGTGACCTACTAAGATTGGAAGTTCATTAGTTGAATAATAGTAACTTGGAGATGGCACGATGGCCAAAACCTAAATTTTGGACACCAAATGGAATTTGGAAAACGTGATTTCGAGAGTTATGAATGTCAGCTTTTAATGTGGTAAGGTCACGTGGTTGCAAATTTGAAGGCAAAAAGTCTGAAAAAGATCTCTAATCATTGTCGAAATTTTATTGATTCGCATGCAATATGCAAAAACCAGGTCGTTGAAAGTTACAGAACAAATAGCGATAGACGAACACTTTTGCAGACGGAGTTTTTGAGCTGTTCGGTCACGTGACTGCAATTTTAGTCGCTTAAAACTGGAAGTGATTAACCAACTTTAAACTGGCATGTCGTAAGGCTGCGAGTCGTATTTGCAAAAACAGTTAGCGCACCTATTTCTTGGCCCCAGTAAAAGTCGCATAATTATCCTGCTATCGCTTAGACCCCTAATATCACTTGCAATGTCACACAACTAGCTCATTCAAGATTAATTTGTTTCATTTAAGAGCTAAAACTCAAATTGTTTTCCTGGTTATTACGTGTTCAGGTCGGTAATACTTACATGCTAGAACTGTACAAATCAAAAGAAGAAAAAGCAAGTCTGCTAGATGGCGCTCTTAAGCGTCATGACGGAAATGCGATTGTCGCAATTACGCTGTTCATGAGAGACACATTGAAACGAGGTAAAACTTGCATAAATAACGGGAATTGGGTGATGCTTGTCCAATGTATTTGTTCTCATGTTGTCAATTTAGTATCAGCTTGTTTTCAAGTTGGAAGTCTTCCTTGCTGGCGGACCGGATCATAATAGCGACTATAGTTAGTTTTCAGTGATGGCTTAGTCAGTTTGTTAGTTAGGATGTGGAAATGCCTTGCTATCAACACACTATAAAATCAATTTTTGTTTCCAGTGTTAAAACGGCTTCTCCGTTAAACGCTGGGTTCCGAGTCCTAGTTGCACGTATGAGAGTTGATACCACGAGACGGAATCAGCGATTTGTTTAACCAAGGGCAAATGGTATTTGGTAAAATGATAGACATTGGCTTGAGATAAGTTGACAAATTTTTGGAAATATGACATTCAGTATGCTTTAGTACCGGATTGGTACAAAATTTAAGACTCATAAACTTTTTACAGCAGCTTGGGGGCATAATTGTTTCAAAAAAATATGGGCATTCGCCGGTCAGCCAAAAAAGTTGGAGGAACATTGCGAAACACTTGTCTGCAGATTAGTATTAGCTTAATGGTGCTACATATTCCATGGCCGTGGAGCTTTTTTTTTTTTTTTTTTTAAAGATTTTGAAGCTGGCCTTCCTATCAGATTAGCTGATGAAGGAGACCACAAAAGAAATAATTTTTGACTAGTTATAGATGTGAACGCCTGATACTATACTTTCCAGATATATTCAGCAAGGAGCTGATGAAACGTCCTGTAGCAGTCGATCATTATTGCTCGTATCTACGTGAGGCTGAAGAAATAGATGAGCTTCATGAAACACTTAGCGCTCTTGGGAGGACCGAAGAAGCCGCCATGCTTAAATACCGCCAATGTCTGGCAACAACAGCCGCCTCAACTCCTGAAATCCGCGCCAATGGCCTAACCGACTGCATAAAGTAAATTTTGACGGTTCAATTTTGATTTTTTTACGTTTGCTTACCCAGTATTGTCGTGCTTTCTCGCCAAAAGCAAGCTTAGAAACTTCTTCGGGGAAAACTCGATGACCGAGGAGGTCCCTTCGTAGCTTCTTAGTCACCATTCGCTTCTTTGTACAGTAACTGACAAGATTGCGTTTTCTTTTTTGATTTGTGTGCTCTAGTGTGATTGGTGACGCAAAATAAACGCTTACTTATTAAAAAACCAGCAGACGCCGTCGTTCTGGTGATTTTCCCCAGCCAGCTGCTGTAATTGCAAAAGTTTTACATCTTTAATCAACAAGTTACCTTGGGCCGGAGACAGCTTCGTGACATATGCGGTCTTCAAGTCAAACTGGCCCACCTGCTCACGGTGGAGGCTTTATACTGTCCCTTTTCACTCTACCGGGAATCGAACCCGAGTGTTTCAATTCAGTAGCAGGCGATCTGTTCTCTTGATGACGATAGGTTACGCACGAAAAAACGGTTATTAGATTCTTTGAAAAGTATAATATAAGCAATAAAGATAGCTTTTTAAGCGTACTATACCAACTGTTACAAGACTCGCTGCCATTATGTGTCCACCGTTTGTTTGTTAGTTGTTCTTTTTTCGCAGGTATTATTTTGACTCTGACGTTCGCCTAGCCCACGAAACCAGTGCAATATCGGAGCAAATATCCATGGTTGAGCGCCAATCCGTAGTCGAAGACGCGGATAGCCAAGCGGAGAAGAGTGGACACGTTGCTGTCTTTAAATCCCATCCACGTAAAGAACCAATCATTCACAAATCGACCATCGAAACACTTTTCTACTGTTGTTATTACCACTGGGGTGAAGGAGAGGTCAGTGTTGCTGTTTATGATCAAACTCATTCTTTCGTAACGATGCTATAATTTTCCAGGGTTTGTTAAGCAGCCCGACAGCAATTCGCAATAAGCATCGAATAGGAGAAAAGCAATTCCAATACATCGCTATATCTGCTCTGTGTAGAATGAGAAGGTCAGTGTATTTTTTGCTTCTACCTATTAGAAGTAACATACGTTCTACCAATTCCACGCTAAGTAAGTTGTGAATGTGGGATGATTTTGCTGGTGTCTATAGAAGATCAAAGGGGTCACATTGCACACTAATAACTTGGTGGAATATTAATGGCATAACATTTACGGTAGTAATTTTTATGACAAAATTTTGAATGTTTTATTCGATGACTGAGAGGTCCTTTGCTGCTTCGCTTGGCTAGACTAACAGCGTTATTATTGAACCTATTTCTTTGTTTTAAAGGAAATGACTAAATGAATTAATTTGTTTTTGAATGTGCTCATTTATTAGCCGAAAAAGCAAATTTAATTTTAGGAAAGAGCCAACAATATCAGTTGATTGTGATAAACAGCGTAGATTTTTGTGACGCAATAATTTGTCCAGATGGCGAGATCTGGAGACTCTACTCACTACACCGAAGACTTTGTTTCGTAGCGCCCGACTCCAATCTGCTCTGGGTTTCGAGAAAGTTGTTGATGTTTTAAGCAAAAATCACGCGCCACCTGATGTAAGTTGAAATCAATAATGAAACAAGGATCAGCAAATTTTGAGTTGAGGCTGGCTGATCTTAAATTTGCATTGTTCCAAACTTTCTTGAAGAATGAAGTGATACATACTTATTTTTGCTTGGTTGAAATTTTTATTTTGTGATATGTCGCGACTTCTGTTAAACAAATCAACAATGGCAATATGGAAAAGACCAAACAATATCTGCTGATTACTTACAACTACTTTACATTGTACTAACCCATGTTGTTCATTATTTTTTTAATGCTGAGCCTGGCATTGTTCTTAAATTTTGAGCATAAATGAGCCTTGTGTTCTTATTAAAAAAAAGTATATTTACTGTTCCCAGTTTTTCAACATTATTTTTTAAACGAACCAAAAACTTTGAAAACCAAGTAGGAGAGAAAACGCTTGAAAAACAAAATGCTTTGCGAGGTAGTTTGAATAACAATTTGATGTGATCATTCCTTTCAAACAGCTGTTGTTAATTTTTAACTGTATTGGCGTTATTCACATGTGAATAAGTCTACACAGTACCAACACTGTGTGTAATTTGGTAAATTCCTTTTTCTAGGCACTCTCGAAATATTGTGCGGAAATTGACAATACGGACAGAAGATTGGAGATGGCAATGAAGCACAACTGTTACAAAGTTGCCATTGACGTGAGTGTGCCGAGATTATATTTTTATTACTGAACATCCTTGCTGAACATTTTGCTTGATTTGAATTAATTTTTCGGTTTTGCCGAATACCACCGAAATGTTACAGTCACTCAGATGCCCTCTGTGTATTTTTGTTCAGTATTATTTAAGCTTACAGAGATGGCCGTATTTAAGCCCTTTACCTTCTTCGTAATTTCAACTCCTTATCTTCGCATTGCTCGGTGCGGCATCCTGCCCTAACCATCTTAGTTGGTGCTTGTTTTCGAACCCTACGTGCTTAACACAACCATCTGGTTCAAATGTAGCGCCCTCTGATTTACGCGTAAAAGTTTGCATGGTAGATTATTTTGCAAATTCCCCAGCAAGGATGGCAGTACGGTACGTGCAGAATTTGCGTACTACGTACCGTACCCGTACCATTACAAAAAAGTATACCGTACCAGCGTACCGTACTTCTTAGCAAAAATTGAGGTGTACCGTACTGCCATCCTTGCTCTCCAGTCTCCAATCATAATTTAATGATGCAGCATTTATTTTTATGGTCTGCTTCATTTGGCTGTAATTTAACTAATGGCGTACTATGGGTGGCTGCAAACTCAAAAACCTCACGGTCCCTTGGCGTCTTGTCGCTGCAGTCAATATTCGTAGCGCTTAATGAACAAACTTGATGTTTCATCCGAGCTGCATTTTTTATTTGTAACACTGCTGTTTGTTTAACATTCATTTAGGCATTCGTAACCTTACGAGACCGACAGCGAATGATGGCGTATCTCGATAAAATTCCGGTCGGAAATGAATATTTGCGCCAGCATTTGATGAATCAAGCGAGATCAGCGGTAAGATCACTCAATTACCTTCTCTCTAGAAGTTTCTCGCGAATCCCAAGATTTCTTTTCCTAAATATAGCTTTTAAACGTGTTTTGCACTTTACAACTAATAGTCTTTAAGTGGTGTTGTGTACTATGTCTATTTGCCTACCAAGAGTGGATACCATGGGATTTAAGTCTTTCTATCTAAGCAATTTGATTCAATTGGCGTGGAAAGCCGTTTTTTCCAGAATTCACGTAAAATTTGGTTGCACTGGTTAAAAAGCTGGAGCTTCACCAACTTTGCCATCAGATCCAATAAAATTATTATTCAACTCTTCCCGTGTCGGGATAATAAAAACAGTTATGATCGTTTGAATCTCTTGACTTTTTTCAGGATATCAAATGGAAAAACTGATGTAGCAACTTCTAGTGGTCCAGTCACATGCAAGATGGTGCCAAAGAGCTAGCAATGAAAACCGGAAAGAAGCCGTAACTGGACAGAAATTATAGCAGCGCTTTGTTCGCGATTGGAGAGGTTGCTGTGCAGTCACTAGAGATTATTTGACCATCTAATGTGATCGCTTGTTGAAAGTGGTTATGTCGAGCTCCGGTCTTGTATAAAATTCAAATAGCGAAATTAAGAAAGCGACTTACAGCAGAAACGAACTTTCGATTATAATGATGTCCATTGCAGTGATTCTTCACCTTCTTCGGCCGCTTTCCATAATTCTGTCCAGTGTTGGTCGATTCCATGGACATTAGACAGTTTTGCCAATAAGCGTTTAATATTGAACAATCTAAAAACTAACTTTTAGCGACCCATTTAAATAGCTTAGAGCCACTTGTTGATCGTAGCCAGAGCTCGATATTGATTGGTTGACGTGAAGTCTACCTCCTCACTCCAAAATTTGACCACACTTGTGTAATGTATTAGTGTATGCAATAAAAATTTGCACAAGAAATTAGCTACAATATTACTGGTCAAGGTGCATGCAATCGTAAGTTCCTGCCGAAACCCGACGTAAGGTCGCAGGACATTAGGGCGCAGAGACGTAAATCTGCAATCTGCGCTAACATTTTCGTGCTTCGGAAAATAATTATGTAATCAAAGCAACAAACTTGACTAATGAATATTAGTTCATTTTTGAAAGCTAAGTTTTGAAAGAAGTTTTTGAATTCACTTCCTCCCTTATGGGTTCCGCCAACTCCTCACACGAATTCGGCGGAATAAAGCGAGAAAATGAGTGACTTGAATTGATTTGGCTTCACACGGAGACAAAAGACTCGTTATGATTGTTTGCTAAACGGATAAGTACAACCGTTAAATGACTGCGTTTGAAAGCAACCGCTGATGTGGTTACGTAAAGCAAATAAATTCATTAAAAATATACATATTTTTTAAAGGTTTGTTCAAGATTAGTGTACGGCGACTTAAAAACGGTTTAAGGGTAGTGCTTTGTGCGATAATTGAGAACTGAAAAAAGGAAGCAAATTCAAAAAAACTTCTTTCAAAACTTGGCTTTCAGAAATTAAATAAAATATTCATTAGTCAAGTTCGTTTCTTTGATTATATAATCTTTTCCGAAGCACGAAAGTGTTAGCGCGGATTACAGATTTACGTCTATGCGCCTAATGTCCTGCGCTCTTTTGTCTGCTTCCTTATGTCGTCGATCGAGTTCCTACAGCTTTGGTGCTATACGATATTGGCGGGAAGGTTTTAAAGAACTTTAATTAGCTCATGGGTTGCCGTACGTCCCATTGTTTCCTATATTTGTTTAAATGTTTCTTTGCTGCGAGACCGAATGCTGGGCATAGTAATTCCACCGTTATTCTGCAGTGCAATTTCGTTGTTTACTATATTTCTTTAATATTTGTTGCGTAGCCTTTACGCGTGTAACGCGCTCCCATATGCTACATCTTGTGTTGTGTTTCGCCGCTCAAGAAAAATTTAAGCCGGCGGTGAAAAGTTGGTTTTTATGCAGTTGGATCATTTTTATGTCGATTAGGGTGTTCAGGTTTTTCACTTTTTCCTTAAATCTTTCTATACGATTTTAAGGGTACAAACTAACATGAAAAAAACTCGTGATAGATTTTTTTGAAAATTTTTTTTATCTTCATACCCTGGGGGGGTATGAAAGATTGTTTGGGGCACGCGTATGGCTAATATCGCATAACTTAAAAACTACTGCACCTAGAAAGACAATTTTTGTGTCAATCGATTCAGAAACACAGGTTTCCTATCTGTGTTCAATACATTATGTGGCTTTAACTGCTCTATTTTACGAGTTATTTTCGAAAAACTGTTTTTACCCCTTTTTGCTTGCCATTTCGCTTTGAATTAAAGGTATTTGTCGAGACCGCACACATGACCAATTGGTGGACGTATCTGACCTAAAGCCAGCTGAATCGAGAAGTCTTATTTGATTTCTGGGTGAATACCACCTTAACACAAGTTACTAGTGACTCAACAATCACCACTACTGCGACACTGCACTGCATGGCTGGATGCAAGGCATGGAAATGATTACTCTACTACAAGTCTAATAAAGATGTAATTTTCTATTCTGCAGTATGCAACATTGCACACGACAAGTGCGATTATTGCACTAGTTTTCACTCTTGACGTTTGTTTTCACTTTATTAAGAAACAACGAACATTTTCAGCCACTCATTCATTTTCGTCTTTGCTTCCGTGACAAATCCCGTGATTCTAATATCAACTTGTCGTTTTTCTTCGACTTCGCGAAAATCTTTCACTCTTCCTTCACTCAGGCAACGCGACATAAGACCAATATATTTCTCACAAGAGCGGTTATGATTGTCGATCGAATTCTAAAAGACTGTCGTCAATCTGGAGGCAAGGTGCTGCTCTACTGCTGGATCCGAAGTGTGACCTGATAGGTGCTCGCTTCCATGCAAGTTGTTTGGTGTCAACATCACCAGGAAGTTGCTAATCGGGATCTTGCAGGTGTTTTGCTTGGAATGCAGGACTTTTCGAATGAACATTTAGGGGCACATTGATTGGGTTCATCCAAGAGCAGAAGTGTTTTACAAACACAAGTTTTAAGCAATGATCAACCAGATTCGTATGTTGTTGGCGACAATCCAGCAATAAATAAAGAAGAAATATCGTGTTTGTTGGCCCTTCTGGCGCGCGTGGATTCAAATGAATTTTCACAAACATTGATACATAAACCGATATGATGTAGCTTGTGATTTGGAGAACTTTGCTCTTTTGAGTGTCGGTCAATTTGGTGTTAAATAGAAGCCTCATGTAGCCATTCGCAGTTGTTAATCACCGGTAACGATAGATCAGTAAAGTCAGATACAAAATGAAGATGACCAAAATATGCAACACTTATCTTGCAAACGAAATGCTTTCTTGTTTGTAAGACAAAAATCGCTGAAACTTCGATGGAATCTCTATCCTAACTAGACTACAAACTAAATTCAACCTACAAGTCTGATCATCTCTAAGGACCAACAAACGTGATATTTCTTCGTTATTTATTGCTGGAATGTCGCCAACAACATACGAATCTGGTTGATCATTGCTTGAAACTTGTGTTTGTAAAACACTTCTGCTCTTGGATGAACCCAATCAATGTGCCCCTAAATGTTCATTCGAAAAGTCCTGCATTCCAAGCAAAACACCTGCAAGATCCCGATTAGCAACTTCCTGGTGATGTTGACACCAAACAACTTGCATGGAAGCGAGCACCTATCAGGTCACACTTCGGATCCAGCAGTAGAGCAGCACCTTGCCTCCAGATTGACGACAAAGTCTTTTAGAATTCGATCGACAATCATAACCGCTCTTGTGAGAAATATATTGGTCTTATGTCGCGTTGCCTGAGTGAAGGAAGAGTGAAAGATTTTCGCGAAGTCGAAGAAAAACGACAAGTTGATATTAGAATCACAGGATTTGCCACGGAAGCAAAGACGAAAATGAATGAGTGGCTGAAAATGTTCGTTGTTTCTTAATAAAGTGAAAACAAACGTCAAGAGTGAAAACTAGTGCAATAATCGCACTTGTCGTGTGCAATGTTGCATACTGCAGAATAGAAAATTACATCTTTATTAGACTTGTAGTAGTAACTTTTAAAGTGATAGGAAGTGAGCAAGAGTAATCATTTCCATGCCTTGCATCCAGCCATGCAGTGCAGTGTTGCAGTAGTGGTAATTGTTGAGTCACTAGTAACTTGTGTTAAGGTGGTATCCACCCAGAAATCAAATAAGACTTCTCGATTCAGCTGGCTTTAAGTCAGATGCATCCACCAATTGGTCATGTGTGCGGTCTCGACAAATACCTTTAATTCAAAGCGAAATGGCAAGCAAAAAGGGGTAAAAACAGTTTTTCGAAAATAACTCGTAAAATAGAGCAGTTAAAGCCACATAATGTATTGAACACAGATAGGAAACCTGTGTTTCTGAATCGATTGACACAAAAATTGTCTTTCTAGGTGCAGTAGTTTTTAAGTTATGCAATCTTTCATACCCCTCCAGGGTATGAAGATAAAAAAATTTTTCAAAAAAATCTATCACGAGTTTTTTTCATGTTAGTTTGTACCCTTAAAATCGTATAGAAAGATTTAAGAAAAAAGTGAAAAACCCGAACACCCTAATGTCGATTGTAGAAGCGTCAATTTTCCAATCGCTTCCATCTCTTAATAAAACTAAAACTTTCACGATATTTAATGAACTGGAATATAAAATAAATTTCAAAAATTTAAATTGTACGACAGTAGAACACCAGGTTTTAAAGCACCAAAATGCTACTCAAAAATTAATTTGTATTTGGTAGTAGCAGATAGTGAAGCTCTGATTAGCTAGTGGTTTCTGAAATTGGATTTTCGATCGTCTACAATTTTGAGATAACTCAATCCATAGTTTCAATATCAACTAACACAATCCAACTTAGACCAACTAGGCAAAGCCGATTTAAATTCCCAGTCCGTTCCTTTGTAGCGATACGCGTGCAAATACAGTACCATTTCACTTCTGTCGGGGTCAGAAATAGGATTGCGACATATATCGCATGTTTCTGAAAAATCCAAGTCGAAACCTAATCGAGATTGGGGGTAACCAAAGCTTGCCGTAGAATTGTCTCTTGATTCCTTTGGACAATTTTTAGCTGATTTCCTTTGGCGTGATTGATAGGGGCTGAAATCGTAGTCCAGTGAGAGGGTCTCAACGACGTCCGCTACGTTCTTAGTACAAGGCCCGTATCGAAACCGCTCGTCGCCCCACGCTTCATGGTTGTACATCAGGTCGTTAACGATCGGGAAGCCGAGAAACTGGAGGTGGACGCGAATTTGATGAGTTCGACCTAGAAAAAGTGAAGCAAAACTCGGTACGGATTTTCGCTATATCTGGGAAAAACAACTTTACCTGCAATTGGTGTATAGAATAAGTATTAGTATAATCCTTTGGATGATTAGGTGTAAAGAGAAAAGCGTGCACTCATCGAAAGAAAGCGTCCTGACTGCTTTGGTAACGAGTAGGCCAGAAAAAAACGTCTTCGAAGACCTTTTCTAGGTCTGCATCAAGAGTTCAAACAAAATGGCTAATTCGGACGTGGAGATCTTTTTTTACCATTGTAATCGTGAATATTTTTGTTTTTCAGCCTGGAAACTTTTTTTTTCCAGAATGCGTTCGGTTACGGCTACAGAAGCGTCCCCTATTTAATATTCTACAGTTTAAGAGCTGGGTAAAATTAATCTGAAATCTAGATGTTGGAATGCAGGCAGTTGGTGAATGCTGCGACTTTGAAGTTAAGTAATTTATTAATTAACGATAGTTGGTCGAGCAATAACGTCTTCGTCTCTACAAAGCGGGAGGTCTAAGGTTAAAAATCTCGGCCGGTTAAATCGGACACAGTGTTACGAACGGCTTACCACCGCTGCGACATTTCTTCGAAAGCAGCTGGATGCAGTGACACGAATGGGCCTCGCGAACTCATTACACCCTTCGGCATATTGCGATTATAATGAAAGGTGGTAACGATTATTTAATGTTGCGCCTACCTCTACTTAAGAATTTTTCAAAAGCATATTAAATCACTAGCAAACTGCTGGGTGTTCCATTGGACCTACTTAAGCAGTAAGCAAGTTAACAACTTCATCAAGCAATAGATTCTTCGCCTTTTTGAGATGGCTACCAGCTCACCTTTTGCAATGTGTTTATTAGGATGTTTCATTTTTTCATCAATTTCGAGAAAAGCTTAGTTTGGGCGATTTTGGGTACAAGTAACGAATCGAGCGTTTTTTTTCGATTATGACGTCATTCACCGGTGGCACCGGCCGTTTGAAGTTTATGACGTCATATGAGGCGCCGAAATTAGCATATCTCGCGAACGGGTCGGGTTAGGAACCTCATATTGGTGTCAAACGACGCAGAATAGCCGGTTTCCTATCTGCTCTTAATACATTTCATACGTCTATCTGCTACTACAAACCGATAAATCAAGAAAAACCGTGTTTTTTAGAAAAATTTGAAATTTTTAACACTACACAGCAATTGCTACAGTTTTTGGTTAGTTGTAAGGATCTAGAAGTTTTTTTTTATATGGCTCAGAATCTTAGTTTTTGAGTTATGTTTCCGATCTTGTTTTGCAGACTTCTTTACTTACACCAGATTTTATTTAGCTCAAGTATCCAGCTCTTTCATGCTTAAGATACCGGTATTTTTAACATTTTTTATTACCGAAGTTCTAATTCACCTAAGAGATGATGGCTGACTAGCGTACCTCTTCCAAATCTTATAACAAACAATTAGTAAGAGAACAATTTTTAATAGTAGATAACATTAAAACATAAAGCATAACACATCAAACAAAGACGGCAATGTGATTTTTAAAACCGCATTATTTTTGCAAATATTCCATTGCACATAAATATGCTCTAATCTTCACATCGACTAAACCACTTGCAGCATTGTCATTAATTTTACTCTGTACAATTGATCTCAATTTACCAATTCTTCGTTCAGTGGAACGGTTGTTGTTATCAATTGTTTTCCAAAAATTGGGACTAACTGAAGTCATGGTGATGCAGGGTGCATTTTTACTTGCGGAAGTGAAAAAATGACGAAGACGGGAGGTCCGATCTTGCAAAAGAGCTCGAGTATTGACCACATCTGGAAACGAAGCAGTTTTTACAGCTTCCATGCAGTATGGTGGCACTTCAGAGAACACACTGAGGGAAACGTTTTTAGGTGAAAGCCAATGAACAGCATGATCCAAAAAATACTTGAAAACAACATCAGCAATTTCTCTATCAATTTCTTGGTAGGAATTCAACAAATCTCTCTGAAGCCGCATTTACACGGGCGACTTTTTTGCAACGCGATTTGAAGATTTTTAATGCGTGAAAATCTCTCTCGCAGAGTGGTTACTCACACGAGGCGAGACTCGCTTGCCGCGATCGCGTTTGGGAAGAATCGCCGCCGTGTAAGTAACACCCGCGATTTGCGATGCCGATTATATTTTTGCGCGACTCGATGCAAGAATCGTTCTCGCTCGTGATCACTTACACGAGATCGATTTCAACGTCTGGAGAGTCTCAGGGCAAAGTCGCGCTCGTGTAAACAGCAAATCGTATGCAATTTACGAGTCGCCCAGGCATAGCGCAATGCACAAATGCTTTGCGAGTCGCTGGCTGCGATTAACCTAAATTTGCTTCACAAAGTATTGTGTTCATAGTATAAAATAATCTGTAGCGCTTTTACCGTAATTAATTGTGATTTCGATACTAAATTTACTTCATATTAGAAACGCTGAAGAAATAATTTTCTCGTGCATGCTGGCACTGGGCTACTGCAAATACGGCAGTCATGAGCTGATTGCTGATAACTGTGAAGCCAATCAAGCAAAACTTTAACCCTTTATAAATTGTATGATAAATTAACCGCAGGTAACAGTACCCTAATTGTATTTTGCTTTTATAACATCTTAAGCACACTTTTTTTAATAAGAATCAGTAAACTTTGAGTTAAGGCTAGCTGTTCTTAATTTTTTGCCAATGTTGAGCCTCAGCTGCTCTTAATTAGTTCTTAAATTTTGAGATCATTGATGTCAATTATGGCGACCATGTTTGTTAATTCCTAATGCTATGTCTGCTTGTAAACGCCTGTTTTTGCTGCTTTTGCAGCATCGTAAAATTGCGGAAAGCGAAAACTCGAGCACTAATCTTCGTTTGAACGAGAGCCAAAAAGTTTTTTTGTTACCTGCGCAGTACGTAATAGCGCTCTATAGTCTCAGAATTGTTGCAATTTTGCTTGTAAATGCCAGAAAACCACTCAAGCTTCATTGCTTTTTATCAGAACAGAATTTAGTTTCTTTTTTGATTTGAAATTAATTCTTTTTCGGTTGTTCTTAATATTATTTTTTGTTGCTGAGACTGGTGTTGTTCCTAATTTGTTATTAAATTTTGAGCAAAAATGAGCCTCGTGTTCTAACAAAATTTTTCTTGTATAAAAAAAGTGTAATCAATTTTGTCATTGCTAATATTCTGGCATACCAAAATAAGAGTTAAACATCTGGGAACCCCAGAATAGCTAAGACAATGAATTCACAATAATGGCATTTTGACAATATATTTTGGAAATGGAAGTGCTTGTTTACAGAAGCCTTCCGTAACACTGCAGACTGTAGGTGCTGCAGCGAAATTCTGGAGCCTTCAACGTGTCCGTCTGGCCAAACCACAATTGAAATTCTTTAACTTAAACTACAAGGTTTAGACAAAATAAATAATATGGAACAGTACGGCACGGCAAAAAATAACTGAAATTTAATCCGAAAATAATGAACTAAAAGAGCGTTATACGAGCGGTCTTCAAAATAAAATGCGTCCGTTAGCCAATTGTTCGAATGAAAAGGAATGCCGGAACAGAGGTAACTCGGCCAAACACAAAGGCGTGCACCAAAAAGCGCGTAAATTTTAAAACGTTTGCAGCCAATGGCTACAGGAAATTAAATGACGTAAGCAAACTAAAGGGGAGAAGCAAACGAGTTCGAAACTAGACCGGGCAACCCCAAAAAAGGTCAATCGGTGCTATAACAGTGCTAGCAGTGTAGACTCACACCCTATGCTCACTCGTTGGGTCCAGCACCTTGTAGACAAGTACCATCCACTGTTGTTTTTTTTTTCGGCTAAAAACGTGTTTGCGTTTGCTTTTTTTTCTGACCCGAGATTGCTAGTAGCCTACCGGTATCTCTTGCGTTTAAATAACCACAGTTACGTGGAGAAACACAACACCGACTGCACCGCATTGTAATTAAATATTGATTTCAAGAAAATGCAGTTTTTCTAATCAAATCATGTTCTCAATTTCAGTTCACCATTTTTAGATTTTGAATAGTTTTGTGGCGCTTTTTCATTTGATTAACGCCAGGAGTGAGTTATGATCTAAAGTAACTGACATATTTTTGCACTGTTCATAATAATTCATCCTCCGCACTACGCAATTGCCTAGCGTTTAGCAAATGCATGCGCTGCTTATTTTATTATTGTGAATATTGGCGCTTTGTAACAGCTGTGGTTTAGTAGCACCATAACAAAATTACATGAAAACACAGATTATATGAATGCTATATGGATTTTTTAAATGTTGGTTTATTTGAAAAAGAGGCAGTACTTCTGTAGAGACAAGAAGCGCCTTAAAATTTAATAATTAGCATTTCGTATGCAGTAGCGTACGCAGGATTTTCGAAAGGGGGGGCCAGGAATTTGAGAATTATAAAGACCAGAATGAAAATTTTCCAGCCCAAAACCAAGTCCGTTTTCCTGCCCAAAATTAGGTGAAGACCAAAAAAAACAAAAACAAAAAGGTCTTTACTCAAATTTTTTTCGGCCCAAAATTAGGTGAAGACCAAAAAAAAGGTCTTCGCCCACCGCTTCTGTGCTCAAACCCTCTGCCCAAGTTACAAAGTGGGGGGCCATGCCGCAATTTTGCATACTATTCTATGCTAATTACACTATCCTGGAGACCCAAAGGGGAGGGGCCATGGCCCAATGGCCCCCCTCCTAAATACGTCTCTTTTTGTATATTATGACAGCACAGATCTACTATAAAATACAAAATGCTTATGCACTATCAGGAAATCAACAATATGAATTTGTCAGTCACACATAATTGGAGAAAAGGTAATTTCAAAAGTGTTTTTAGAATTAACTGCACAAAAATGTAAATAAATTTTATTATTTTATGGTACCAAATATTATGTAAGATCAAACACGAAACACAGTCAGAGATGGGTTGTGGTAGAGAAAAACCAAGACCAAAAGGGTAAATGACAGAATTTTATCATAAATTATGAGTATTAATGCCCGCTTGACTTTGCTCCATTTAAGCCAACTCAGAATGATACAGAATAAGTAAGCTTTTTCGAACAGTTTTGAGCGTTACGTACAACACATTTTGCACGAGCAGCACGCCGCCCTTTCTGCTTCATCTTTCACCTAGCATTTTCTTTGCAAGTTTTAACGTAATTAGCTGCTTAATAGTATTCAGTGTATTTCGTTTTACGCTTGCGTTGGCTTCGTACATTTTCTTTTCAAAATTCCGAAGCGTGATTGCTTCAAATGCAAAAGCTGACAAGCGGCGCATTTGAAGTGCTTTTGCAGCAGTTGGTTTTTCCAAATTCAAAACCAGCAAGCAGCGCTTTGAAACTATCTCGCACCGTGTAAGTGAACCAGAGCGATAGCGACTCTTCCGCCGACTCGAATTGGCGCGAATCACTGGCACGCAGTCTCAACGTGTAAGTGACTTCTGCGAGTTGCAACAGTATGCGAGCATCGCGTTAAAATCTCTCCCGTGTGAGTGACTGCTGCGATTTGATTTTTTTGGGGGCGTGTCTGGCGATATCGCACAGACAAAATCTCAGGTGAATCTTGCGCCGTGTAAGTGACCTACACGATTTGAGAAAGAAAAAAGGCAAAATGTCGATTCTCGCAGCTAAAACTCGCCCGTGTAAATGCGGCTTGAAAGAGAGTTAACTGTGGTCCTTCAGCAGCTTGTGGTTTCAAATGCATCATTATGAAAGGTGGAACATACACAGAAACAATGTAAGAAACCAATCGTTTCAGAGTCGTTTGCTGGTGGCGGTTTAGTTTATCATAGTAAAACAGCAGAAGTCGCAAATAGCCATTTGCGGTTGTTATCCACCTTGAACGACTAATAGATTCTTGCCGATAAGCAAGAAAATTGATAAGATTTTCCGGCACATCCATAATTAAATAGCTTGCCAGAGTCAACATCACCATTTGGTCACTGCGAAACTTGTCATCTGTTTTATGATCGGATTTTAATTGGCTAAACCATTCCACTTTTGACTTTATATGAAGAGAAGCAATTTGAGTGGTTCGGATGTCAAGTCTTTGTCTTGAAAGAAGATCTTTCATGTTTGGCTTGCCAATATTATTATTATGTATCAGATTCATAAGTGCAACACCTTCTAGCGAAGATGGACCCTTTGTAATTCCCTCAAGAGATTGAATGACATGCGACAAATATATCTCGTTCACATGGAACAAACACTCGAGTGTGTGAATGCCATGTCCTACCTTTTCTTGAAAGTACTTTTCTAAACGGACATTTACCCCTGACTTCTTGCCAGTATTAACAGCTGTAGTATCTGCCATTACCGATACAATCTTGTTTATGTAACCGCCACAAATTTGATCTACAATGGTTGCAAATATAGCTTCTCCAGTAACAGACGATGTTTTTGGAAAAGATTTAACACCCATAACATGCTCCGACTTGATGGTTTGATTGGAACCTACACCTTGACCTAGAAAAACGTACCTATCAACTTTATTGACTACTCGACCATCATAGCAAAGCTGTAGAGCTTCAGCTCTGTTCAAGGCAGCTTCACACTCTTCAAGGGCAGTTAATCTGAATTTCTGGCGCTTGCGAAATACAGTAGAAGCTGAAGCAGCAACAGCATCTTTTCCTACAACAGAAAGAATAGCATCCGACTGTTGACGAACAGATAACATGCGCTTGTCTGCACGCACGCAACTCTCATCCTTTAAGTGCAACGATTTTCGTTTTATGGATTTTTTTTCACCAACCGGTATATCTACTGGCGAATACTCTTTAGCATCGCCCTTATCTTCAGTTGGATCAGCATCATCGGGATCAACTGTAATATTAAATGTTGTAGCCAAAGATGAGGAAGTACAAGGTTCATCATCCTCCGAGCTGTTCTTGGGTTTATGAGCTAACCGTTTTAAAAACTGCTTTGTGTGAGTTAAGTCTTTACTGGCAGAAATCATCATTCTACGTTCACCTCGTTGATCCTTCAAGAAAGATGCTTCCTTTTCAGGTACACGATCTTCGAATGGGCAAGGGCACAGCACTTTTGTTTGATGGATCTTTGGATGATCGCTAATTTTACATTTGCACCTGCTCAAATCAAACTCAAATAACCATTTTTCACCTGATAAATCCTTTTCTTTAGTCTTTCTAACTCTTTTTAGAGCAAGGGTATACTTTTTAATGAGTTCCTTTAGTTTAGTTTCAACTCTTTTTGTGGAAATAATTGGAAGACTGGCTTTCCCCCACAACCCAATCACATCACCGATCAGTTGATTCTTGACGTCAGTAAAGTTTGGTACTTGCAGCAAAAATTTTGGATTGCTTTCGGATTCAGATCTCCTCAAAAAGTTATAATAACCTAAGACTTCTGCTGCTAACGGCAAACGGTCACCTTTCAAATCCTCGTCTAATTTTTGGGTACTGGCTGCTTCGTGCCTAGTAACTGGCGAAAACTGATTTAGCAATTGATTGCGACCGAAATAATGAAATGTTCTATAATTTTATTATGTCGTGGTAACTAACATATTGTCCGCTAACAAAACTTATTGGGCAAGCTAATTGAACAAGTTTCAGAGCTGCCAATTGCGATAAAAAGACCAATATTTTGCTAAAAAAACGGTTTTTCTTGATTTATCGGTTTGTAGTAGCAGATAGACGTATGAAATGTATTAAGAGCAGATAGGAAACCGGCTATTCTGCGTCGTTTGACACCAATATGAGGTTCCTAACCCGATCCGTTCGCGAGATATGCTAATTTCGGCGCCTCATATGACGTCATAAACTTCAAACGGCCGGTGCCACCGATCAATGACGTCATAATCGAAAAAAAACGCTCGATTCGTTACTTGTACCCAAAACCCCGTCATAAAATCGCCCAAACTAAGCTTTTCTCGAAATTGATGAAAAAATGAAACATCCTAGTGTTTATACCACAGAATTTGAAATGTAATTTTGACTACGCTGGCTGAGCCTTACAAAGCCAACCTGTTCTTGGCTTGCATAAAAGAACGCTGGTATCTCCGTCTGTGCTCAGTCGATGAAAATGAGTAGTGGCATCTTTCGAGTCGAATCCGTCGACCTTCCACGCGCAACAGCAACCGATCTTTCGGTCAAACACAGTCACCGGTTCATCGCAACTAATCCCGTGCAAGTTCGCAGGGAATTCTCCAACCACTTTGCAGATGTATTCTTTTTCAACCTGAATGGTTTGAAATGAAACCACAGTCTGCAGGCATAAAACATTCAAAATCTAGAATACGTTGTTGTAGAGTCTCGCAAGTTTAGCCCTGCTTTCCGTGCTAAAGTCGACAACGTTGACCACGAAAGTGTCCCCAAAACTAGATAAGAGTTGTCCAATTGATGAAACAAGCAGCCAATTGTTGCAGCATAAAATTGATGCAAAGTCAATAAACATGACGTATACTTTGGTTAATAGAATTTCCGAACGTCAGCCCTGCCAATGAGTTAGTATAAAGCGAAACTAGAGTTCAGGGTAGTTCAAGGTAGTACGAGGGAAAAGTACACTTTTGCTTTTTAGTAGGTAAAGTAAAGAAAAGATGATAGCCTATACCGGTAATTTAGCTCCATCAAAATTACCAGTCGAGTTAGCCTATTCAGGGATCAAATTTCCTTGCACTGTGTCGACTCCGCTTTATACTGATGATGAAGTCAGTTGACTTTGAAACACGGGAATGCTCCTGCGATGGGGGCTCCGCCTCACTTGCGTCACTAGGGGTAGAAACGATTACCCATTTAGATGTTGATTGTAAGACGTGATGTCTCTGAGGAGTATTAAACTAGTTCTGCCTATTTCACTTAAGGAATAATATGACGTAAATTGAATATAGATTTTCTACGTAAACCTTGAAATTCAACTACCAGCAACCAAATTGCCTAGCCAGAGCAAATACTGAATATTACGTGCCTGTGTAGGCCTGCAACGGCACTGGAATTTTAACTGAGCAAGGGGCTGCGAACTCGATCGATTTTTGTTTCAGTTCAGCCTATGTTAACAATTTCGGGTTCGAGTTCTTGAGTTTAAGTTCGGCACAATTATCAAGTTTTTCGAGGTCGGCAAAACAACAAAATTTTTTCGAGTTTGCAGCCCTAGTGAGCTGGGGGCCAGCCGGCTGGGGCTTGAGTTCTAAATCACAAAAGTTGGCGGCAGATCGAGCGAAGCCACCAGCCACTAGAAACGAATGGAAAGTTCTCAGCTGCAAGCGCTGAAGGAATTTGAACTTTTTTTAAATTTGCTTATGCATAGGTAATGTGTGTGAATCAGGTACTCTGCAATGTCAAACTGCGTTTCAAGCTTCACCTTCTTTGAACCTATTTCCGAAATAATTTTTCTTGCAATAGACGCAGATTTTGCAAAAATTACAACGCCAGAAGTCCCTTTGTCAATTCGATGGCATGTCCAAAGTTGCTTGAAGCCATATTCCTAAACAAATACGGCAATAGTTCAGAAGATCTCGGGAATTGGGCTAATTAGATTAGAAGGCAGAAAGATTTTTTAAGTTTTCTATCTTTTTGTGCATTGCTGCGATGATCAACAGCAAGAATACAAATTCAACTTGTAATCCAGCAAGACAGAATGCTTCAACCACACATTAAGCATCTCTTGTTACGAACACATTTAATTCCCTAAATTACACACGTACCAAAACTTTTATCATGCGCCAAAATTTAAGGTTAGGGTAATAAAAAAAAAATTAATGCAAAACACTATTCCGGAGTTGAACGCTTTGGCAAATCTTGCCTCAATCATCGAATGACATTCCATCGTTTGATTACGTACTTTTTTCAGTATGAAAAGTAACGAATTGAAGCGGAAATTTGCCACCGGGTGAATAGGAATGCTCGCTGGCTTGTCAACAACTAAATAATCGTCATCCTCGTGCAAGATTTTGATGGTGCTACTCAGCACCGGTCTTTCATGAATATGCAACCTAAATACAGTTATTAGCTACTGATGTGCGTGATACCTTTGCAGATGTTACGCCTAGAATTTTCTTTACGTTGCACTCTCCCTCGATCACTGCTCTCATAATAACTACTTGCACGCGGACCAAATAGCTCTCCACAAAAAACATCCTCTGCCTACATCTTTTTCACCTGGCCGTAAAAGTTGAGTAGCATAAACCGTGCAAGATCCGAAACTGGTCACTAGGGAGTCTTGACGGTAAAATGGGGACTAAAGCCCGTGGTGGTAGATGAGGTTTGAGGAGGCGTGTGGGGGAAAACCATAATCAACACTTACCTCGATGTTAGTAAATCTCCTGGTTTTAGTTTGACGTCGAACGTTTCGATCGGCTCCAAGTTAAGTTTTAGACATCCAGCATCCGCCAGCCTTTGCAGACGTGCTTCCGAGCAAGGGCGAAATTCAGAGCTATAAACCTCAAGCAACGTTTTTCCTTCCCATCTCTCTGAACATATTTCGCGTTATGTCACATTATAGAGGGAAGAGCTGCGGTAACGTAATTACATTACTAATTTATCAGAGTTGCCTTGGCCACGAGGCACGGAAGAAACTTTGAAGTCTTTCACGTCGAGCTGCTAACTGCCCACAACACTAGGACGTTGGAGGCACCTCACTGTTACTTTAATGCTGAACTTCAGTCATAGAAGCTGCGAATATATTTAACCAGTTACTCCAAGGATAGTCTGTAATGAAATTCAAACATCCAAAAACTTCCATCCAAAGGAATGTAAAGGGAGGGGGGGCAAAAAAGGGCCAGACAATTCAATTCTTCAAGTGGCTTTCAAATTTTAGTAATTTAGTTCTTTCAAATGGTTCTTAAGTGCGAAATTTAAGCCGAATGGCGTTAAAAATGCTAGTTGCACCGCTTTATTCAGCACGCTGCTCAATTGAGAGATTTTTCAAACAAAAAATTTAAACTTTCGGTTTAACTCCATCGCAACAAAATCTTGCTTGCGCGCCTGATTCTTTGGATAGCACGATACCGTTGCTTTCTAGTGCAAGGAAAATATATCAACAAGAAATCAACTTACTTTTAACAAAAGTGTAAAAAGTATGGTAGTAGGGTTGAACTTTTCGAAACCCATTTTCAAAATAATAATCCGTATCAGTCGCTCGAAATGCCTCTCCCTCCATCTTCAACTTGGAAAAACGTGGACGCTTTTTAACTGGTTTAGCAGAAGTTTTTGTGTCATTCTCATCATCTTTAACATCAAGCACAGATCGAATTTCATCCAACCCTAACGCAACGCCTTCTTTAACCTTTGCTTCGATGTCTAAACAAAAGTTATGCTAATGATGAAGTAATTTGACGTACTGCAGCAAAAAATAATGACGACGTGATCTACTTTATTTGTTGCTTTATTTCATCATCATCACTTTGATCCAAAAGCGTGTATCTTCCTTCTATTCCTGGAACCCAGCAGATTTTTTCTGCATGCAAGGGTCAGCCGGTTTTCGCAGCCAAAACTACATCTAGCATGATCTTGGACATCCAGCCTTTGCAAACCACTGGCAATAATGTCACTTTTAATCACTTCTTTCCATCTCTTCATAGTCTTCCTTTTTTTGCTCCATTAATTTGTAAGTACATAGCCTATACTGGGCCTCTTTCTTCATGCATTCTTTCATATGCATAACTAGGAGTTTTGATGGCGGGGTCAAACTGCAAATGACATCATCACAAATGTTTAAAAGGGGATACTGTTTATGGGATAAAGATGCAGGATGGAAAATCAAAGGCTAGGGCTTGGTAGTGGTTAGGCGCGTAACTAGGATTGTGCTAAGGAGGAGGGGGGCTTGAAGTAAAAGTCAAAATACTATTTTCAGAAAGTGTCTAAATGAAGAAACGTGGAGAGCAAACTATTGTACCTCAAGCGTAATACAGACGGAGTAATCAGTCGCCGAAGACTATAGGGGTCTGGGGCTAAATCCCCATCCGCTAGACGTTTTTGTAATTTTTTTGGAAAAATAGCTGGTGTAATGCCATTTTAATCGCATTTCGCACGTTTTTGTAGAGGAATTAGAAAAAGCGAAATTGCCAAGATTTGGAAGCCATTTGAAAAAATTAATTGCCCAGCTCTTTCAGCTTCCCCCCCCCCCCTTTTTACTTGTAGGTCAAGTCTAAAACACTTTTAAACGCTTGCTTTTTTTGGTTAAATTTTCTAAATGACTTGGCTAAGGGGGGCTAAAGCCCCTGAGCCCACATGGTTGCGTCACTGAGTCTGGGTGCAAATCCTCCACCAGCGCTTAATTTTTACGTTATTTTTCGAACAGTTCAATTTTATGCCAATAAGGGCCGTATGCACCAACGTAGATTAACGTTGATTCGCGGATCAACAAAATTTTATGAGGAAAATTTGATCAAAATGCTACAATTGTTATGCAATAAAAGGATAAATTCTCGGAGCTTGCGAATTTAGTTTATTTTAATCTAATAAGTTGAACGGTGTAGAAGATTGATAACCCAAGGATCAAAGTTAATCTGCGTTGGTGCATACAAACCTAAATTTATTTAAACTTCTGCTCAGAAGACTTCGTTTTAATTATTCAATACAACTATCATATTTTTTAGATATTCTAAAAATACAGAACTCAATTCTGAAGTTAATTTTGTTCAATTCAATTTAAAGACGTGTTGTTTACAGCGCATATAATGCTAAAAAGCACAAAAGCAGCCACGGGTTCAATCTATTTTAATTGCGTGTTGCAGATTTTTTAGGTTTTCATGACATAGACAATATGGTATGGATATGACACCCCCTATACGTTATTGAGGGATGAAATGTCGCCTGCGTTTCTGTTATTTTAAATTTGTGATCTTGAGATGGACGATTTAACGATAACAAAAATTTTGTCTTGCTAGGTAGAAAATAGTGTGAAATCTCCTAATTAAACTGATTTTTACGGGTTTTGCGTGTGTTTTTTAGTATTGTGCTACTGTCGAAAAAGGAGGAGGCGTGAAACAATGGCTCACCCCTTAATACGCTATCGTCTACGTGTTTTGTTCAAGAAGCATTTGCCCAGCCTAATTTCTTTCAAAAATTATTTTGTCGTGTACTAACTAGCGAAGGGAGATAGTTATTTTAAGTTGGTGTAATAGATTGCTCCCTAATCATGTTATTGCATTACGTTTACGAAAAGATTAAAAAAGGGCTTGGGGGTAATGGGGTTGCAACTTTTATGACAAAAAAAAAATTCAATTTTTCACGGGTGATACATTAATATTGGTTGGTAAAATGTTGAATTGGGAAGCCTGGGCCCCTGGTTATCATTATTGTTGATTACTGTTGGACGCGTAAATGCTAAAAAACTGCAACTGAAGAAAACATAGGTTATGTAGTCATGATTTCCATCATCAGTAGTTACTTATTTCAATTAAGGAGGGGGGGCAGGCCCCCTGGCTACGCCTATGCATTCTCTCTACCAGCCGCAACCATCGCATCGCATATTACTAATTTTGTCCCAAAATGAGCATCACAACAAAAGCAACAATCCCAAAATAAACAAGCACAAACAATAAACGTCATACTAAATTAACATATCTTGAATGGTGGTACAGAATTGTCACTGATCAGCTGTTAAAAGATTGATTGTTGAAAGAAACAGAGCCACAACCCCATGCAGGTTAACGATCCTCCAACATAGCGCTTTACCAAAGCTTAATAGCAAATAATGCACGTATCACAATCACAGATTTTATCGCCAAAAAGCACTTGGCATAATAGAAAACCATTTTTATACTGTCGGGTTTTTCACATTTAGGCCCGCTCTACACTGCGCAAAATTGTGAGCGTACGAGCGTATTGTTATACTGTACTTTATTTTGGCGTAACGAATTCTGTACTAAAAATACATTCGTACGCTCACGAGTTTACGCACAGTGTTGACCGGGCCTAAACGGCGATGTGTGGTTACTGGTTAAACATACCACGATTCTACCAACATGAATTCTATATTCGAAACTTAATTTCCTGTGCTAAAGAAAACCGTTGTTGAAGGGAGATCGAAACAAAGGGAAAGTGCTGCAATTAAATCTTTCTTGGTTTAATAAAATACTCTTAACTTTGACGAACAGTGAGTTGGGTTAGTGACTTCATTTTTTTTACCTCGAGTGCTCTCTAACGGTTTTTCGAGAGATCCAGTAGCAAACTTGCGGAAACGAATGATAAGGTCTTTACTGAAACACATTCAGAAAAAATTTAAAGCATAAAAGCTGCCACTAACTGACCACGACAGCACGAAAAAAATTAAATTAGCTAATAAAACAAAACCAATAAATTGAATTATGCAGATCGGACATTAACATTATTAATTATCATAAAATATCACCCCATATCAAACTAAGTAACTGCAACTAATTATGCTTTCAAGAACATATTATATTATTTGTTATTAAACATATTATTATTTCAGAAACATTCCAATCAGCGGTCGATCGCCAGCTACTGAAACGGTAAACCTTGATTCGATTCCCGGTCGGGTCAAACCAAAAACTGTAAAAACTGGTATTCACAGCATCCCTACTTAACGTTCAGCATTATAAGGAAGAGTATGAAGCCTACACCGTATGTGGTAGACAGGCGGGCAGCTTGACTCGAAGAACGAAAGGCCCCTTAGCTGTCTTCCGGCCAAGACAACTTATGAATAAAGATGTAATTACAAATACCAATCACAGCTTTAATTGCCAAGTGAAAGAAAATTTGAAATTGATAGGCTTCAGAGATCTCTACCATCTATCGGTTAAGTTAGTAGAGCTAAAATTTTAGGTTTAAGTTAGTAGGCTTAAGTTAGAAGAGCTAAAATCGAGCCGCTAAAATTTTCATGGAAGAACGTTGAGGAAGGTTGGCGAGATTTATTTCACCAAAATTTAACTACGTGGTATTTTTTTCAATAACTTAACCATATCGCTATGAAGCGTTGTAATGTGAAAACTGCTTACCAACGAAAGGTAGGAGACGAAATACTTCCACTCAAAAAACAGAAACGAACAAATTTCATCGATGCTTTCACCAAAAAAAGCTTCTATTACTCCCAATGTAGCAATAGTTAGAAATTAATCGCTAACAAACACGTATTACTTAACAGGTACCGGTAGGTGTACAACTGTTTATGATATTAATTAGCTATTCACCTAAACATATACGTCCTAATTGCGTAACAGTAAGTAGATCGTCAAATATTGATAAGAATTTTATTTAAAAATTTTGTGTATGAACAATGCAAGCGATATTTTAAAATAGAACTGTCGTACTCTTTTACAAAAAATTTTTTCGGAAAACTTTTCTCCAAGTATGTTGCAGTCTGGTTAGTGCGGATACGAACATATACAAATGCGGACGAAAAAGAACATACTTTTTCACGGAGAAGCATAAACGTATAAAAGTGGACGATAAACAGATGCTGTGTAAATCCACCTTAAGATTGATCGAAACTCAGAAAAATCAAAAAACTACAGTATTCCATTTAGGCTATACGTAACTGCCACCCCACCAAATAGAAGTCCTATCATAGTAACTGTATTCTTAGTACCAGTAATCAAGGTATTTTTATTTGTAGCCTAATTTTTTTGTCGTAGAGATCGAAGGAAGGAATACTTCTCCACTTTTTAGTACAAGGCAACCAGTTGTCTAAACTAAAGGACAAATTTAACCATAACCCTCCCTTCAGATAGCTGTTTTCAGGCCAAAGTTCTTTACGATGTAGATCAAATAAAAAACGCATATCAAGTTAATGTCTCCATCCCTGCCCAGCTCGGTATTTTGGTTTTGAACTCCCAGTCAGACCCTTTATAACTGTACGCATGCAAATACATTGTCATCCAACGCATGTCTGGATCAGGCAATGGATTGACGCATTCTGGACACGTAGGGCAAAAACGTTCATCACTTTTAACCTCACTTGGCGACGTTTCATCATGATTAGAAGAAGTTAAAACTTTACTTGTTAACGTTCTAACATGATTTGGAGAAGATTCTACCTCACTTGGTAACGTTTTACCATTACTAGAGAACGCTTCGACTTCACTTGGAAATGCTTCAATAACATTTGAAGACGTTTCAACTGTTCTAGGCAACGCTTGATCAGGAATAAGAGACGAGTGAACCTTATTTGGTAACGTTTCAGCATGATCTGAAGACGTTTCATCATAGCTAGAAGACAACTTAACAAGGTTGGAAGACGATTCAACTTCATTTGGTAACGTTTTAGTGCCCGTAAAAGACGTTTCACGCTTATGAGAATCAATGTTGCTTTTATTCATACTGCCTTGTTGAGACAATTCAGGGATGATTTTTCCTTTCTGCTCCGAGGAGACCGGATTATTCAGCATAACGTGCGCGTCATTTTCGTAAGTGCGTGATATCGCCAGCCCTACGTCCGTAACGTTCTTGGTGCAAGGCCCGTATCGAAACCGCTCGTCGCCCCACGCTTCATGGTTGTACATCGGGTCGTTAACGATCGGGAAGCCGAGAAACTGGAGGTGGACGCGAATTTGATGAGTGCGACCTAAAAAAAGCACCATATAAGACACGTATGTCTTTTCAGAAGCATCATCCGCAAGTTAAATGATAGTAACTAAAATGTATTAATTGCAGCAAAACAACCTTAATTTTAGAAAACCCAACATTTACAAGGTTGAAAGAGAAACTGAAAAAACACTTTCAGAATTTTATTACAACACCATTAAACTTTGCCCCTACTATTTGACATGTCGATACTTTCTGAACTTCACTGCGCCCAACATTTCCTATGTAAACACAAACACGGACGAAACGAATCAACTCTGCGACTGGTGCTCGGGTCAACGGAAAAAACCCTACAATTACAAACTGATAACTGTGACAAAAAATTGGGGGCAGAACTACTACTCTACTATAAAGTATAAGGCGTTTACTATTCATATACAGTAGCCAAATCAAATCTCTCGCTATACTCGCTGTATTATGCCAAAGCGTGTAACTGCTTAGAGGCCAATCTACGCATCACTGCTCCTGTGAGAAACACAGATGTCACAGCGATGGCAACACTGTGTCCGATTTGCACAACCCAAGATTTGAACCTCAGATCTACGGTTACAGTGACGAATGCGCTTCTGCATAACCAAGTGGCTAGCGCACTCAAAAAAGATAGGATAAAACATCCCACTTACCCGTCTTTGGCTTGCAAAGAAGAACGCTGGTATCTCCGTCTGTGCTCAGTCGATGAAAATGAGTAGTGGCATCTTTCGAATCGAATCCGTCGACCTTCCACGCGCAACAGCAACCGATCTTTCGGTCGAACACAGTCACCGGTTCATCGCAGGTAATCCCGTCCAAGTCCGCAGGAAATTCTCCGACCACTTTGCAGATGTACTCTTTTTCAACCTGCAAAAATATTAGGATATTTCGTAGAGCAGAATATCCTTAGACTAAAGTCGACTTTACATAGATCATAATCACTTCATCAGTTTTTCAAACTTACTCTTTATAATCACTTCCAAAATGTTCTGTTAAGTTGTACATAATAAACAAAATGTTAATAAAAAATTGACAAAAACGTTTAAAATTCACCAAACAATAATTTTTGCATCTCATGTTCCCAATTCAATTGCAAGATCTATTGAGATTGACTTCAGAAGTCTGATTGTTAGTCCAAACAACAACAGCAAAGTTAATACTTGGCAGTTTGGCACACAATTTAAGTAGATACCTTTCGTTCTCGAATTTCAGTAATAACTTTATTTGCAAAATGTTTCGTTTTGGCAAAGATAACTATTCCCGAAGTGAGTCTGTCTAAACGGTGGCATCCAAATAAATTCGTGTAACCATTTTCCTGCAAAAATAATAAATAAATACCGCTAAAAAATAAATAAATAAAAAAATAGCTGAAGTCATGAAACGGTTAAGTGGTTGATGAGCAGTTGAGCACCCACTATAATACATACAGTCCAACACCATAATTTATTTCTTAAAACTAGCGCTCTGAATTAAAAATGCTTATCAATGAAATATTCCAAATTGGTGCTAAGGGTTATAAACACACTCAGAAGTGGAAACTAATATTGTACGGTGTTAATAATGTACGATGCCAGCTGAGAACATGAGCTGCTTCAAAGAACACTGCCTTAATAAATACTGGTAACAAAACTGAAAATTATGTGGTAAGGTACTGTACCATGCAAAAAAAGTTAGCTTTACTTGAATACACCTGAATACTTTAGCATGCTGTCTTTTGCATGTCAACATTGTCAAGTCAAGTTTTTCACCAAAATCGTTAACGTTGAAGTAATATCTTGAAAACGGAAAGACGTAGAACATTCAAATTTGGTGAGAATGTATTTTAGGCTTTTCCCAACATTTTGGTCAAACATCCAAATCAACTACTATGCATTTTGGAAACATTAAAGTGAGCAGGGTAAAGAACCAAGCAAAACATTTTGAATAACGTTTTGAACATTCCAACAAATCAAACCATTCAAAAACAAAAACTGCAGTACTTTTTGCAATATGTAGCAGAGGGTATTATTGCGATACCGTCCACACGGGTGAATTGGTATGCTGGAAGGTTTGTCGACAACAAGAAAGTGAGAATCTTCATGCAGTATTTTAATCTCTGAATCAACCACTGGAGCTTCATGACGATGCAACCTGCAATATGGAGACATATCAATTATAAACTGATAAGTAGAAAATAATTCGAAAGCTCTAGTAAAATACAACGTACCAAGAAAAATTTTAAATCTTGTGACAAATCAGGCCACCTTCAGTTACACAAAAAAAAAAGTAGAATCTTTGCTCTTCAGTCTCTCCCTCTCTCTCACAAAGTGATCCAATCAAAATTTGTGGTACTGCTTAAACTTCTTTACAAATATTTCTTCTTACAAAAAAACAAAAATATTTAGATATTTTTCCTAACAAAATAGACCTCAGTAGTATACATAAACTGCTGCAATTAATGAGCTAGTAATTTTTTTTTATCATTTCGAATTACTATAATCAACTCAATATAAGTGATTATCTATTAGAAATGTCTTTTAACATGTGTGTTATTTGCTTGGCTCGCAAAAGTTAATGAAGTCAAAAATTTTTTGAGGGCCTTTGTAGCAACGATTTTGGGTGCTCTGAAGTCAGTTTAGGTGGATTCTATAGGTCAAAATAAAGTAAAAATTTTTGGTTAGATCAAAATTGTCTGTGATCAACACGTCTTTTTCAAAAGCAAGCAAAGTTGTTTTTTTTCTGAGTATTTGAGGAGCAATCAAAACTTTATGTGTGGGTTTATTCATGTTTGAATGAAGTCTTGCCACTCAAACTTCTGTTTTGCAAATGGTTGCAATACGTCAAAAAAAAAAAAAATTGCCAGGATTAACTTTTTTATAATAATAATTTTATGATAACCAAAAACTCTTGTTTTCAAAACTTGAGAACAAATTAAGAATGCCAGCCTAATTTAAAAATCCAAAAGTCAATTTTTGTTATGCAGTTCAGTGAATTGTACCAAAATCACCAGATTTTTTTAATTTTAGTACTGTAGTTTTGTTCAACAGCTTTAACAATTGAAAAAACTTTTACACAACGCAACTTTTCACTGAGTAAGAGTGAAATTGTGTCAATTTATTTTCCAAAGAATTTTGAAAAAAATGAAGTCAAAAATTTTTAAAAATTTGAGAACAGTAAGTTTCAATTTCAAATTTACCGGTTATAAGAAAAAGTATAATTGAAATGGAAATATAATCAGTTTCCAAGATTTTTGTCTTGCATCGCTTGGTTGCTTTAGTTACAAGACTGACTGTTTAAGATTTCTATCTAAATGCAGTAAATGAAAAGCAAAACCATGAATAGCAAATTACAAAAATCTTTTTTTTAATCAAAACTTGGAGCTCAATAACGCCAAAACAGTTTATAGTAATTGTAATTACATTTTATTCACCAAGTTGACTTAGTGGCCAGGAGACAGCAAAGGGACCTTTTAGTCTTCGAGTCAAGTTGCCACCTGCCCATCTGTCTACCACACATGATGGAGGCTTCACACTGTCCCTTTAATTGCTGAACATTAAGCAAGGAAGCTGTGAACAGCAGTTTTTAGAGTCTTTGGTTTGACACAACAGGGAATCAAACCAGAGTCTACTGTTTCAGTAGCTGAAACTCTATCCACTCGACCACTGATCAATTTAAGTCAATCTAAAGTTAAAATTTAGTTACAATAAAGTCAATTTTTTCTTTTTTTTTTTTGGTCAAAACAAAAATGACCCTAATTACAACCTATTCTGCATTAAATCAAATGCTTTCAAGGGAATTCAAGCCAAGTTTTTCACTGTCGACCAAAATGTTGGGAAAAGCCTGAAATGCATTCACCAAATTTGAATGTTTTACATCTTCCATTTTCAAGATATTACTGTTCAAAGTTAACAATTTTTTTCAACTTCAGGGTTGGTGTTTTCCCAATATTGCTACACAAAATTAACTTTTATTCAGAACCTTTTCTTTTTCTTCACAGCAACTTTGCCACAAAGCAGTTATAGAGAATTAGGAATGTCTAAACATGCATTAACATTTTGAAACTTTGCTTCTAATTGGAAACCCTTGCAAAATTTACAAGAAAAAAAAGATTTTCTACGAGGAAATCCAAACTGCTATATCTCAGGAACAAACGGCTGCAGAAAGCTCAAATCACTGGCAAAGCTAGTCTTCAGATCTGTCAAAAATTTTTGAGAGAAAGGCAAAAAAACGTCAGACTTGAATGCCCTTTTGTGTATAAATCCAAGAGAGAGTTATTGCATAAGCTAAGTAATATAGGTCTATCGAAAGCATACATCTTTACCATCTCTGGGCAAAACAATTTCTAAAAAAGGCTAGACCTAGAATAACATGCAAGCTTACTTTGAAGACAATAGATCATTATCTTTCAGTTTGACTTGCAATGACTCCACAGGTTTCATATTGACTTGAAGGTGGCCACACTTTCTGGCTCTTTCATAATGTTCAATTGTATGAAAACGAAACTCATTAGTAAATATTTCATGCAAGGTTTTTCCAAGCCATCTTCCTATCAAAATATAGTTTTAGCAGATAAACTTCTCAACTTAAAATGAATATGTAAACAGTTAATATTAAACAGACTTAGCATTTAATAAGATTTATGAAATAGGAGTTAAAACATTGCAAATACAATTCACTAATAAAACAACTCACTAATTTACAGGTAGGATATAAATGTGCAGGGTTTTAAATTTACTTAATCCCAATCACAGACCCTAAATATTTCAGTAAAAATTTAAGCTATTGTTAATGTAGCCTACTGTAATTCACCTGCTGCCAAGCAAGAAGAAATCTGACAGTTTGTCTGAAGTGAAGAATAAGCTTCATGACAACCCCTAAGCACATTTCTACATTCTGTGGTAACGACTGATCATCTCACAGAACCAGTATACAGGTATATACCATACATTTAAATTGCTGCATCTACTTTAGACTTCTGGTACCAGAGTTTTTGCTGTTATATTTAATGTAAGATTCCCACTAAAAGTACACTCGTGCAGTATCAGGGAGGTCCTATCTTTTTTAAGTGCACAGCAGGACAAAACCCTAAAAGTTAATAATGTTTCAAAAGTAAACATGAAACAATGGACTTATTTGCTAGCCAAAATATAACTGTCCAAGTGATGCAACATAATTGTCTCAGCTACCAAAACTAAACCTATGTTATCGGTTGGCCGTACTAGCACCTAGCTCAGGCTTCATTGAAAGTACCATATGCAGTGACACAAATATATTATAGTAATAATTCTAGGATAAGTAACATCAACAATAAGTGGTTCACTACCGGTATTAACTAACCTTTGCAAAAAGTGTGGAAAGTAAAATAATATGGAAAAACTTTACGAAAACCATTTTCGAAGTAATATTCGGTTTCATTTTTCTGAAATTCTTCGGCTTTTTGTTTCATTATTGAATGCTGATTGTGCAAACTTTTTGGCTTTTTTCTTTTCTTGCAAGTACTAGTGTTATCAACACTACCAGTGCTGGTATGTATTGCAAGCTTTTTACTTTTAGCATGCTCTCCACATTCATCAGTAGGCCTACTAAAAAGGCAGCTATCTTCCGCATGGAATTTTTTTACAAGTGGCTCCATCAAATAGTGATTACTGTATAAGCGGCAATAAGCCTAGTAGCCTAACTACCCAGCAAACAAAGAACAGTAGTGAGCGTACAGTAGCCTACTGAGTCAGGAATAGCCCAACAATTACCGTAATTTGGCAACAGGCTAGCCTACTTCAGTCATGACTTTATTCATAGAGCAATTTTGACAAACATATAGAGCACATCATTTGATCATTTTTGAGAGTATAGCCCAAACCCAAAACCGCACACTAGAGCGTCTGCACTCAGCACTCTGCACCCAGCAGCCTTGATGCTGGTTGGGGCCTATGGGTTGCTGCTACGAATATCAGAAAAACTCTGCTCTGCATCAAATGCACTGGCGAAGAAAAGCTAATCACGTGTTGGCGCGGCGCAAAAACAATATCGGTAAGAAGGGACAGTCACAAAGCAAACTTTGGCGATGGCTGAAAATCGGTTAATTTTTCTCTGTTAAATACTTCCTTGCGTTAATAAAACGAACATATACAAATCCGTGGTTCAAAATTAGGTGCAGCGACCATACTTTCAGCGTATTATTATCAGTAGTGGGCAGTTATGAAATGCTAAAGTAACAATATAGGCAACTGCAACAAATTAATTTTTTTGTAAATTTTACAAAAGTTGCTCTACTTTTTCGAAATAGTTACTTTCAGTAGCATACCCAGGGAGGCGGGGTTCAAACTCCCATTGATCTGCCGACCAAAATACAGAATAAGGAAAATAGCACGTTTTTAGCACTTCTGATGCTGTTTTTTTGCACTGGAATAGATTCAAAAAATGAATTAAAACCATAGGTGGGCAAGTTAATGCAAAACGTTAGCTTCGTTAACCACTAGTCCGTTAACAAACTTCACACCTCCGTTAACGTTAATCCGTTATTTTCAGCTTTACATAACGGAAGTTAATAAAGTCCGTTAATCCGTTAACATTTTGCGAGTAATTTACATTTCTTTTTATTCACTCGCTTCTAGAACACGTATTGATGCTGTTGAGCTGATTGTAAGGAAATATTTATTGCTATGGTGGTCTTTTTGTGTTTTGAAAGATACATTTTACAGTCTCATCTAATTTCAAGATAAAAACAAGATCAAATGCACATCGAAGCTGCAAGATATTAACGATAAAAACCTTAACGGAAGTTAACAAACTTAACGGAAGTTACTTTAGTCCGTTAACAGCACTTAACGGAAATTAATTTAGTCCGTTAACATGAAAAAACTTTTAAACGGATTAACGAGTAAATGAAAAAGTTAGCTTCGTTATTAACGGATTAACGATTAACGGACTTGTGCCCACCTATGATTAAAACATATTTTGAAACGTTTATTTAGGGTAGGCTAATTTGTCAAAACTAAAACTCATAAATCAGAAAAAAAAACTTTAAAAAATGGCCCGAAATTGGTAATCAAATTTATCGCTCATAAAAAATAAGTTTAAAATAGGTTTCATCAAAAATAAGGGGAAAGGCTGTGTTAGTATTTCTTAATTACCGATCCCTTCTCGCAAACTTCCTTCCATTAGCTCCCTAATAACATTTTTCTTTACGAAATACTGACAAAATAGATCACTCCTTGAGAGTTTTATTGAACTAAAGGTATAGGAATATATGATTAACCAGCTTGTAAATACGACAATTGAAATTCTAGCAATAACTGTTCAGCAAGTTAGCTTGCTTTGGATTCAAACAGAAAATCTTTCACCTTGCAGGATTCAACCACTATGACTATGTATTCGAACAGAAAATTTTTCGTAACATGAGAAAAGGCACACAAATCTCAACCATTGTTAGTGATGTTATGTTTACTTTACTGATCGTAGTAGGCAAACTGTTTTGCTTAGTTATGTTAAGTTTTTCTTTCTTAGCCGCAAAATGTCCGTAGCAATTGGTATAGAAAACAAGTTACTTTTCTATTTTGTGCATCCTGATTTTACTGTTATTCACGGAAACGCAGTGACAAATTTGATTGCTGTTTTACGTCCATCTTAGTATTTTCCAACTTGATTAGTCCAGCCAGAGGCTATGAATAATTTATCCATTTTTACAAACCAAAATTTGTTTGAGACAATGTTTACAAATAATAACGCTTTCCCTGCAATTTTCACGTGGTTTTTATTCCATTCTTTATAATTTTTCTCTATAAATGCTCTTGCAAAAATGCTAAATTATTTCAATTGACTCAAATGTTGAAGTAGATTTGAGATAAATCAACTGTTCGATTTTCAATTTCTTGATATGAATCTGTGCATTCATTGTCTCAAATAGTTGGTGAGTTTTGTGTATTTATTTCCAATATTTGATTAATTTGTGAACGTTATGTTCCGAATTTGGATGAGTTATTTTGCTTTGATGATTACTATTTCTTTTTTCTGATAATGTACGTAAAAGGCTGAAGCTGAAATAATGCTAAATCATTCACAATGAACGTTAATTGGTTTACACTGTTAAAAACCGGTCTATACCATTGTCATTCGAAAGACGTCAATTCTAGTGACTGTGATTTGTGCACTTTATTCAATAGTGAACTGTTTGAATTGTAAACTCGGGTGTGCATGACGAGTTATCTCTTGCTGGTCGGTTTTGCGCAAGCTTAAAACTGTGGCGAGTTTCCTCTAATAATACCTACCTCCTGCATAGCCCATTTATGCAACTAGTAGGCCTATAATCATGTTTTTGCATTGCTAATTTATGTGTGACGCTTTAATAGCATTAATTTTTATCAAAATAGACCTAGAATTAAGTTGATTTTGCCAAAAGAAATACAAAATTTTCGAGCGCTGGGAGCTCAGCACCCAGATCCTTGTAAAAGCCCCTACCAATGCAAATTTCTTCCACGCGCTTGGTAAATTTTGTGGTAATTTTATTAGTTTTTTAGAGGTGTTAAAACCAGTAATTACAAATTACTTTGTAGACGTTACTATATCCACTATCCAGTAGAAATGATTGACCGGCTGCTTATTTAATTTAGACCTCCAGCCAATCAAAAAGTTGTTTTTGTTGAGAATGACGCAGGATCATGCTATTGGCCAAGTTTTTGCCTTTCTGCGCTCTAGAATAGTTTACACACGCAGTGCCAGTTTAGTCGAAGTTCTGTTTGGCATAAAATTACTGTTAGTCATAAAATTTTCCTTTCAAAACTAGAACATTAATAATGGAATACGTGGCTCAGCTCTCAATTAAATTTCATCTTATCTAAATCACAGAACTGAATTTGTAAGCATTAATGGTCGTCTTTCTGCTCTTAGTCATGTAAGTTATGGTGTTCCGCAAGGATCAATACTGGGTACCCTTCTACTTTTACTATATATCAATGACATCAACAATATTGATACTTATTCTACTGATAGTATAAAGCAGTATGCTGATGACACTTGCCTCGTGATTAATGAAGTCAATCTTGACAAACTGAAAGCTAAAGCGAATAAGTTGCTACTTGGTACGGAACAACGGTCATCGGCTAATAAATTGGCGATCAATTTTTCAAAATGCAAAGCTATGATTACTGTTCCTAAGCTTAGATCACCTTCAAGTATTATTCCAATTTTAATTAATGACATCCTTATACCAATAGTCGTCTCCTTCCGATACCTTGGCTCAATATTAGACAATAAACTAACTTTTTTTGACCACATATCGAATGCAGCGCAAAATGTATCTCCGTCAGTTGGCATCATTTCTAAATTAAGACATTATCTCCTACCTCAGTTTTACTTAAACTACACTTTGCTATACTTCATCCTCACCTGTTGTATGATATTATAGTATGGGGATCAACCTATCCCCACACTTGCAAAAACTTGTGTCTTTGGAAAATGAATGCATTCAGATTAATTACTAATATTTTCACATTCCATCCACCCTTCGTAAGCGTGTCTTTATTATACAAGCAAAAGAAAATACTTCAATTATCAGATATCTATACTTATGAAGTCGCAATATTCATGCAAAAAAATGCCATAAGAAACTTCCAATTACTTTTTCAGAGTACTTGTGTAAAACGGATACTGTAGGCTACATAAATTAAGAACGAGGCAAAATTTAGCTAGTAAGTTTGCTATTTGGCGACAGGTATCCCTGTTTGGCAATACAACACATCTCGACTGCAACGTTCTATAAAGTAATATGGAGGAAATAAGATCTGGCTGGAACTCTATTTCGTCTGAAATTAGAAATAGTTCCTTTAAAGTTTTCAAGAAAAAATGTAAACAATGTTTACTTGCGCTTTATTAAAGATTACTTCCACCCAATAAGAATTCCCGAATTCACTCCAATAATGTACTTTTTTTCTGGTAATACGATTCTTACATTTAAGTCAATATAGCCTGCCTTAGAATTAACAACATGTTTTTTGCCTATAATAATACGCAGTTATTAAATGTTTTTAGTTTTTTGACTACAATGTTTTTTTTTTACTTGTTTTCAACTACAGTAGTTTTTTTTGAACAAGTTTACTAATGCTTTGCGTAGTAGTACTCTGCAGAGGTGGAGTCGAGGACACAAGGCTCGAGGCCAAGGACACAAAAAAAAATCCGAGGCCAAGGCCAAGGACAGCCTTTCCGAGGACAGACACTCTCGAGGCCAAGGACAGGAATGCTCGAGGCCAAGGCCAAAGACCAAGGACACAAGCGCAAGTGCTCTCCAAAAATTTTTCAAGCGTTCTCCAAAAACAAAAACAAAAAAATTTTTTCAAGCGATCTCCACAAAAAAACGTTTTCCAAAAAAATTTTCAAACGTTCCACAAAATTTTAACAATTCAAAAAATAGTGCTGTCCTCGAGCCGAGGACAGGCCAATTTTCGAGGACTTGAGGCCTCGAGGCCAAGGCCAAGGACTTGACCTTCGAGGCCAAGGCCAAGGACTTCAAAATGTGTCCTCGAGGACGTCCTCGAGGCCAAGGACGTCCTCGAGGACTCCACCTCTGGTACTCTGATATTTGTATTTTATTGCTTTGTGGAAACCTGTACTTTTAGGGTGACTGCTCGACTTGAAGACCCTAAACCGGTCACTTCGCAGCATCCTTGCTGTCTTTTTGAGTATTTTGCTTGCTGTGTTTTATTGATTATTGATGAGAGCAAAAAAAATAAAATAAAATCGTTTGTCCAAAGAAGATCATTGATAGAGCTCGTTGAAAGTAACGACTATACAGTAATTTTATTACTTTTTTAAAGCAATTTTTGAAGTAATATCATTATTTTATGCAGTAATTTGCCCACCACTGACAATTATGTTTACATTTCATTCTCTTGTGATATCGTACATCGTTTTGCTGCTATATCTTTTTTTTGGCGAATGGTTATTTAGAATTGCTATTTATTATGTTCGAGTAACTCACAGAAATAACATATCAGCCTAGCTTGTACTAATTCTGATGTCTTTTATGAATCTAAGTACTTTCATGCAGCGGCGCACCCACGGGGGGTTTCGGGGATCGCACCCCCCCCTTTTGTTACTCAAAAAGCAACATAATTTTGTTGATATAACGCAGTTTGTAAAACTTTGCTATATTTAGTTTGAACTAAATAATCACTTTAGTTGTTGTTAATCCCTTAAGATGTTGTTTTACGGCCGTAATTTCACCCTGCTTGGTATTTACCAAGCAAAATTGAGATTTTTGCATTTGTTTCATCTACAATATTGCTGACAGAAACATTGCTTAACTATGTGTATTTGATATATCCATAGATACTGAATAATGGATATATAATTCCCGATCATAAACTTCTTGAAAAGAACAGAGTTTGACACTTAAAAGAGACCGACCGCCGTTTATTGAAAAAAGTGGCCTTTGTGTGAAGAAAAACTACTGAGCCAAATGCACTTTTGGAAAAAAAAAAGTAAACAAATTCGCTGTTTGAAGATGAAACTCGCTAGAAAATTACATTCAAACTTCGAGGTTTTTGATCTGCAAACGTATTCAGGAATTTAAAATCAGCTTTTAATAGCGACAGAGCTATCATTTCCAAACGATTTTTTCTTTTTTTTTGCATTAACTTTGTTGTATTTTAGATGGTTTTTGTTGCATCATACATCATAATGACAACGCATTGTCTATTTCGGTGTAATCAACTTTTATATAAGCTTATACCCCGCATTTTAGCGTTTTTTCATTCCAGCGTATATTCGTGAAGATAGCAGGACTAGTTTTATGTCATTGGCTGGACGAAAACCTTCAATCTAAAACAGTCTTTTTCAAGGCTACCTATCTCTCAGAGAGTGGAAATGATAGCTCCGACGCCATTAAAAACTATTTTGAAATTCTGTACCACAAAGAAAGTTTTGAATTTAAAAACGTATTCCCTTAGAAGATTTAAACCAAATACGCGATCTTTCAACGTTTAAGCGTATTTTGGACTTGACCAGTAAGTACGCAGGGGCTGATTGGACAGAGCAAAAACAAATTCTTTCAACCTTTTCTAAATCTTAGTAATTTAGTATATTTTCTAATTGGTCTAAAAACATTCAAAATGTCACCAAATGGCGTTAAAATGGCTGTTTTTTTCCGAAAAAATAGCAAGAATTGCCCAGCGGCTCGGGGCTTTGCCTCCAGCCCGCCAAACATGTTATCATGTTCAAAATATCAAAAACGTTCAAAATGTCATCCTAATGGCGTTAAAATGGCTGTTTTTTTCCGAAAAAATTGAAGTACTGCCAAGCGGCTGGGGGCTTCGCCCCCAGCCCCTATAGTGGTTGGTTGTTCTCTTGCACACAATCTTTACAACGAACCACTTTTAAAATCGTTATTACAGGGTTTTTGAATAAACAAATGTTGTAACAAAATGCAACTATTACCGCGAAACCCTGGTTGACTATAATACTGTGCATTTTCATTAACGGTTAAAATAAATTAACTACAATTGGGTCTGGTTGCTTTTTGAAAAATTGAACCCCCCCTTTAAAAATTTGTGGGTGCGCCCGTGCTCTCATGAGTACTGTAGCACAGTGCATAACGATGGTACACCCACGATTTAGTACAACACTGCCCATGGCCGTAGGAGCTCAAAATGATTTGGGGGGGCAGCAAACTTTTGCCCGAAAAATGACTTGATGCATTGCGTTTCTCTGTCAAAATTGAGACGGTTTTTTCTGCCCAAATTAAGGTGTTCTCCAAAAAAAAAAAAAAAAAAAAAAAAAAAAAAAAAAAAAAAAGGTCTTCCCTGAAATTTGAACGGTTTTTCCAGTCCAAATGAAGGTGTTCTCCAAAAAATAAAAAATAAAAAAATAGTCTTCACCGAAACTAAGACGGTATTTTGGCACTAGTGTGCCCGAATATCCAGACTATTTGCCCAAATAAATTGACCATTTGCCCAAATTTTCGACGATTTTCGACGTTTTGAACCGAATGGGGGGGCGACCGCCCCCCCTGCCCCCCCGCCTCCTACGGCTATGACACCGCCTGTCGCCTAATGAGTTATGATTTTTGATTTAATGTATGTTTGCGTGTTTGTCTTTGTGTTTATGCTTTTCGTGATTATGATCAGGGCATGGTATAGAATGGAAAATGAAATGGAATTTTCAGTATGGAATGTGCAAGATGCCAGTTTGGTGGAATGGAAGACTATCTTTCATACTTCCATACTAGATTTCTAACTTGCTATTAGCAGAAAAGCGTATGCGAATTGTTATGAAAAGTGTTTTCACCGAAGTGTTTAGCAGCTAATCATCTGTCGACAAATGGTGGTCATCATCTGACTACAAATAGTTGTAATTCAGGCGCATGCGCAATTGTCCAACAGTAGAGGTATTGCATCATAGCATATGTTCAAAGCAATATGCAGCATTGATGCTGATTGCTGACATTCGACTGGATTAATTTTTATTTCGAGATTGACAATTTGCCAATTGATAAAAGTTTTTCTTTCATCGTAACAAAGATTCGCATTTATTTTTCTATCCCTGATTGAACTTAGTTTTTTTTTTTGTTTGTTTTTTTGTCCATTAGCTCAGTCTTTTTGGGTGCTAAAAGCTTAGTATTTTTGTAAAATGTTTTTTAGCAGTTTGGCTATGTTAAATTTTGTAGTTGGAGTGGTAACAAACTAAAAATCATCAAATCCTGTGTATACCGATAGGCCTATCATCTATTGATTATCTGGTTGATATTATTATGCTAAATGCATTGCTGTGGCAACACTTTGTAATAGTGCTTTGAATATAGAATGAGATGTGTTGTTGAATGAAACAACTACTACGGCTATCGGCTTGCTGTGATGATTAATATAAGTTAGTGCCGTATACGAAGAAGAGATGGCTTAGGCATAACCTACTGTATGAAAAACGGAAATTTTATTTTTATGTCATTTTTAACTCACTCAAGTTTTTCTCCCATTTTTCAACCTTATACAGTTTATTGATATACAGGGTGTCCATAAAGTCCTGCACACATTTAAAACTTTAATATCTCAAAAACCCCATATGGTAGAAACTTTAGATTTTCGACAGTGAATTATACCACCATAAAATTTTTTTGTTATTTTTCACAGGTTATTTTATTGTTAAAGTGAGTACGAATAAGTCATTTTTAATAAAGGAGTAAGGAGTAAGTTTGCAACAAATTATGAAAAATGTTGACCATTCAACAAAAAGCACAATGTGTTCTTTGGTACAATGAATTGAAATCACCAACTGCAGTACAACGTAAATTTAGAAATGAGTTTGGACAAGACCCTCCACACACTAACAGCATTAAGAGATGGTTTAAAAATTTTATGGAAACCGGCAGCATTTTGGATCGCAAACGATCAGGTAGGCCAAGCATTGATGAAGAGACTGTTGATGCTGTCCGTGTAGCATTTCATCGCAGCCCAAGGAAATCAATTCGTGTTGCATCAAATGAACTTGCTATTCCTCGAAGCACAGTTCACAAAGTTTTACATAAACGACTTCGGCTCCATGCTTACAAGTTACAAATTGCTCAAGCTCTTAAGCCGGATGATCGCCCTCGCCGAGCAGCTTTCGCTGAAGAAATTCTTCAGCGCATTGATGATGACAATGGCTACCTTAACAGTGTGTGTTTTTCCGACGAAGCAACTTTTCATGTATCCGGGAAAGTCAATAAGCATAACATTCGAATATGGGGTTCACAAAATCCTTGCGAGGTTTTAGAAAGAGAAAGAGACAGTCCCAAAATCAATGTTTGGTGTGGTTTAATGCACAACCAGATTATTGGTCCGTTCATTTTTGCTGAATCCACCATTACAGCAAACATTTATCTGGATATGCTAAAACATTACGTTGTTCCTCAATTAGAAGAGTTCCAGCCGAGGGTTGTGTTTCAGCAAGACGGTGCCCCTCCACACTGGGGTTTGATAGCTCGTGACTTTTTAAATGAAACTTTTCCAAACCGATGGATTGGAAGAAATGGCCCAACACCATGGCCGCCAAGATCTCCAGATATCACCCCTTTAGACTTTTTCTTGTGGGGTTATGTAAAAGACAGAGTTTACAGAACGCCAGTACGTGACGTCGAAACATTGCAGTCACGAATAATTGAGGTTCTCGCCACAGTAAACGAAGAAATGCTGGAGAACACTTGGCGCGAAATTGAGTATCGCCTTGACATATTGAGAGCAGCAAATGGAGCACATGTTGAAGTCTATGAATAGCATGGAAAATTAAATTCTTGAAATATGGCTATTACTTAAACTGCTAGAAATTTTTTAATGTAAAACTTTAATAAACAAACTTTACTTTGCAAAAAACTGTATGATTTTATCTGCGTTAGTTATTTAGCAATACAATTTTGGAAAGTGTTCAAGACTTTATGGACACCCTGTATAATGTAGTAGCGTAGATAGTTACTTAAAATTACCGCTCAATTAAAAAAAGGCTTATAAAACACAATCATATTGCTAATTAATTGCTTTTTAAGTGATCCTAAGATGCATGTACACCGAAGCAGCCCAACGCATGCAGTAATGTTCATCTTTGCAATGTTGAGCGCATCTTAACGAGTGCTCGCTTAAACGAGGACTGAAGGCAGAACCAATGACAAAATAAAAAGGCAAAATAAAATCAAAACAAAACTTTTCGTTACAGTTTAAATCCTATACAGCTGAATTTTGTACTATTTCTAAGAGGTCAGGAGCAGACTCGCCGACCGTGTCGCTTGATTAAGGGACGCCCTTACTTTATTCTTTCGCTTCTTCTCGTTGTGCTAAATCGTGTCTTTAAATGTTTGCTGAATTTGCTATTCATGCATTTGCTTTTGCTCGGCAATGAAACATACTACCATAATACTACTACAATGGGGTATCTAAAGTTAGGCCAATCGCATAACATAGATTGGCGTTGACTTCATCCTTCTTGACCCAGCCTCTCCATAGATATTCTACTTCAAACACGACGTCGGGGAATCTAATATGTTATAAATTTTAAGAATTTTTATTGGCAACCTCGACGTTGTTAGCGTTAGCGTCTTAGCGACGCCATCCAAGTTCTAACCTAAAGCAATGCTGCTAAAGGCTGCTGCATGGAGTCGTTTCGCAGCGCGCTAATCAGTTTAATCTAGTCAGCACAACAGATCTGAGTAGACTAACAAACGTCTAAGAACAAGCGAAAGTAAAGCAGAGTTATTAGAGTAATAGGTCATTGTTTGCAACTTAGATGGTAAAGTTTATTCTAGGAACACTGTCACAAACTCACACTAATGCCCGAGATGGCAAGAAGAAGCAAAGTAAGGACGGCGGGATCTTTAAAAATGCGAGCTCGTCGCTGCTGAGGTCTTCCAAATACTCATACACCTAGTTACTACCACAACGGTACATATACCCTTATTCAAATAGAATCAAAATAAAGCATAAATAGCGCAAAAATAAAATATATCAAAATAATCAATTAAAAGAAATTTAGTAAAAGTAGTCAAAAGTATTAATCGAAAGTATTAAGACAAACTTATGGCAACCGATTTACAACTCGCACTTCAGATGCGACAAATATGCTAAAATCCCAAACTCAACATATTCTTATTTCTGCATTCGCTAAACCAAGTTACACAACAACACTTACAGCTCGACTCGTAGACTGCCATTAACGAATAATATAATCTCGAACAAGATAATGGGGCAAAACAGCAAGACTTCAATAATTTCTACACTCTCACAAACATTACAGTTTCTCAAATTCGTGGTTCTAGTTAACAAATGTGGTACCTTTCAGGGAGTCACTACGTATCATGCTGTAGACTTATCACTTCAAAGTTTCCATTATCCTATGAGAATATAGCCTCATTACGGTACCAGTACATCACAGATACCGGTAGTACAAATTAGATTTAGAGAGAAAACGAGCTCGTCATACGTAATTTGATATCACCAAAACAAACTTTTGTGCAACTTTAAACCACACGCTGACAAGCTTGATAATAAATGAACACGATAATAATTAGAGCAAACGTGGCGAAAACAATTCGAGAAAACAACTCATTATCATTATTATTATTATTGTTATTATTGTGACAATCACAAAATACTGTAAGCAAATACAAAAGGCCCACTCAAGCACTAGCAGTCTTATTATCAGGTATGAGTTTGTACTTTGTAGCTTAGTAATAAAAACCTTATTGTTAAGCTAGGCTATGATTAAGACTGAAGTGTATCTGACAGCTTGATTTTTACTGATATCGCTTGGCCACCAGACGACAGTTTACTCTTTTTCCAGCTCGGATCTGTTCTGTTGACAAGATCAAACTGATTAGTGAGCAGCGAAACGACTTTATGCAGTGCCCTAATAGCGGCGTTGCGCTTTAGGTTAGAACTGGATGGCGTCGCTGACGATGCTAAAGCTATAAACGTCAGGGTTGCCTATAAAAATTATTTCAATTCATGACATATTAGATTTCCCGACGTCGTGTTTGAAGTAGAATATCTCTGGAGCGGCTGGGTCAAGAAAGATGGAGTTAACGCCCATCTAGTCTAATACGATTTGCCTAACATTAAATATCCCGATTGATTTTGCCTTTAGTCCTTGTTTAACTTCGAGAGCAACCACTCGAAAAAGTAGGCTATACGCTTAACGTTACCAAAGTACAGTACAGATTACGCTTTGCTTCCGATCTAAACGCAACTTTGGTATGGAAGTATGAAATTATGGAATGGAAAATTTTTAATATGGTGTGGAAGAAAATTGCTTGTATGGAATACGAAAAAATCGTCTTCCATTCCGTATTATGCCTTGCTGAAGATATGGGCGGCTGGCTCGCAATAAACATCAACAATAATAGTAACTACAGCTACCACTACTAAATCATTTTTCATAATCATTAACACTCTATGCAATGAAACAACAATAGCCTATACGGCGATATCGGTAGGCCTACCAGAGTTCTCAAGTTTAGCATTTAAGCTTCTAGGGTTACAAAGCTACCTTGCAATGTACGTGTCACTCGTCCATTATCGCAGGAGACCAGTTTGGTTAAACAACCGATATGAACTATGGTGTGGATTGCTTCATATAGGGCAAATGATTTGGTTTTGCATTTCCCTAGTGGATTTCTGAATTACTTATCAGTTGACTGTGCCGATGCGATGTTTTTATTTTAATTTTCAACTTGCGTGGATTTAGTGACGTTGAAAGTTTAAGCCAAATTTGAAAGCTTTGAAACGTGTTTTGGACTCGAACAGTAAGTAAGAGAGGGATGAAAGGGCTGAGTAATTTATTTCTTTCAAATGACTCTATTTGAACGTGAGAAATATTATCCAAAATTTGCAAAAATTCCTATTTCAAAATTCACAAAAAAACCTTCGCCCCCACACTTATGGCAAAAGGGCGTCACCCCTAATTTTCTTTTGTGTTATGCTTGAGAATTGAGATACGTTATAATTTAATATGCCTCCAAATGGATGCATTTTTCTCGCAAATAAATTTTTATGTTTGGCTCAAGCATCCGCTTTAGAAAAATCCAGGTTGCGCGCCTGCATGGATTATTATACAAGATCATCACAGCTTTTACGCTTTTTAGTTCTAGAAACGACCTTACTCGTGTATGATCTAAGTTCAATTTCAATCTGCACCCTGGTCACGTCGCTGCGTCTCGCGATTATCTCTGCTTAGTGACGTTGAACGAGCAGCAAATTTAAAGAGATTCAGCTCGAGCTCGGTTTTATTGAAGAAATGAGTACTACTTGGGGTAATAATTAAAGAGGTGCCCCAAACATTACTCCACGATTTCTCTTACCCGGGAAAATAGATTTAGTCCGTTTAACTCCTTACCATTGACAACTATGCGTTTCGAAATTTCTTGACATCAGGAAAGGATGAGTGCAAAATTTCTTGCAGAATAAGAAAATCGCATTGCTTTGCAAAATTTCAAAAAAGAATAAGTAAATTCGAAGTCGATAATTTAACCTAATAAGATGCCTTAGTAAGGGGCTTGTAAAGTATTTGCGTCACCCATATACTTTAGCATTCCCCGAAAGTATCTCACATTTCATTTTTCTAATGTTTTTGTCCCAGTTCTAACTTTGCCATAAATGAACCATTGCAAAGATATTAGTTAATAGCAATAAAAGAACATCAATAACATCACTTTCACAAACAAGCTTGTCAACACAACAAAAACTTTTATCATTAGATCTATCAATAAGAGATAAATCTTCTTCGGTCTGCTACATGAATAGCTTTTAAATTAACCTGTAATTTTTGGCTGCGACTAGGCAGGTGCCTAAGCCGAAATAATCCAAGAATTGCTGATTTGTTCCGAATTTTTGGCCATTGGCAAGCACTGGCCTGAAACCAAGCTCTGTTTCGGCTTTATACTGTTGCATTAGTTTTAAGTGAACTGCTTTGACTTCTAAGCTGCAAGATTTGCATTGTAGGCAGGCAGCTGATTGCGGATTTAAGCTTTGGGATCTTTAATAACTGTGAAAAAGTCAGCCGATCGAATAATCTCGGACAGTTTTGAACACGCAGCCGGCCATTTGGTCACGCTGTAACCGCATTCATCTCTGAAACAGGAGGTTCAAGTCTCGGGCCGGTCGAATCGAACACAGTGTTGCCAACGGCTTGCCACCGCTGCGATATTTCTTCGAAAGAAGCTTTGTTGCTCTGTCGCAATGACGTGGAGATGGTCCCCACAAACTCGTTACACGCTCCGGCGTATTACAACGAGCACAATGAAAGATTTGATTTGATTTGATTAGTTTTGAACACAGCAAGACTTTAAGAGAACGATTATCTCCACGAAGCAGCAGCATGAAAATAACTTGAAGAAATGCCAATTTAGGGGGTAAACAAACTACGAAAACTTAGCAACACAGCTCGGCTCGGCAGGCAGAGATATCTAAAAGTAGCGAATAAATTTGCTGAAAGTTGAAGTAGGCCAGCTATAGCAAGAAATGTTATTTAGGAGGAGCAAAAGCACTCTCTAACAGAGTTGTAAACGGGCCGACTAGTTCAGGCCCGAACCCGAAAAACTTATTTGAAGCCAAAATCATGCCCGAAAAAAACCGAAAGTTAAGTTAGGTCTGAAAAACGTGAGCAGTTAATTACTCCTTTCCTAAGTTATTTTGGTTATATTTTGTGCACCTAAGGCAAAAAGCACGTCTCAGGTCCGATATAAGCCCGAAATTTTGTCAAGTTTAGGCCCAAACCAGACCGAAAAGCCTGGCCCGACTTACAACTTTGCCTTCTAAAACGCTCAAGCATTTCAGAAAAATAAACGTGAAAGAGAACAAAATTAAGTTTCATCTTCAATTGAAAAAAATTCTTCTGCACCTTCGTTATATTTGTGATAAAGTCAAGATAACCTATATTTTTCCTTTAGATTATTTCGCTGAAAACTTTGTAACTTTAAAGAATGTTTATTTATAAAACAATAACTTTTTTCCTTCTCAATGCTGTGGTTTTCCGACTTGATCTGATTCGATGCGGTACAGATGGAAGAGTTATATACATTTTAAGAAGGACGAGCTATTTTGAAACATCAGTTGGTCCGATACAGCCTGAACTTCGAAAACTGTCGACTCTGGTTCAGAGTCCCTGCGTGTTAAACTAGAAACTTTGCTTCCTGCGTGACACTTAGCTATATTATTTTTAGTATGGAGTCTTTAAATTGAGAATTTACAGTTTATAACAAGTAGCTGTTGCACCCGAAGACCGAAAACAATATATCTATCCATTAGCTGGTTTAAGCAACTTTGATCAAATGAATTGTCGAATCAGACCTAAAACCACAATCTTTCGTCATTACATGAGGATAGAAGCAAAATTTAATGCGGACTTTTTTTTCCAGAAGATATATGGGTCAGAAAACCTCGCCAAATAGATTTTCTGATAGAAGTCGTCGAAATCAATGATCCGTTACAATCTCAGTTTGTGGACGCTCACAACCTAGCCCGAAGAAGCGTGGATCCTCCTGCGTCCAATATGCAAATTGTCCGTTGGAACAAGGAATTGGCCGCGCTGGCTGAAGAACATGCAAGGTAAAAATTAGGTTTCATGAGGTTCATGAGGTCTTGCAAGTGTTGATGAAAAATTCCAACTCCATTTTGGTCATGGGTCTGGCTACTGCCTCACCAAAACTGGTATCACAAAAATGATGACCTTTTAAAACAATTTTCTTTGTGGCAAAATGGTTTTTTATGAACATCTTTGCAAAATCGTAAGCGAAACTGCAAAGTGTACAGCGTATTTACTGTTTAGCTCTGCGATATAGTGATTTAAAAGACCCTACGTTTAAATTTTAAGAGGTTTTAAAAACGAACATAGGGAATTAAAAAATCGTAGTTTATTGTTGATACAGTAGCACAAAAACGAAGTCTAAATCCCTGCAGAGTAATTTAGCTGCAAAAATCAAAACATTGCGATGACTTTTGTCACGTTGCGAGTATCGCGTTGCTGAAACGACAAATCGTACGTTTATATTTTATGGGGCGCCGTTTGTGTACCCTAATTTGTGCAAAGTTTTTTTGGATATTTAATTAAATAGTCATTTTAATTAAATATGCAAAAATAAATATACAAAAAAAACTAGTGCAAAAATAAATATGCAAAAATTTTTTGTGCGGACTTTTTTTGACTATTTATTTTTGCAATAAGAAAAAACCGCACAGAATATACCGTTGCAAAACTAAATAGTCAAAAAAACTGCGCGCAAAATAAACCGTTGCAAAAATAAATCGTCAAAAAAACTGCGCACAAAATAAAGCGTTGCAAAAATGCGTTGCAGACATTTTTGTATATTTGTTAATGGAGCATGGCAAAGCGCTCTCGGCTGCTCATAGAGCGCATTAAAGAACAGCCGATAGGGCATCAAAGAGCAGCCGAGAGCGCTTTGCCACGCTTCATTAACAAATATACAAAAATGTCTGCAACGCATTTTTGCAACGCTTTATTTTGTGCGCAGTTTTTTTGACGATTTATTTTTGCAACGGTTTATTTTGCGCGCAGTTTTTTTGACTATTTAGTTTTGCAACGGTATATTCTGTGCGGTTTTTTCTTATTGCAAAAATAAATAGTCAAAAAAAGTCCGCACAAAAAATTTTTGCATATTTATTTTTGCACTAGTTTTTTTTGTATATTTATTTTTGCATATTTAATTAAAATGACTATTTAATTAAATATGCAAAAAAACTTTGCACAAATTAGGGTACACAAACGGCGCTCCATAATATTTATTTAAACGCTTGTCAATTTTTGTTTCGTCAGTCCAGGAGCGTTGCTTAAACTTCATCGTATGCTTGCATAATATAATGAGCATTAGCAAAAAGCCTAATTGAAACGTAAAACATTGCTTTTTATATTGCCAGATAGAAAATATAAAAACCAAATCTTTCTTCATACTCGCAGTGTTACAATAAAGCGTGTAACGAGTTTACGGGGACCATCTCCGCGCCACTGCCCCCGAGCAACCCAGCTTCTTTTGAAGAAATGTCACAACGGTACCAAGCCGTTGGCAACACTGTGTCCAATTTGACAGGCCCGAGATTCGAACCTCAGACCTCCCGATCCAGAGATGAATGCGTTATTGCTCAACCAACCGGCTGGTAAATATAAAGATAATGACAAAAATTAAACTTTTCGTTGATTTTGGTGTAAATTCAGTATGATATATTTTTGAAGAACGTGTCGATTTGAGCGGCGACTACCAGACGAACTGTCAACACCAAGCTTCTCCGAAGCTGGAGAAAACCTTCGGAGAACGTCTGATTTTTTCGATATTGCTAACCGTACAACTTTCGAGTGGTTTGACGAGGTAAAACTCATCAAAATTTAACGGAAGTTTTTGGTTGCCCAAACAATAACGAGATCGGCTTCAAGGGTGGGGTTTGAATTCTTCATCTCTTGACATATCTGCAAATGTACAAGCTACTTTACAATGTTCTTAATGATCGGTTTGTGTTAATTCTAAGGTTTTGTTTTTCAGTGCTACAATTGTAAAAAAATTCTTATGTAAAGTTTTTGAGAGCACAATTATGAAAAAAATTTGTATGCATGCTGTATTTTTTCCCCAACAATAAATGCTTTTTAAAATCCTAATGATGCCGCCGCACTCTGTGCAAGTATCTTCCCGATATTGCTGTTAGTGGTTTTATAGGCATATTTTTTTCATTGCATGATCACCTGACACTGTTTTAATTCGTCGTTCATAATCAAGTAAAAATAAAAAAAATCAGCCAGAAAAAAATCCATATTTGATATTCATATTTAACTTTTAGCAATAGTTAATTTAGCGGAGGGAAATAAGGCACTTACCTAAGGCGTGGATCACATGTGATAATTTTTAGGAAGCCTTTACTTTTATAGGCCCTTGGCATTTTGGGTCGCTAACGGACTGGATTTAGGGAGCTGCATTTTTATAAACTGTAGTTTTTTAAACATAATTTTAGAGCTTTCACTTGGAATTTTTCTTGACTCCAACATTCCTAGGTCATCATTGCTGTGATCTCGTTTCACTTTCGATTCACCTTAAGCTCTAGACTTTCGCAGATTTTGAAATATAACCAATAAGTTATATCTGTGAATGTAGGGAGAATCGTACCTGTACGAGTTTGGAATTTGCGAAATTGGTAGTTGTATACAATACACCCAGGTAGTTTGGGCCACGAGCAACAATATTGGATGTGCGATTTCTTATTGCAGGTAGGCAAATAACTTAATAAGCAAGCGTATTGCAGGCTTGAAAAACCTAAAATTTGACATCAATTACGGCATATTTATAAACTATAACTCACTGTTTGACTGTTACAAGGTTTAGACGAACGTCAACCTTGATACAAAACTTTAGCTGTTGGTATGCTGTATGCAGAGAATTACAAGTGAAGCAAAGGGTAGCTGACCAGAGCGTACCCGATCAGGAAAGACTTAGTAAAAATCAGACTGGAACCAAGATATTTGTGATTGCTATCTACAGTTGAGTAACCGGTACAGTCATACTGAGTAAAAATTTTTCAAGTGAAGCTCCGGCATTTCTAACCTCCTTTGCCTACGACCGTGTAGCGCACCCTGCAAATAATAACTCTCTGCCGTCGAATGTAAAAAATTGGTGTATGTAACAATTTCTACCCATTTTGTTCTACAGAAATCTTCTTGGGTTGTCAAATGGTTACATGGTGATCTGCAACTACGGCCCGGCCGGAAACGAAAGGTGGGTGGTGAGTTGTAACGTATGTACTGCGCCTGGGTGGTTGTTTTGCAACAAAAGTCATCTTTTGAGTCATGGAATAATCTTCCCTTTCAAATCAAAGATGCTAAAAGTGTTGGCCACTTCAAAAGTCTTTTAAAAACTCATTTTAATTGACATATAATTTACAGCCATCTTTATCAGATATAGACGTAATTTATTTGCTCCTTTGTTTTTGTTTCTTTTATTGCATTTGTTTACCAAGTTGCCTTGGCCAGGAGACAGCGAAGGGACTTTTCGGTCGGCGAGTCAAGCTGCCACCTGCCCACTTGTCTACCACACACGGCGGAGGCTTCACACTGTCCCTTAAAGTGCTGAACGTCAAGCAGGAAGCTGTGAATACCTATCACCAATCTTTATAGTCATTGGTTTGACCCATACACGCTCCATATATGCCATTGCTCTACATATACGCCTAATATGTTTTGCATAAGCGTCAATTTTAAACTTAAAGGTAAATAGTTTTTTAATGATTTGCCTTCACCTCTATAGCGCTATTGAGCAATTTTGGTTGGAAATAGCGTTTCACTTGATTAAAAGTCATGATTATTAATTAGCAATAAGCCTTTCAGCAAAAAAAATTATTTATAGTTTTTATATTATTCTAATCTAACGCTCTGAATCACTAAACTTGCCTAAAGTAACCTAACTTGAAAACTTCTAATTGCACAGTCTAAAAAAGTGCAGATGATTTACTTGTTTCATTTCTTCACTCTGCCGAGTCCGAAAAAAAGCTTACTCTTTGAACTTTGAAACCGATAAGTAATTTGTTCTGCTGAAAGAACCTTTGCCTAAGGTAAACACTTTTAGTTTTGATCTATAACAGCCTACATGTTTTATTAATTTTTATTAATTCACAGAGACGATTATGGAGGTACAAACCGGCCGTACTTGAGTGGAGAAAACTGTTCACTGTGCCCAACAAACTTCTCAGCTTGTAACGCAGGCCTTTGTGATGTTGCTGAAGGTATTTTTAGCACTATCTACCATGCTTTTAGAGAGCGTTATTTACTAATTTTTCATGTTAAAGTGATACTTCTCGCCATCAGTTTTATTGAAGATATGAGAACTGTTTGAGATAACAAAGAGGTGCCCCAAATCTTGCTCCACTATTCCCCTTATCACCAAAAATAAATTCAATATGTTTGACTCCGTACCATTGGCAACCTTAAAACGTATTGAACTTTTGTGACATCAGAAAAAGATGACTTTGCACAATTTCTTGCACAACAAGCTATTACTAGACCTTCAATTATTTAATGAATGATCAAAAGTCATCATTTATTGAAGTTCAAGTTTTTTATTAACGCCACTAAATCAAAAACAAAAAACAAAAACAGATGAAACAGAGTACGTAGAGCTATTGCAGTCCGGTAGAAATACGACAAAACACATTGAAACCCGGAAAAAATTTATATTAAGCTGAAATTTGGCACGATGACTCAAGACCATGTCCTGAGCCACCCAAAAAAAATCCCCCTGTTTTGGACGAGGGACTTTCCCCTTTTTTGGCCTTTAAAGTTGGCCATCTAGAGTCAAAGAGTCTTTACTCTCCAACAGCCAATCCAAAAGTTATGGATGAGTCAAATTTTGAACCGTAATTGATTTTCAAGTGCAGGTATAAACAAAATTACTTTAGAATTGATGACGTCATTATTGGTGACGTCATTGCCACTATTTAAGTTTTGGAAAAATAATGTATTCTGTATGTATTGATGACTCAAATTGTGAGTGAGAGTTAGGTTTTTGGTTCCTAATTAAAAATTGCTTAAATCGAAATGATGACGTCACAAACGTTTTGATGGCGTCATCTGTCAAGAGTTTTAATAGTAAATCTGAAAAAAAGAAACATTGCAACACTTTGAGAATATCAACATCATGATTATTTTGACGTTCTAAGGCATCATCGAGTCCTTGGTAGGACTTGCATCATTCTCCTATATGCAATGGTTATAAAAAAATCTAACTAGCACAATTACATGTAAATTAATACGAATATGTCCCGAGCACAATAATATATTAGATAGGAACAAAATTTCCATTGTTTTGCAATGCTTGACAATATTATCTTATGCAAAATACTATGTTAGCATACGTACTTCTAGAATCTGTGGTACTAAATCTATTCTAGAATTATAGGCCTGGCATCTAAACTGAACTGATCTAATCAATTAGAATAACATTTGAACAAATTTATCTGATTAATCCAGGCGCGTAGCCAGAAATTCGCATTGGGGGGCTGGTTTGGAGGTCTGGGGGCCAAGCCCCCAGCCGCCGGAAGCACAGAAGTCTGTGGGTGTAGCCCCCAGCGCTCGAAAATTTTGCATTTTTTTGCAAAAATAACTTAATTTTAGAGCTAGTTTAATAAAGAATAATGCTTTTAAAACGTGTCATAAAAATTGGCAGCGCAACATGATTCAACTGGTTGCATTAATGGACTATGTGGGAAGTGGCTAATGATAACATTGCAGTTCTCTTCAAATCATAAAATCCTATCATTCAATAAAACTTACTTGCAGTAATTTATTTCGTCTATATTCTATAAAGAAAAATAATTGGTGGGGAGCTAATGGAAAGATATTTGAGAGAACTGATTGGTACTTAACTAACACTAAATAGCCCCCCCCCCCCCCCCCCCCCGTTTTATTTCTGAGTTTATAATAAACCTATGTTTGGCGTTTTTACACTAGCGATCAAATCTGATTGTTTATTTTTAGGCATTTTTCAAAGTTTTCATTGATTTGTAACTTTAATTTTCGACAAATTAGCCCTTCCTGAATTTATGTTTCAAAAGATGCTTTAAATCACTTTTTATTCCAGCGCAAAAAACAGTCTCAGAAGAGCTAAAAACGTGCTATTTTTCTTATTCTGCGTTTTTGTTGATAGGCTAATGGGAGAGCTATAGCCCCACACCCCACCCCCTGGCTACGCTACTGGATTAATCTAAAATAAAAGCAGATCAAAAACTTATCTAATCAGCTAGATTCTTGAAGAACATCTGAGAAAACTTATTTAATCTATGATAACCTCGCTAATATTTGACAATTTGCAGCCTTAATAATTTTTTTAATCTTTGCTAATGCTTGCATTTTAAACTAAAAATTGCCGATTAACTGTTACTGCGCGTGGGAGCTTTTGGATAAGCATAGGCTTTCTTGCTCTAACTGCAGAATGGATTATTTTATTTTAATCCGATATTGGGAGGTGTAAGTTTTATCTGCTTGATTAGTGATTACTAACATCGGCGCAGCCAGAAATAAAAAAAAAGGGGAGGGACAAATTTTTTTATGCAAAAAGCGTTGCATCACTTTGAGAATAGAATTGGAAAGTTTTTATTTAGGCAAATTGTATCAAACTACATGACAAAGGTTAAGCGATAACAAGTTGAAGCCCTGCGGTCGTTCATGCAGCAAACGCATAAAAAAATAAAAAAAGAATAGAATTAAAAGTGGTTTCACGATTCTAGTTTATTTGATGATGCAACAGCGGATACAAAAAAGCACGTTTTTAAATCTCAGATTGCCGCTACTATTCAAGCAAGCTGGCATAATAATATTTTAATTTTCGAATAATTATTATAGTTACATTTTATTCACCAGGTTGCCTCGGCCAGGTAACAGCGAAGGGACCTTTCGGTCTTCGAGTCAAGCTGCCACCTGCCCATCTGTCTAACACAGTATATTGAAACAAATTAAGAACAAATGAAAGGCACAATTCGCAAAACATACGAACAACCCCGCCTACACCCGAAAATCATTTGTTTTTGAAAAAATAAGTGCTCCCTATTATCATTTATGTTAACTGACAGTTGACACCACATACTGCTTGCTATTTTCAAACAAAAAAAAATGCGCTGCATTGTGGTTTGCCAATACAAAGTTTCGTTTAATTGATTGCTGTACCGTTATTATTATGGTTGGTAGGAAATAAGAGTGTAAGCATTAATCAAGAATAATGAGATAGCAACCGACCAATTTGTTATATGCGGTTGTTTCAATCAAATATTGCGAATCCTGAACGCGGTGTTTGCGGAAAAATGATCATAACAAAATAAAATGGGTTTATTTTTATTTATATGGCAGGCCCGCGATCAGAATTTGGTTCGCCCCGAAAACTGCGTATAGAATGCTTCAAGAGCGAATTTTTAGGCCCGGCTGTAAAATCGTGAACGTACGGGCATATAGTTAGCTTGTTAAAAACAACTGGCTGCTTGTACGCTGATAAGGTGATATGCCGAGCGTACCAAATTTTGGTTTAAAATGAACTAACGACCAGCTTTTGCGCTCAAAATTTTACGCACAGTGTAGATCGGCATTAGGCGGACGGCGTCAGCGCGACTTTTTGCTCGCAACCAATCAGCGCGCTCAATTTAGACTTCGACACAATTTGGGCTACATCACCGGACTCGCTACTCTGATAGACCCCGAGAATATTGCTCATAATCAACACACCTATACGGTGTAATATGCGAACATAGAAATTGATCGATAAAGATTTTCTAAAAATAAATTAGCATACTGTTTACTGTATTAAACATTTGACATTACGCAAATTGAAGTTGTTAGATTTATTAAAACCAGCCGATCGCCGTTCCCCAACTCCAGCCGAAAATAAACTTAAAGGATTAAGCTGACATCGTAGTTTCGCTTTTGGTAATTGACAAAAATTTTTGAGCAATAGTATTTTGATTCCTTCGTTTTTCAGATAAACGGGCTCAGTATACAGTTGATTTAAATGTAGTCTTACATTAAGCGGTTTAGACCAATTACGTCTGATAACTTATTCCATGTGAACGCAAAAAAAAAAACTGGAAAAATACAAGCAATCAAATGACATGCGTATATTTATACGCATAAATACGCGTGATTGGTAAAACGGACCGAATACAGTGTAACTAAAAAATTAATTTCAACGTTTAAAGTAAACTTAGAGTCATTCTCTTAGAAGAGATTTGCTTTCCTTCTGCGATTAGAGTTTTTTCCGAATGTTTTCAAATAATATATTCTCGAAATTTATTAGGGTCGAAATAGCATACGATTCGACTATGATGACGTTCAGTTCGTGTAGTGATACGCCTCAGATCTCGGCCGTCCCAAATTCTCGCCGGTATCTGATTATACTTCTGCCATTTTGGAAAATGATGAGTTTTGAACAAATGGATTGCGATTTATGGTGCGAAATTGCGCTGCTTCCTGTCTCGCTTGCGTTCTCCCGCAAAAGCAATGTGGTATGCTGACGAGACATTATCATTCCAAAAAAGCGCGAAACGGGCTACGCAATGATTTTACATTTTGATTAAATATCAAGACTGAGTATACACGCATTTCCACTTCGAAAGTTTTGACGTTGCTTGTTTACAACTCAGGATAGAATTACACTAGAATTAAGCGTTTCTAAATTACCGTAGTTTTTTGACATTTTATCTTTTGAATAATTTTTGTGAAGTTGTGCATTTTCAAAAAGGGGGAAACTGGTCCCCCTAACCCCACCTGGCTGTGCATGTGCTTCTAGGCCAGAGTTTTACTGACAACACAGTTTTTGACTTTCAATCGACTAAATTTACAATATAATTTATCCAAGTTTTGCAGTGTTTTGTTTGGTCAAACACTTTCAAAATTACTATTAAAACTCGTGACAGATGACGTCATGAAAAACGTTTGTGACGTCGTCACTTCGATTTAGGCAATTTTTGGTTTGGAACCAAAAACCTAACTCTCATTTACAATTTTAGCCATCGATACGTCATTTTTTCGAAAACTTTGGCGATGACGTCACCAATAATGACGTTATCAATTCTAAAATAATTGTTTTTATACCTGCACTTGAAAATCAATTACGGTTCAAAATTTGATTCTTCCATAACTTTTGGATTGGCTATTGGACAGTAAAGACCCTTTGACACTAGATGGCAGATTTTTAAAGGCCAAAAAAGGGGAAGTCCCACGTCCAAAACATGGGGATTTTTTTTGGTGGCTTAGGACGTGGTCCTGAGTCATCGTGCCAAATTTCAGCTTAATATAAATTTTTTCCGGGTAAAAGCTATATCTACCGGACTATTTTTTGAGAAGGAAGCAGCTCCTGAATGATAGCGAGGGGACGTGAGGTCTTCGAGTCTACAGCCACTCTGGGAAGCCATAACAAAAAAAAATTGGCATCTTTGTTTAAGCCGCCAGGAACTGACGTATGAAAAAAACATAAGAAAACAAAAACAAAAAAACATTTGAGTCACCAAATTTTAAAACATTGGTTATCGAACGCTGCATTGCTTATTCTGCAGGAAATTTTGCAAAATCATCCTTTTATGATGTCAACAAATTTCGAAAATGACGGATCGAATAAGGGTACTTTTCAACCAAGCAGCGATTTTATCTTTCGTACTTAAGGTGAAGATCAAAAAAGAAAAAGGTTTTGCTCAAATTGGGCCTATTTTCTCACGGATATAAGGAGATATATGTTCCTCAAAATTTCATGATCTTTTTTTATGATCAAGCTTGATCAACACGGGCCCCCAAAAACTTTCTGGCCTGGATACTCCATCTTTTTTCCCTCTTTCCTTTCAACAGCCATAACAACTTTGCGGCTCTTTTTGCGGTTCTCTTTTCGTATTTTTTGTTGCAATGACACCAAAAAAGAAGTGGAAAAAATATTGTCAAGAGATGTAAAGAGCTAGCAATTTTATTGTATGCCATACGTCAAGTACAATATATACGACGTAGCCTACATTGAAAAATATCTCACTTACCTTTACGGTAGTTAAAAAAATGTTCGGCGCTGAAAAATTTCAATTTTTAAAAACATAGCAACTTTTTGATGAATTTGAACCTTAAGTTTTGAGTGAACGGTAAACAATCGTTGAAAACTCTTTAAGTAAAACTGTCAGCAACCGTAAGTCACCAAAATTTTGACGATTTTCTTTTTTCGATACAGTTGTTTTTTTATATTACTACTAAACTAAAAAGTATCAAAAATTGCATTCTTCTCAAAGACCTTTATAGCATTGCAGCTACTGTATGCTTGAAACGTCCAAATAAGATTGTTTTTAGCAAAAAGCAGACGTTTTATTTTTCGTACTATTGAAAATACTCCAAAGGTCGAAAATTTTCAAGCTTGCATTGATTGCAATATCTTTTCATGCTTTGACCGTTAAAAGACGCTAAAGAGCTGCTATTGTTGTAATTGAAATAATGCCACAAATCTTGAAAAACTTCGTGTCGAATGTGCCAAGATGGATTACCTTTAATCCGTGGATTAACGTTTAAAGAGTAGAGCTCGAAATCGGTTTTATTGAAGAAATGAGAACTACTTGATGTAATGAAGAGGTTCCCCAAACCTTTTCCACAATTCCCTTTATTCGTGAAAATACGATTTAATTCGTTTAAATAAGGTTTGCCAGTTAGGCCAAGATGTTTGTTCAGCTGGGAATACCTTTGAAAAGATAGCTGAGGGCTGCCGATGAGAGCTAAAAGCTCGAAACAGCGCTGTCCAGCTCTGTGCTTACTTGACTTGAGCTACAATGTGAAATATTATTGGAGCTGCAGGGTTGGTGGTTGTTATAGCCACCTAACTGCCAGTGGAAGTTGACATGGCTTCCTAGGAGTCGACCATGAAGGACATCAAGATAGTGCAGTTTTGATTTCCGTGGTCACGCAGAGGGGAATCCTTGTAGTAGGGATAGCCTATGGCTGTCCTTACTTCAAGGATCCAGCGATTTTTCACTTGTTTCTAAAGTACCACAAGTGAAAAATCGTTTATTCCCTACTAAGCATCTGCCTCTGTGCGAGCCAATAAGGTTTGCCAATTAGGCCAAAATGTTTGTTCAGCTGCGAATACCTTTGAAAAGATAGCTGAGGGCTGCCAATGAGAGCTAAAAGCTCGAAACAGCGCTGTCCAGCTCTGTGCTTAATTCGTTTAACTTCGTATTGGCAACTGTGCATTTCGCAATTAAGTGACATCACAAAAGACATAAATTTGAAAAAATTGTCGCAGACTAAGAAACGCGATTACCAACTGGCAGCAGTGAGTAGCCTATAACCAAATCTGAAAATCTGGTTGCTGCTTCTGGAACCTGTAGGCTACCTAAACTAATCTACAGTACCTTTGTGATGCCGCAAAATTGCAAAATGTAAGGTTGCCAATGATATGGAGTCAAACGGATTAAACGAATAAGGGGATTGGAGGTTGAAAAAGGTTTGGGGCACCTCTTTGTTACCTCAAGTATAGTTCTCATTTACTAAAAAAAAAAACGATTTTGAACAAAGTATCTTTTAAAGAAAAATATTAGATATATGGCGGTATGCTAACTTGAGTATTTGATGTTTTGTATTTCTAACTTGAATTACGGGGCGCCAAAACCACCCAAACCTATCTAATTCATGAGGGTTTGGTTAAAAACAACAAAACACTATAGTTAAAACAGTAAAATAAAAATTTTTAAACGTTTCAGACTTGACTCCGTCCACCATCAGTGAACAATAGCAGTAATGTAAGAAACGTTTAAAAAATTTACCGTTTAACTAAGACTTTGCTGTTTTTAACCAAATTAAATAAAACTGCCGTGAAATCAGTACCGATGCGGAGGGTTTGGTGTTATAGTAGCAGTTTGCATTGTTGCAACTCAGTTCAACCTTCGCGGGCAAGAGATGAGGCGCGGAGATGAAGCATCGGACTTTGCTACAAAGGTTTTGGGTTCGAATCCCTTTTCCGCTGCCGATTCTGCAAGTTCATTATCGTGTTCCACATTCCTTCTTCTTCTTCTTCTTTCTTCATTGCCCGCTTTTCCGTGAGGGTTGCGGGGGCAGTAGCTCAAGATTGAGCCGCCACACCTCACGGTCTTCCATCACCTCCATCATTTCGCTTGGGCGAAGTCCCAAGCGATTCCATCCAAGATCCTCAATGTAATCGGTCCATCTAGTTCTAGGTCGTCCGACTGTTCTTCTCCCATTTGCTTTGGCATGTAAAGCTTGTTTGGGGAGTCTTTCCTGAGGCATTCTGCTTACATGGCCAAACCATCTAAGCTGAGATCTTTCAATTCGTAGAAGTAACGGCTCGATGTTAAGAGATTTTCGAATTTCAGAGCTACGCACCTTGTTAAACAGTGTAACTCCTTCGATTCTTCGTAAAAACCTCATTTCGGACGCTTGCACTTGTGATCGCATTCTTTCGGTCATTACCCAAGATTCATGACCATAAGTGAGAATGGGGACAAAAACTGCTTTGAAAATTGAGAGTTTTGCCTTTTTCGACAATTCTCGTTTCATGACAACCGAGTAGTGCAAAGCTCGCATTACAGCACTAGCTTTGCCTATTCGGGTATCCAGTTCTTCGTCTTGCCTTCCGTCACTCGTAAATGCAACCCCAAGATACTTGAACTTCTCTACCTGCTTCAGTGTCGCTCCATTCACTTGTAATACGCACTGATCAGGGTTTCTTGAAAGATGAAGAACCTCAGTTTTGGCCGTGCTTATTTTCATTCCGGCGGTGTTGCATGCATCTGCAAAGCTATTTAATGCGCGCTGGAGGCCAGATTCTGTGGAAGAAAGCAGAACCAAATCATCTGCGAATAGCAGACGACTAATTTTGCAATTTCCAATCGTGGCACACTCATCAGCTTGGCTGCATTTGTCGATCCAATTCATGTAAACAATGAAAAGGAGAGGTGACAAAACGCACCCTTGCCGGAGTCCAACGCCCACATGGAACGGCTTTGATTGCTTGCCATTTACCCGAACACAAACCTCCGGTCTGCAGTAGAATGACTTAATAGCGCGTAACAATTGACCACGAACGCCATACTCCTGCAAAACCTTCCAAAGTTTATCTCGAGGAACTCGGTCATATGCTTTTTCAAGATCGACAAAGCATGCAAAGAGATCTTTGCCATACTCCCAAGATTTCTCGAAGATTTGCTTCAGAGTGAAGATTTGGTCCGTGGTGCTGCGACCCGGACGAAAACCGCACTGACCATCTTCCAGTTTTGATTCCACTATTTCTCGGCATTTCCTTTCAAGGCATTTGGCATATACTTTCCCCGGCAAACTAAGGAGTGATATCCCTCTGTAGTTTCTACATTGCTTGCGATCTCCTTTCTTGAATATCGGAATAATCACACCTGTTTGCCAATCTCTGGGAGTTTTGCCAAACTTCCACGCAACTTGACACACTCTCGTTAACCAGAGAATTCCTTCTCCAGTCAGCGCTTTCAACATCTCGGGTCTGATTTCATCTTCACCAGCAGCTTTTCCAGATTTTATCCCTTTAATTGCAGTTGCCACTTCTGCTGCAGTGAAAACTTCGTCCTCCCCTAGATGTGTCACTTCGTGTGTGTCTCGAGTCGATGCCTTTACAGGATTCAAAAGATCTTCAAAGTATTCTCTCCATCGTGAAAGGATTTCATTCTCATCCGTTAGAATGTTACCGTCAGAATCCTTGATGGAGTACGTGATACTCGATCTTTTGCCACGTAAACGGCGGATGGTTTGCCAAAATACTTTGTTTGCCGAAAAATAGTTGGAATCCAAACGACGACCAAACTCTTTCCATGACTTCTCCTTGTATTTCTTTACTGCCAAAGTTGCCGCTTTTCGCGCCTCAGAGTACCGGGATTGCAAATCAGATGACGACCTGTCTTGTAGCCAGGCCTTGAACGCATCTTTCTTTGCTCGAATAGCTTCTTTAACCTCTTGGTTCCACCAAGGTGTTCTTTTCTCACTATCGCCCGCCACTCTAAGCCGTTTTGGCCCACAACTTTCAGCAGCTGATGAAATGATTGCTGATCTGAACAGCAGCCATTCCCTCTCGATGTCCTCGGATACATCAGGAAGTTGTCTGAACTTAGATGATATACTGGATGCAAACTGTTTTCTTACTTCTTTGTCCTCCAAAGCCTCCCATTTGATCCGGTCAGTCACAGACGACCTGTTGGATGTCTTGTTTGGCCAAGGTTTCGAAAGTCGTAAGGAACATACTACCAGATGGTGATCAGTTGACAATTCAGCACCTCGCTTCACTCGAACGTCCAGCACATCAGAAAACAAATCTGACGAAACTATGCAAAAATCTATCAAAGATTTTTGATCCATACTAGGTCGATACCATGTATACTTGTGAACCTCTCTGTGCTGGAAAAAGGTATTCATGATGCGGAGTCCGTTGCTACAACAGAGCTGCAATAAATACCTTCCGTTCTCATTCAGTCCAGTGACTCCATGTTTTCCGATCACACCCTTCCACGTATCTGTGTCTGTTCCAACATGTGCGTTAAAATCCCCCATAAGGACAGTAGATTCAGTAGCTGATACTCGTAGAAGAGCATCATTTACTTCATCCACAAAAGTCTGATATTCACTCGTGGCATTGGGGGCATATACCTGCAATAGGCACAATGACCGATCCAATACCTTAAGCTTCAACATACAGACCCGTGATCCCAAAGGAATCCAATCTGACACACAGTCTGACAAACGGGGGCTTGTGAGAATCCCCACACCCGCTTGTGCAGACATACTAGGATCAGCACCAGAATAGAAGAGTTTCCATCCGCCATCCAGATCCACAGTTCCAGAGCCACGTCGTTTGGTCAAAGAAACTCCGACAATATCGAGATGATACCGCTTTGCTTCCTCAACCAATTCTAGCTCTTTTCCTGTGAGGGTGAGGATATTCCAATTGCCCAACAGCAGTTGGTGATGGTTGACCCGTGAGTGTGCGACATTATCTAGAGTACGAATACTCTGCGCTGCTTCCATTCGCCTCTCCAAACGTGTAGCGGGCACATTGGTGGAGCTGCCACTAGGGCTGGCTGGTGGAGATTGCCACTTATTTTTCGAACGAGCCCCTCTGCCTAAGACTCGAACGCCATAGGGGTTTCGCTGAATGACGACCTGGGAGTCCCTAGGCGCTCCCCTGCCGGACGAGGTTCCACTTGTGAAGGTGGCCCCATTAACGTCGTTCACGTAATTTTCATTATTTGTGCTCATCATGATTTGTTTTGCAGTTTAATCTAACTGCGGAGAGGTTTTATATCAGAGTTGTCCTTCTCCTAGGTTATATGCTTACCACAGCTGATGGGCATAACCAACCCAGGTTTTAAGTTTTCCAACTATTTTGATTTGAACTATACTTCGTCTCGCTTCTACCATTAGACCTATCTGGCATGGGTAACCCTTTCAGGAGAATTGAATCTCCAGGCAGTACAGCTCTGCAGGTCATTGAGGCACATAGACTTTTCCACCTCGTTACGTGATAGTTCATGGAACAGCTATGCATTGTAGGTCTAATTGCCGAGCTATGTTATTCTATGCCTACTGTGCCATAATAAGCCAATTATATGTCATACTATGCCTACTAAGCTACGGTGCCCACTTTGGGCTACTATGCCTGTTGTGCCATAATAAGCCTACTGTACGCCATGCTATGCCTACCAGGGTGCCATGTTATGCCTATAATGTCATACTAAAGCTGCAGCACCTACTGTGGCACACTATGCTTACTAATACTATGCCTATTTTCCATAACAAGCCTCCTGTATGTCATAATCTGCCTGCTAAGGTGTAATGCTATCCCTGCTATAATATACAACGCTGCAGTGCCTACTGTGGGATACTGTGCAATAATAAGCCAACTATGCCTACTGTGCCATAGTAAGCTGCAGTGCCTACTGTGACATGCTATGCTTACTAAGGTGCCATAACAAGTCTACTTCATGTTACACTACGCCTACAATGCCATACTAAGCCTCCTATGACATAGTACTCCTACTAACCTATGGTGCCAAAAGCCCACTACAGTATATTGTTGTTGTGGCACATATTTATCCTCCAGTCACCAGACAGCATCAGACGCTAACTTGTTGGACGATCCGCACATTTTTTTATAGCAGTGACTACTTCGTGATTGGAGAAATCTGCACCTGCTTAAGGAGTTTCCAATGATCCAACGTTCCTGTAGATTTCTTCAAATTCTTGCCCACCGAATCCACTTTGTAGTTTCGTTTTGTGACGTTTATGGAGGTGGAATACAATAATGGAATAGCAGAATAAGCAGAGGGACATACCAAGGAGCTGTTAGCTCAGTGGTAGAGCGTCGGTGTAGTGATCGAAAGATTACTGCCTGCTGGTACGATTCCCGGACTGGTAATGCGTTATTGCGTACCTTGGGAAAGAAACTAAAGACTTATTTCCCATCGGGGGTAGAGAAATCTACCCGTTGTGGTGGTCCAACCTGACGATACTTGCTAATAGAACACAAAGGTGCTTTATAGCAGGCTGTTGCAGGGTGCTTGGGTTCGTGCGTATGGATGAATGAACAAGACTTAATTTTAATAGATAAACCAAAGTTTAGTCCTAGAAACGTTCAAAAGATCAGCCCAAATTTGGTCATGGAAACGCAATACAATCGCACGACTTACAAAACCAGTGGAGCATGAATCCAACTGATTCAAAAGAGATGTTTGACCGATCGGTATTGTCGAGTGGATAGAGCGTCTGCTACTGATGCGGTAGACACGGGTTCGATTCCCGGTCGGGTCAAACCAATGACTATAAAAATTGGTATACACACACACAGCTTCCCTGCTTGACGTTCAGCACTTAAAGGGACAGTGTGAAGCTTCCATTGTGTGTGGTAGACAGATGGGCAGGTGGCAGTTTAACTCGAAGACCGAAAGGTCCCTTCGCTGTCTCCTGGCCAAGGCAACTTGGTGAATAAAATGTAATTACAATAATTACCATTACAATAATTGACAACGTTGGCCAAAGCATATAGATCATTATATAGCACACGTCCAGAGATGGGCAAAATCACCACCTTTTGGTGATCTTGAAGATCAAGATCAGATCATCAAAAAAATGTGATCTTGAAAATCAAAGATCCGATCACCCAAACACTATGATCTTGAAGATCAAGATCACTTTACTTTTAGTACTCAAAGAGAAGTAGTGGTGATGATGGGGGGAGGGGTAAACTATAAATGTTAAATGCTGTATCAGTATTGACCATCAATGGGCAATTGTAGAGCTGATTTCGCTAATAACGTAAGACATTTGACACTCACAAACTTTTTGTAGATATTTTACTGGTTTAAATAATCATAAAAACCCTTTTAGATTACTTTTGCTAGTTGTATAACTTTTATATAACAATAACAAAATTCAAGAACAAAATCAAATCAAAAGCATCAAATCTTCTTTATACTCGCGTAAATACCCTTTATGGGTTAGTTTTCGGGGCCTATCTCCGCTTCAAAGCGCCACGGAAACACAATTTAACGTCGCAACAGTGGCAAGCCATTGGCAACTTGTGTTAGATTTGATCGGCACGGGAATCGAACCCAGTCTCCCACACAAGAGTCGCCCTTGAAGCCAGATGCGTCTGCCACTCGGCCATTCCGCCGGTCAAAAACAAAATCCTATTTCATGACATTGTATATTTTATGTCATTGACATCGTAGATCTTAGACAGTAAACAAAAAGAATAATTTTTTTTAGACTCCAAAGCGCTCCTCCCATTATACTCCATTCCGTTTCGGAGCCATGAAATAGCTTCAGAATATCACATAACCTGGCCTCGGCGATGCTTACCCTACGCAACATTTAAAAATGAAAGTGATCTTGATCTTCAAGATCAAGATCACTCAAAAAATGTGATCCTGAAGATCAAGATTGTGCCCATCTCTGCACACGTCACAAATGAAAAATAGAAGTTGAAAATTTGAAACCTAACAGTCTATTTTGCCAGCAATCGGTATCACCAAGGGTGCATTATTTATATATAACTATGCTTAAATAAGACTCCCTTAATGATCTCTTTTGCGGGCAAAACAGACTGTAAAGTCATACAATTTTAACTTTTAATTTTTACCCACAACATGTACGGTGTTATGGTACGAAGTTCAATATAGTACATATTTAATTCATCGTATGATAAAAATTCTAAAATTAGTGTTTGCGGAAAGCTTAAAAAAAATCATTTCCAAGAAAATGCTGGAAACTATGAAAGCTTCAAGGTCTTAGCTGTTTTCATTGTTAGATCTTCTTGACAATGTTACCACACTTAAACGTAACCAGAAATGAATGGAAAATTATCTGGTTTCATTCTGCGTGGAAAACTTAAAAGAGCATTGTCCTAGGCCGACGTTAATCGCTCAGGAGCCATGGAGTGTTTGTTAAAGACATTGTGTGCTAAAATTATCCAAACAAAATAAGAAAAATTTTTCGTAATCTATACCGCGTGATCTGTGCGTGCGACGATTAGTGTTTTTAAATGTCAAAACCTCAAGAGCAACGCAAGCTTCAAATTCCTGACATGCAAAACCAGTCTTGGATGAAAACTTTGTTGAATAAATACAAAGAAACTGCATTCAAGCGCATATAAATGCTCAATTTTAAGCTAAAAACATCTTCGTACATTACATCATGACTCAATGCAACGTTTATTTTTAACCTATAAAGTTGTTTTGGCTGCAAACTATAAACATATTATTGGGGCATAGGCTGCATTAATAGAGTATTTTACTCGTATCGCACTACTGTTTCATGATATTCAGCTTTCGTGTCGTCATGAGATGAAATTTCGGTACGTTTGCTGAAAAAAAAAAACTGTGGGTAACGGAATTGGTCCGATAAAACCAGGTATAATTTTGTTAAAAACTGGTGGGCTAAACCCTCCAAAAAGGTTATTTCAAAATCAGATGGTGCAGATGGATCAAATTAAACCTGGATTCAGCAACGAAGCCCGTTACAGCTAAAATACATTAGTTATTTCAAAGTAAAATTATCTATTTTGACATTTTTTGCGCTGAAAAGTGGTCATTACTGTCTTAGTTTGGAAAAATACAATAAAAGCAATTCTTTCACTAAACGTCTCTCTATTATTCTTTTATTGTTAATGGCTTTGAACATGGTTTTGGGTCGAATTATTATTTCCTTTTTTATGTTAATTTTCATTCTTTTTTTTAGCCATGCAAATAATTGATTAAGGTTTAAGAAGAAAAAAACTGAAACATGAAAATAAAATTAGAACTTATACAACAACGGAGAGTCAAGTTTAAAGATTACAGAGCTTGTTAGTCTTCAGACAGGGTTTGGTTCATTAGAACATTCTATCAAGTTTTCTTTATAACTTCTGCTCCAACGTCAGCATGCCCATTGCCCAAACTCGAATGCTTTCCTTAAACAAATTCTACTTCTAACCCAAACCCTAATCTTAACCCTTTCAAATGCAAGCGCAATACTTGCACATGAAAAGTCCTTAATTTCCTTATGTCAATACTTTAACGTTTCCATTTAATAGTATTTTCTAGTAAAAATAATCATTTCCAAAAACTGCCATAACAAAATTCAACTACAAAAACAAAATATAAAACTTACTGCACTGTGATTGGCTAAACTTTAACAGTGAACTGACTGTTATAAGTTCAGAGCACGATACTTTTCGATCGTTTTTATGATTTAATTAAAGAGATATCGAACAGCTGTTCGTCTTTGAAACGGAAGGTCGAACGTTCAAATCTGGGGCGGGTCAAATCGGACACATTTGTGCCGACAGCTTGCTAGTCGCTACCGCTGCGGCATTTCTTTACAAGGAGCTGTGTTGCTCACTGGCGCAATGACATGAAGGTGGGTCTGCAAAATCCGCTGCACGCCCGGAGTAATACAGCGAGTACAATGAAAGAAAAGAAATAGCAGCTGTCTGCATGAAGTGCTTATTAGTCTAGAGTTGCTGCCCCGCAACACTCACGAAAAAGCGGGCAAAAAAATTGACCAAATATGTTCGTACCAATCGAGCCATAATTACCATATAACACAAAGACACTGTGCCGTGTTGGCCCCGCGCTTGGATGGTAATTGCAACAAATACCTAGCAAAGACCTTTTTTGTTCTGCACCTTTATTTGGCTGGAAAATGCAGCGAAAATACGGCGGAAACCTTTGGCTTCGGAGGTTTCATCTTTTCGGAGTTAAAATGCCTCTGGATCCGCGCAATAAAACTCCGGTCCTGATGCCAACAAATCTAATCCATAGATAGTCTTTCGTATACGCAGAAAAATCGTAAGTAATAAACGACAACTCATCAACGTGCTTTTGGTTGGATGGTTCAGGTTATAATCTCACGTCAGATGTTTCTGCAGTATGAGTTGGGTGATTTGGACTAGCAATGTTTCGAAATCTCTATAGCTTTTTTTCAATTAAAAATATTCAAAATTTTTCTCAATTAGTCCAGTCTTTCAGAGAAAATAATTTAAAATGAAATCATTGCCTTATAACTAAACAAACATGGAAATAAAAGATGGTAAACTTCTAGAAGTGCATAATAGAAATTACCGGTTGCATAATTTACCGGTTGAGTTAGCCTAGTTCAGGGATCAAAATTCTTTGCATTGTGTCGACTCCTCTTCACACTGATGATGAAGTCAGTTGACTTCGAAACACGGGAATGCTCCCGAGATAGGGAGCTCCGCCTCACCTGCGTCACTAGGGGTTGAAATGATTACCCATTTCGACGCGGAGACAACATTAAGGTGTTGTCAAATGAAGTAGGATTGTAAGACGTGATGTCTCTGTGAACTATTAAATTAGTTCTGCCTATTTCACTTCAGGAATAATATAATAGAAATTGTTTGATAACAAATAGCAACTACCAATCTGCTGACAGGGAAGAGAGTTAACAAAGTGATAAATAGCCTGCTAAGTTTCAAATTCAGAAGCTGTTTTTATTCAGCAACAGCAAGTATATATTCGTGACTTAGAATAATAATGAGGCAAAATGATATTAGCTGGGAAATCTCTCTTTTGATGAAAAAAAAATGGACTTTTGCGTGGGGTTCTAGTGGGTTGAACTACTTTTGCAGCAAAAGGTAGAGGAAATGGATGATATGGGGGACAGTTACAAAACAGAGTAGGAGAGAAATTAATCTTTTCGGTACTAATCTGTTTTCAAAAAAACTTGATCAGTGTAGAGCCAAAACAGTACCATAAAATACTACTAAATCAAATCAAAGTCTTTTATTCTACTTGCAATATTGCACCAAAGCGTGTGACGAGATTGCGGGACCCAACTCCGCTCCCTTACGCCTGTAGGCAACACAGCTCAATTCGAAGAATTTTCGGTACGATGGCGAACGGTTGGCAACTTTCAGTCTAATTTGGCCGTCCCGAGATTTGAACCTCAGACCTTTCGTTCCATACCCGAACGCGTTACTGGAAACTGAAACGTGACGTATAGTTCCATGTAGGAATTCAGCTTCTTGCATTGAATTTTTGCCTAAAAATAAGGTAAAGATCAAAAAAGATCTTCAACCAGTTTTAACCATCAATTTTGCAGAAATCAGTCTGTTTCCGGCCTAAGTTATAAAGCAAAGTGCAAAAAAAACGAGATTTGCACAATTTTGATTGATTGGCCTGTAAAGTATGCAAAATCGCAAGTTTTTGGTGCTTTTGAGGCCGATTTTTGCTGAAAAAATGAAAACAACCCCCCCAAAGGAATTTGAGTGCCGAAGTTGCGAAGTAGATGCCGTGATTCGACCTGAAAAAGCGTTTGAATTTCCGATTTTGGCCGAAAAGTTCGTTTCAATTTCGGCGAAGACCTTTTTTTTTTGGAGATCACCTGTTTTTGGGCAGAAAAACCGTTTGAATTTCCGATTGTATCGAAATTTATGGGTCGAAACAATGAAATTTCGGGTCAAGGTCGCTTGCGGTTGTCTCACTCTTTCAAAATAGCCCCCCCCCCTTTTTCAAATCCTGGCTACGCGCCTGGCTATGGCTACATTTAGAGGCTGCTCTAAAGCGACATTAGCATTTGCGCGTTTCGCAAGGGGGGACGTTTTTAAATTTTACTGCATTTTTTCCAATATTTTGATCGAATGTATTGGAAGCTTGTACGTTAGCAAGTAAGGTGTTACTGCGAGAGCTTTTGTTTAAAATGAACTGAGGATACGTTTGTACATTCACAATTTTACGCTGAGTGCAGACCGAAAGGTACTGATTATGCAATTTGAAGCTGCTGAAACTGAACAAAGGTTCCGCTCGCACTCTCACCACTTCATACCCAAGTTGCTTATGATGACCTTAGGGAAGGTGGAGAACTGTGCAAAACGAATAGGGCTGCCTAATCCTTCACCAGTCGCCTTATGTTCATCATTTTTTGCACACGCAACCACGCGTTGCAGTGCATTGCGCAACATATAATTTCCTTGCGTGCTTCATGTAGACAATCAGACATACCCAACAAAGCATCAAAATATTCAAACTTGTGTCTACATTAAGGAATAGCAAGAACTTTCGTAAGCATTAAAAGTGGATGCCTGCCGCTGGGGAAGAAGTTTCAAACGCTGAGCTATTTTTTTGCCTTTAACTATTGCCTTTTCAGAACTTTTGCACAAAAATGTGAAAATAATTAATAAATTGAATATAAATTAAAAATATTGTGCACTACATGTAGCAAGTATATTTGATCATAATTGCTTTAATACTTCAAATAATGTTGCCAACTTCGTTTGCTGTTGTTTCATGTACAGTATAATTAAAAAATGGGGAGGGGAAAACTTCCGCATTTTTTTTTTTTCATTGTTTAAGAAAAAAACTGCTTTTGATATCAATTTAATGTTTTTATGATTTTAGAATTAGGGATTTTTAATAGATTATGTTTAGCGGGGGTTTGGGGCCAAACGCCCTCCTTTAAAACGGCTCTAGATTAATTTGCTTTGCAACATGTAGGAGGAACACAAAACCTAAAAATCTGGCTGTTTTCGCTAGGGAGAAGAGCGTAAAACGCTTTCAACAAACCATAGTTTGTGCGTCGATTTTCTGCAAGAATTTGCAAAGGACTATGGCAATGCGAGTATGTTTTTACTGGTGCAACAACTCTAGAGCAGGATATCCGCATTTGCACATTTCTGAACCTCATCGAGCTTAATTCAGCAAACATTACAAAGGTTTGATTTTCAAACCATCTATTTTGTCGTTAATTCCATCTTGTAAATTTATAACGTGTGGGCTTAGGAAATGTTACCGTTGCTTTTGTCTGCCATGGTGTTTACGAAGCAAATCCATGAAAGAATGTCATCTGCCTCGCTATGTTTCGCTTGAGTTATTCCTTTTAGATAATTTTGTTTTTTTTCTCCCTTGTATTGTTGTTTTTATCTTTAGTTTCACGGTCAAAAGACGATCCGTTTTTTTGTACTTCTGTTTCATTAGCGATAAAACCTGAAAGAGCGAGGAGTTCTTTTTTTTGGCCATTTTCATTTGAGAAATTTTAAGATTCAAGTCAGAAATTTTGATCAACTGTTTAAACAATTTGTAAAGAAGTTAAAGATAGCGAAGTTTAAAAAATTTGGGCACTAAATCTCAAGGTTGGCAATTCGATTCTTCCCTCGTTGCTAATTCTAAAAAATTACTACTTTATTATCCTAAATCTCCAACTTGAAGTCTTTTTAGGCTAGAACGCTACGTGATCAGCAAACACGCCATTAAAACGGCCACGGCTGCAAGCGGTGATTTATGCTTTATTCAATATCGTTTGTTCTATGTTTTTATTAATTTTGGATGGTAATTTTTTTTAAATAATATCCTAGCAAAAAAATAAAATTTGAGGAACATAAAACATGAACGCAAACTAAGTGTTTAGACTTTAGAGAATGCAACCGCAGAATCAAAAGTGGCAGAGACGAGGAACTTAGTTTTAATGCTGGCAGAAAAACTGAGTAATCAAATTTTATCAGGAAGGAAAGAGGCCAAATATATTTTGGAAAGAAGGAAGTCAAATTTCATTTTTTTCAAAAAAAAATCAATTTTTTCATTTTGAAAGAAAAAGTTCATTTTTTAAATAAGGATTAAAATATTATCAAAATCAAGAGGGGCTTAATTTTTTCCAATACTCCACGGACACATTTTCGAATGACAACTATACGCGATAAAGCAAATCACGTGATTAGCTTCCTACGCCATTCTAAAGGTCTTGAAACTAAACGAACTCTATCAATTCGAGGAAGGTAAAATCATGAATACCACAAGCAACCTCCATGTATTCTACTCAAAGTCCAACGTCAGACATTACCGCCCGACCCGCTGCTCCACCTCTCTCATGTATACTATCCCATTACTACCATTCTTACACCAAGGTGTTAAAACTTGGAACTCTATTCCACGCGACATCAAAATGTCCTCATTTCTAAGTTTAAATCTGATTCCAAGCAGTTTTTTAAAAGACATCGAACGAGAATTTTTACAAGAATTGACTCATCTAATCTCTCTCAAAGCGATAACTTCAATTAGACCGGAAGTTCTTAATTATGAGCAACAAGGTGCATCGTCGGGGGTTGTTTGACTAGATGACCGTAACAGGTCCCTTCCAGTTTCCGGTCGTGAAAAAAGTAAAATTTTGTTTTGCTATCGTAAACTTTTATTTTTTATTTTTTGTTTATTTATTTATTCACCACGATACAGTTTAGCATTCGATAACTAAAGAAAAAAAAAAGTAACTGAAAGCACAAGGCTAAGGCCTATGCTGCTATGGTACACAACAAAGCATTGATATGTATACCGTGGTGAGGTGGCAGCAAAACTACCATGCGGTCCACCTGTCTACTTTCACCACTATTAGTTTACTTAATGCAATCTTCAGACTAAAAATAAGCAACGAAATGAAATGTAAAAGCATAATACGCACATACAAAAATACTGCCCATCAAAAAGAAATCCATAGAATGTAGTATTTTGTTAGACGAGAATTATTGTCAATTTTCTCTATCTTAAACAAAAGCTTACTAACTTACTTATATTCGAGATTAGATATTTTTTATATTTTTTTTGGCAAGCAATGGAAAAATTTGTTCTGATTTTTTGCCTAATACAGTATTACTTCTTTTGATGAAGAAATTTGTCAATGAGTTTCGTGTGTATTAGTTTTTTCATGTAGTGTGTCACTTATAGCATTTGGTAGAGACAAATAATAAATCGAACTTGAACGCTGCGAGCAAAAGTTTTATCGCTACAAAAATCTTTTGTTTGACCAATTGCAAATAATAAAAGCAATTTATACGAGAACTGTCAATCAAACTATGATTGCCTTGTATGATTTCATATTTGCTAAACGCACGTAAAAGGCAACCAATATTTAATTGACAGCTTTGGTCTTTCATTCTATTCTACTCCATTTGCTTACTTACACCTTTACAATGGAGTGCCAAACGAGCGGAGCGAAGGTTTGCGCGGGCAACCATCAAGATTAAAGTATAATTTATGCGGCAATTTTGGTAAAAAAAAACAGTAATGACCAAAAAAATGTCTGCAACAACTCCTCTGGTCTGAAGTAAAAGACCTTCAGTGTGTTCACCGGGCAGTGAGCTGATTAGCAGAGGTGGAGTCCTTAAAGGACGTTCGTGGCCTCGAGGACGTTTTCAAGAAAACAATTTGAAGTTCTTGGTCTTGGCCTCGAAGATCAAGTCCTTGGCCTTGGCCTCAAAGTTCTCGAAAATGCTTATCTACGGCTGCGGACAGCACTATTTTTTGACTTGTTGAAACTGGGCCAAGGTCATGAGCAATTATGTTTTGTCTTGGAGCACACCACAGAACATGAGAACAAAATTTTTGAAGAGCTTTTTTTTGGAGAACGCTTGATATTTGTGGAAAATTTGCGAATTTCTTGAGCGAAGATCTTTTTTTTGGAGAACGCTTCCGCGTTGTGTCCTTGGTCATTGGCCCTGGCCTCGAGAGGGTCTGTCCTCGGAAGGTGTGGCCTTGGCCTTTGCCTTGGATTTTTTTGTGTCCTTGGCTTGGCCTCGAGCCTTGTGTCCTCGACTCCACCACCTCTGCTGATTAGATCTCGTTGGGTTCGTTCTTTCGCAATTGCTGCAAGAATTTTGGTGGCGAGTCAAAATTGAAAATTGAGATGCAAGCTAGATAAAAGTTTTCTGTGGGCTGCAAATGGCCAGAGTTTGGACACCCCTTACGTAAACAAACACAGGTGTCCAGTTAATTAACGATAAATTGAGTTTTTGTTTAATCGTTTACGCGTTATCTGGCCTAAAGGCTAACAGCGCGGAAGCCTACGGAAGAGACATCAGAACGGCGACTACGTAAAAAAAGCAATGCGAAAAAGCTGTCTTACCACAGGAATGAAACAGAAGCCTTTAGATAACCGGTCCACTGCTCTACCGCTTGAGCCAGATAGGATGTCTTCTCGCATGCCTAATTTAGGCTATTCAAACCCAGCAGCTTGCTTGTCCTATGATTTTAATAATAATTTGATTAGGCCTTATATCACGTAAACGATTTAACTCTGGCCCCGCAAACGCGAAAACATCACAATTAAATTATTAAATTGTGTTTTACCTAAAAGGGTGCTCTGCTCAATCCTGTAATAACGCCTATTTAATTTGCTGTTGTTTTCATATAAACGCAGAAATATAGTGTAGAATACAAATACAAAATGCTGCAGCAAGTATTGTGTTTGCTGGGAATCATTCTAGCTGGTAAGTATCGGTATACATTTTATTGTATATATTACGCCAGCTACACAAAAGCTGTGCACTGTTAGAATTTATCTTTCCAATTTCAGCATTTGCAAGTTGGGGGTGTCTACTTCACCAAAAATTTTTAAAAGAGAATAAAATGAAGATGAGGAATATTCGTTCGCGCATTTTTATTTTTTTAATGGTTAAGACTAGATTTTTGGGTCACTTTTAAAATAAGGATTTAAGTTTGAGTTAATAGATTTTGGTGAGAATTACTAAAAAAGTACTTTTAGTAAATAAAAATTTCCGGTGAAATGGTCTCTTTCTTGTTTGTTTTTGATTATTCTATTGCATGTTATGGCGCCTTGTTTAAGATGGTAAATCGTCGGGCTAGTGATCGAAAGGTTACTGACTCCCGGTTTGATTCCTGAACCGGTCCTAGGTCGTTGTGTGCACTTGACGCTTATTTCCCAATGAGGCCAAGTAGTATACCTGTTGTGGTGGCCCAACCTGACGAAAGACTTCCAGACAGAACCCAAAACGTTTGCACTGTTATGTTGACTTCGTTACTTAGACAGATGCAGAATGTCTTGCTTTATACGCATGAAACAAATAAACCCTAATGTTTTATACCTCGGCCTCGTTATAGAGGGTATTCACTCGTCCATCTCTAGCGGCAATAAGCAGTGACAAATTAGGGTTATAGGAGCCAGCGAAACAACATCAAAGTGGGCCATTTTTGGGCCAAAATATGACAAAAATCAAAAATATAGTCTCAATATTGGTTATTTACTCCGATAATCGCAATGCATACTCGAACTAACCGTTTGGTATCTTCCAATTTAGATCTCTGTGCACCATTCTACCAAACTAAAAAATTGCAAAGATTCTTTAAAGGTCAGGGAGTTTGCATTAGGAATTTCTTTCCACAAGCAAGGCCTACGAGAGGAGTCCAGACTGTATATCGTACCAGGACCTCGTGGGGCTTGGAAGATGCTAGCAGTTCATGCGTTATGTGTTTTTTAAAACTTCATAATAAGGTTGTACCCGTGGTGACTATTCAACAATTATGTTCTATTTTCAGTTCAACCAACCATAGCAAGTTACGACTATGAAGGTAAGAAAAAATTTTAGTTTTTTGATTTTATAGCGCTGCAATGACGTTTGAAGCCACAAGCTTCTTTTTACAAGAGAGATCAAGAGTTTAGCGGTGGGAGCCAATTCAACACAATATCCGATTTGAAACAAACGAACAAGAAACCGTAACATTAGGAAATCCATCCAAGCTGAGTGGGGTGCAGTAATGACGTATCGAAACAAAAATTGAAAAAGGAACACTACTTAAAATGTACATTACGAAAACAATTGAGCAAACATCAAAGTTCACAGAAGAAATTACTGAAAGTAGACAAAACTGGTATTCTCTTTTTTTTGTCTGCTTTTAGTAATACCTTCTTTGAATTTTGATGTTTGTTTGATTGTCTTTGTAATGTACCTTTTAAATGGTGTTACCTTTTCAATTAATGTCGGATTTGATCGGCCCGGGACTAGGACCTTGTCAGACCTTCTGTTCCAGAAACGAACGCACTACCACTCGACCAACTGGCCGATTCCATGTTTTATACTTCTTTGGAATTTGGTGCTTTTTCTTATCTACCATGTAGCAGCAGTTATAACTGTAATTAAGTGTATTCAGAGCTTAATTTAAATCGTTGAAGAGTTTTGCATGCTTGGTTTTAGTAGTTACTGTCAGGCCCGGCGCCACGGGGGGGCATTCCGGGGCTGTGCCCCCCCAAATGACTGCTAATGCCCCTCCAAACGAAAATTGTGCCCCCCCAAGCAAGGACTGTGCCCCAAAGAAATTAACAGGATCGGGGCTACTGGAGTGCAAATCGAGGCCCAAAGTGGTGTTTGCCACCCGTATTTTCGTAAATTTCGAGGACTCAAACCGGATTTCATAAAATTTTTGGAATAAAAACCTTTTTTTTGGAGATCATTTGTTTTCGGCCGGAATAAGTGTCTGAATTGCTGATTTTGCCGGAAAAGCACTCTAAATTTCAGCGAAGACCTTTCTTTTTTGGTCATCACCTTGTTCGTTTGATCCAGACTGGGATAAATTTCTCGTGCCCCCGGGCCCTCTCGAATTCACATAAATAAACTTCTCGTGCTCCCCAAAATTTTTTTCTGCCCCCCCAGTCACGCTATCCTGGCGCCGGGCCTGGTTACTGTTCTCATCTGATGGCTTTTTCCTAGAAAGCCAAAAACTCAGGCTTGAATACGTCAAAACATATCGCAATCAAAATATCGTTAATGTTGAATAACGTCGTCAATCAAAATTATATTTATCATGCAGTTTTGTTCGCAGTTTAAAGTTTATTTTAGTACCTATTTTACAATGTTTAAAACTTATTTTAAAGCTTACTTTACAATGCAAAGTTTGCGGCTAAAACACAACAAAGTTTGATTTCAAGTCAACTTCAGTGCTCTTTATTCAGAAAAATCAATTTTGAATTCAAATATGTAATCAAATAGATTTGAAGTTCTCAATAAAGTTGAACTACAATTTTAGTTCATATTCTTGCTAGTAGAAAAAGTCTGGAAATCTTCATTTCATTAAGCTTAATAACATAATATATCTGACCCGGCTGCAATAAGGCAAATCCTAGTTCTCATGTAAATCCTTTAAATAGATTTATCTCAAGCTTGTGGAAAATTGAATTCTGTTTATTTTTATCTTTATTTAATATGGCCTTTTTGTTTTCAAAAGCAATAATAAATAGCGTTATGTTTAATCACAAAGTAAAATATGTTTTTATAAGAAGCTAGGCAGTATCAATTTGGAGCAAGCCGTAGCTGTTTTCTTCCCTTTGAATAGGGGAGTAAAATATTTTATGAATATTTGAATAAATAACAATCCATGCATCCGCTTAATATGCTGTAGAAACGCAATTAAATTCATTCCACCAACTTTATGATACACAAATCCACTCTTTTATAAGTAGCTAGGTCGCTTATTCTTGCAAATTTTTTCCAAAGCAAAAACTAACTTTTACTCTTTTGTGCAGGCTTCTTCAGCAGTGACTCCCATTCAAAAAATGCTATTAATAAATGCCAGAAAATGGCGTGAAAAAATTCAAGTTCCTAACCATCTAAAACATAAAGCTGGAGCTCACTCAGACATTAAAACAGATTTTAGACAGCGAACAAAACTACATCACAAACGAATTTTTCAAGGTGGCTGACGACCTATTCAACAACATTAAAGAAGGACTAAAGGCAAAATCAATGGGGTTATCTAAAGTAAGGCCGATCGCATAAGACTAGATTGCTGTTGACTCCATCCTTTTTGATCCAACCGTCCCAAAGATATTCTACTTCAAACACGATGTAGGGGTCTCTGGTCCAGAGATGGAAGTCGGGTCGGGCCGGGTTTCGGGCCTAACTTTCCAAAGAAAAATCGGGCTCAGTCGGGCTCAATCGAGGGCGCACTAGCTAATAATTTTTTTTCATTCGGACATATTTCTCAAAGCTATCCAAAGTTGCTAGAAAATTGCTGGCAGCGCAGTGCTCTAGCGCTCAGTCGGAACGCGACTTTTCCTCCATCGGACTGTCAATAACAGAAAGGTGGACATTGCTATCTCCAGAAACCGTGGAGGCAATAGAACTACTGAACTCTGCTTACAACTGATTTATTTATTTGTGTGTTTTTGTTTTATTTCTTTCTAAACAATAAAACTGATTTGCAGCACATTAACATCCAAATATCTAGCATAGCCTACTTAATGAACAGGAAAAACTACTGTTGGGCCGAATCGAACTTCCTTATGAGGCCTCGGTTTCGGGTCAGGTTCGAGCTTACTTCTTCGGGTTCTGGTAGGGTTCGGGCTGAACCAACTCGGCCCGATTCCATCTCTGCTCTAGTCAGTCAAATGTTATATTTTTTGTTGGCAATTCCTGGCGTTGATAGCCTTAGCGTCGTAGCTACGCCATCCTAGTTCTAACCTAAAGCAACGCTGCTACTAGGCTACTGCATTAGTTCGTTTTGCTCCGCACTAATCAATTCGATCCCGTCAGCACAACATATCCGAGTTGGAAAAAAGAGTACAGTGTACGGTACCCTAGATAAAAACGCCCAAGAACAAGCGAAGTAAGGCCAGTAGAGAAGTAGGCCATTGTTTGCGACTTAGCTGAAAAAGTTTATTTTAGGGTCACAAAATACTGTAAGCAAATACAATAGACTTACTCAGAAACTGTTAGTCTTATTATCAGATATGAGTTTGTACTGCACTTTGTAGCTTAACAGCAGAGGTGGAGTCGAGGACACAAGGCTCGAGGCCAAAGCCAAGGACACAAAAAAATTTCGAGGCCAAGGACCAAGGACACAGACGCAAATGTTCTCCAAAAAAAAAAGGTCTTCAAAAATTTTTTTCAGGCGAAAAAAGTCTTCAAAAATTTTTATTCAGGCGATCTTTAGTTGAGGAAACCAAAAGAAAGGTCTTTGCAGATTTTCCGCAAGGTTTCTGGCGTTTTCCAACGAAATTTCAACGGTTCAAAAATAGTGCTGTCCTCGAGCCGAGGCCCAGGCAATTTTTGAGAACTTAAGGCTTCGAGGCCAAGGCCAGGGTTGGAAATATCGACTTGAAATCGATATCGTTAATCGTTACTTTTTGGTTAGCGAATGCAAAAATTCTTTACTGTTTAGTTTCATCATCGAATGTGCCTTTTCCTTACTTTTTTGCCTGATAAGTCTATAATAAATAATATTTTTTTTCAAGTTAAGCAAAATTTTTTGGAAACACGTAAATCATTTTTTCGCGTACTGCGGTTTTATTGTGAAAGTAATTTTAATTTTACTTCAATTAATGTATGCATTAGTTCAAAATTTTGCATCGAAATCATTTTTTACTTTATTTCAAGTTATACAAACACAAAAATGAACTTGTAGCCACTGGTAGCAGTGCAGAGTGTTGCAGTAAGCCTAGTCAAGTAGTACTGTTAGGTGTCAGTTCCTATATTCTTTGCAATGTGCCGTCGTGCCGAGTATCAGATGATATTGTTAGGCACACATTGGAAAAGAGAAAAGTTCAAATAATTATCATTGCTATTGATATTTGCAGTAGTCATATAGTACAGTCACAGTGCAGTGGCACCGGTAGCTGGTAGGCTAGGGACTGCTTCAAGTAGTGTGATGGCTTAAGCCTAGTGGTTCGAAAGTTGGTCTCACAGTCCGTAGACCTGGATTTGATTCCCTTGTCGAGCCATACCAATACACTTTAAAAAATGGTATTTACAGCTTTCCTGCTTGGTGCTCGACGCGTGAAGGGATGGTGTGAAGCTTTACTGGTGTAGTAGACAGGTGACAACGACTCTAAGACCCTACGGTCATTTTGCTGCTTCCTGGCCAAGGCCAATCTGTGAATAACTATGCAAAATTTCATAGCTGGGCAAGTTGGTGCAAAACGTTTGCTTTGTTAACCACTAGTCCGTTAACAAACTTCACACCTCTGTTAACGTTAATTTGTTATTTTCAGCTTTAATTAACGGAAGTTAATAAAGTCCGTTAATTCGTTAACATTTTGTTGTAATTTACATATCTTTTGATTCACTTGCTTCTAGAACACGTATTGACGCTGCTGAGCTGATTGTAAGGTAACATGTATTGCTATGGTGGTCTTTTTGTGCTTTGAAACTTACATTTTACAGTCCAATCCAATTTCAAGATAAAAATAAAATCAAATGCACTTACGAAGCTGCGATCGGAAAGCTTTGGAAATTGTGAACAGCGATAATTAATAGACCTATGAGGCTGCAGCTTATTATTTGCCTCAAAAAATAGCTCCTATCTTCACTCTCTTCTATAAAACTCGAGCTAATAAGCAACAAGTGTTACTAGTGCAAACTGGTTTGTACCGGTACGATGAATGAATTGTGCAAGATATTAACGATAAAAACCTTAACGGAAGTTGACAGAACTAAACGGAAGTTAATTTAGTCCGTTAACAGAACTTAACGGAAGTTAATTTAGTCCGTTAACATGAAAAAACTTTTTAACGGATTAACGAGTTAATGAAAAAGTTAGCTTCGTTATTAACGGACTAGTGCCCATCTATGCAAAAATTGTAAGGCAATGGCTTCTAACAGCTTACAGCTAGGCCTGGAATGTCAAGCAGGAAAGTTACGAATACCAATTTTTGAAGTTTTTGCAAGACTCTCTACCAGGTAGTCAGGTAGCCTATTGACGTAGTAGTAGTAGTAGTGAACCCAAGTCATCAGTCTGCCGCGAGGCAGATGCTATAACCACTGCTTATCTCAACATGAACATGGTTGAGGTGGCACGCACATGTGTAGGCCATCCCAGTTGTATTCATTTGGCTGTGGCTTACTGGTATTTTACTAGTCATTATCAAATGCTATTGTTTGCCGAGTAGCCTACAGGTACGCTTAACATTCACATTTTCTATAAATCCTTTACGTTCTAATACCAAGTTTTGTAGCCTTTAGGTAGCCAATTATTTTATTAAAGCTTAGGCTATTAAATAACCTAGTGCCATACCGGTACTATAATAGCCTAGTAAGTAAGAAATTTTTGAACCTATTGGCCTAGACAAGTGACAGCGAATAATTATGGAAAGTGAAGCCCAGGTTTCTTTACCAGTGGCAGTGATAATTAATGACAGTTCTGGGGATAATTCTGATACGGAAATTACTGGCAATGCTGGAACCAGCACTGTGATTGAATATGCATGCATTGAATTGAACATACATGTATTGAAATGCAATGAATTGAATACATGCATCGCACTAAATATACATGCATTGCAGTGCAATATCACTTGCATACAGACTGGTGTGCCGAAACAAGGGGCGATGTGGGTATATCCTCCCCAATAATTTGACTATGGTCTGCATCTGAGCGCTGGATGGTTTTTGGACATTTTTTTTGGCCATCACTTGACTTCGGGTAAAAAAGCTCTTCAATTTTTGGTGGCAACCTTTTATTTATTTTTATTTTTTAATTTTTGGTTTTCATTTGATTTTGGGGACAATAACTCTTCAATTTTTGGTTAAGATCGTTCTTTTCGTCTTCACTTGATTTGCTTACGTGAAAAAAATACTGCTCGAGCTTCATTCCCTCCAATGTTGAAAATAACGAGAAGCTATAGTCATTCAAAACTCACGCAAGCAACCACAATCAAGCATGACGGTACGTCGCTTTAGCCTTGCTTTCGTAAGCGAAAAAACTACTGCCACGTAATTACTACCTCTCAGGCTGACATCGCTACCCCAACCCTAACTGTAGTGCAAGGTTTTCAAGAAAAAAAAGAATGCTCCGAGCATCTCTTTTCCCATTTTTTATTACTTTGTGAACTTCCACTATGCGCGATTGAAATTCGAGCGCAATTTGAACCCGACTGCGATGGTTGGAAGGCGCGTGCGTTAACCACTAGACTACGCCAGGCACAACGTTGAGAAATCAAAATGCCAAATTTAAACCAAATGTATGAAAAAAAGCAATAGAGGGTTACACTTGATTGCGGTTGCTTGCATGAGTTTTGAATTACTAGCTTCTCATTTGAAAATAGGGCAAAATTGGAGTAAAATTGCAAATTATCCCCCAATGCTCAACATAAATTGGCACCATTGCATACAGATATTTACTTTTAGTCATAATGTCAAAATAAGTTAACACTTTTTTTGATTCGATAAAAAGTTATCGATTATTCTTTACTTTTTTTTCATTATCGAAATCGCCTATTCTTTACTATTTTTTTCAAGTATCGAATATCGTTTATTCTTTACTTTTTTATTATCGATTTTGATTTCCAACCCTGGCCAAGGCCAAGGACTCCAAAATATATTGACTTCAAAATAAGTTCAAAATGTGTCCTCGAGGCCAAGGACGTCCTCGAGGACTCCACCTCTGCTTTACAATATAAACTTTATTGGTAGGCTAGGCTATGATTTAGACTGAAATGTATCTGACAGCTTTTATTTTTACTGAGAACGCTATAGGCTACCAAACAGTCAACTCTTTTTACCAGCTCGGATCTATTCTGCTGACGAGATCAAACTAGTTAGTGCGTAGCGAATTCACTCAATGCAGTGCCCTAGTAGCGGCATTGCATTAGATCAGAACTGGAATGGCGTCGCTAACGACACTAAAGGCTATCGACGTCAGGGTTGTCAATAAAAATTATAACATTAGACTGATTAGAGTAGGCCCCTACGTCGTGTTTGAACTAGAATATCCATGGAACGGCTGAATAAAAAAGAATGGAGTCAACGCCAATCTAGTGTAATACGATTGGTCTAACTTTAGATATCCCCATTGATTTTCTCTTTAATCCTCGTTCAATGATATTTTGATTGCAGTGCATGTTTTTGACGATTTAAGCCTGGGTTTGATGTGCTTAGCTTGCTAGGAAAGAGCCACTGCTGGATTAGAACAGCGACTACTTAAACCAAGCATGCAAAACTGCATGACGATTTTAATTAAGCACTGAATCCTTAATTACAGTTTTCACTGCTGTTATATGGTTGATAGGAAAGTACCAAATTCCAAAGAAGTATAAAACATGAAATCGGCCAGTTGGTCGAAAGTTACTGGTTCTGAAAAAAAGTGGATGCTTCGATTTATGCACTTTTGAAAAACGTTAAAACTTAACATTACGATTAAAACATGAGTTTGCTTAAACTAACAACCTCATGGACGCTTTCCGTCACTTAAAAACCGTTTTCTAGCAAAGGCAAAACCGTTTTTAAACACTAAGGCTTTATTAAATTTATATTATGCTATTTTTCACTCGCATCTGCAATATGGTTTAATTACTTGGAGCTCAACTTTTAAAAGTTATTTTAAAAAATTAAGTACTTTACAAATTAAAGCTGTCAAAATCGTTGGAGGAGGTAAATATTATGATCGAGCAACACAATTTTATGCAAAATTGCGCATCCTTAAATTAGTTGATATGGTCTTTTTTGAAAAAGCATTGTTTGTGTTTAAATTTAAAATGAAAATGCTACCAGATCAATTTAACAACTATCTCACTGAAGCGAGTCATGTATACGAAAAGTTTACCAGAGCATCCTACCAAAACAATTGTTTTATTCCTCTTTTAAATACGTCAAAAGCTCAAAGATCTATAAAATATCAAGGTCCTCTGATTTGGAACGCATTGGATGCCGATTTAAAAACATGTAAGACATTGCAATCTTTCAAAGCAAAACTTAAAAACTTACTCTTGCAAAAATATGATCAAGAAACATAAGCTTAAATATTACCACTATTGTTTTTAGTCATTTTTTTACTTTTTTTTTTTTTTCTTTTAACAATAAGAGATTCCTGCTTCTCCCTCTTTCTTCCCTTCTCCTCTCCGCCGCTACTGTTCGTTTGTTGGTGTGTTCTCAAAAAAAAAAAAAAAAAAAGATTAGATATTACTGAACAAAAAGTAAAGCTTCAATTACAATAGGTGGCTGCAGACACAAAGACAAAATCAGTCCCTTCACAGTCTCCTTGTGCCTGTTTTGCTATAATTTTTTACCTTGCTCTGATTAATGCTGAATGCGTGTAATTTATTTTCATTTTGCATTACTGTGTGGGTTTGTGCTGTTTATTTATAACAGGTAACAAAATAAAATAAAGTTCAGTTCAGTTCAAAAAATTGAAGTATGGAAAAAGTTGTTTTTTTTACGTTTATCCAAAAATGTAATTTAATTGCTGTCGTTCCTTAACTAATCAATTATCAATCGAGGATTTTGAAAGCTTAGAATTAACGCACGATTTGCGAGACGGTTCGGAAATAGCATTTTATCTACGAAATATTTTGTTCGTTGACGCTTTTTAGCGAGTGAAAACGACCTTAACTTGCTCGTTAAGTTGTGCTGTAGGGTAACTAGCTCGTTAAGTAGTGCTGTAGGGTGTGACCTGATTTTTTTTAAAACGCCCTTGCTCACAACACTGGCTACTATTATTCAAAACTTAGTACAATTTTCCACATACTGGTGGAAAAGCTCAACCCACTGTCAGTTATTTGGAGGACGGTCATGCGCCATGACTTGGCATATTAGCAGAGACGACCGGGCAGAGAAATGCTTACCCTGTTAACTAACTCGCTGCGCCTATAAAGGTACTGTCGAAATATTTCTAACATTACTCAAAATCTAACCACATTAAATTAGCCTTTAATCAACTACAAAACAAAGCTGAAATTAAACAGAGATGATAATTAATGATAACAATACTGAAACTGGACAAAAATGGTAATTAATACTGTAACAGCAATGCTTAAATTAAATTTCAAAGTCTGCAACATTCGAATACAGTACAGCACTGCTCTATTGATCTGGAAAACAGCACAAACAAAAATTGCGTAATAACTGAACTCGAGCACAAATGGTGGAACAATTCTTATCACAGGTGCGTTTACGCTGTATGAGAAGCAACCAAAATTTGGCGTCTTTGACAATTTGCGAAAGATTTGAACTGGTCGCAAACTTTGCGAGTAGGCGTTAAACTTTACTTAGGCAAAACTGTTGATGAGTGGTTGGCCTATTTTGAACAAGTGACGTAAGCGACCACTCGCGAAGGTTACCAACATTCGCTTCGCTTAGCGTCTTGTGTAAACGCAACTTAAACGAGGATGAAAGGCAAATTCAATGTGGGTATTTAAAATTTGGCCAATCGCATTAGACTAGATTGGCGGTGACTCCATCCTTTTTGATCCAGCCGTTCCAGAGATGCTCTAATTCAAGCGCGACGTAGAGACCGGTAATTGAGTCTAATGTTATAATTTTTATTGGCAACCCTGTTGGTAATAGCCATTGGATCGTGAGCGACGCTATTCCAGTTCCAACCTAAAACAACGCCGCTATTAGGCTCCTGCATTGCGTCGTTTCGCTACGCACTAATCAGTTTAATCTTGTAAGCAGAACAGATCAGAGCTGGTAAAAAGAGAAGACTGTTTGGTAGCTTAACGATTGTAACGATCTCTGTAAATATCAAGCTGTCACGTACATTTCAGTATAAATCATACCTTAGCCTAGCAATAAACTTTTATTACTAGGCTTCCAAGTACAAACTCAAACCTGATAATAAAACTACCAGCATTGTATTTGCTTACAGCATTTTATGACCCTAGAATAAACTTTTCCGACTAAGTTGCAAACAATGGCTTACGGTGCTACTCTATGCAATATGTACCCCTACTTTCACTTGTTCCTAGACGTTTGTTACCCAAGCTACCACACAGTATACTCTTTTCAGCAGCTCTGATCTGTTTTGCTGACAAGATCAAACTGTTTAATCGGTTTACGTGCTTCTGGCCTAAAGGCTACTAGGCTACCAGCCATAGGCGTAGCCAGGATTTTTGATTGTGGGTCCCAAACCACAAATCACATGCAATGACGTCATCAGAAATTTTCGAAAAAGGAACTTTTTGTGGGGCAAAGATATCGTAGAATGGAAGATCTGAAGCCGTAGCCTGATGGCACTTAACCAGGATTTTGATAAAGGGAGAGGGCGAAAACTAATAGTTAAAAAGTGTAAATGTCCAACTTAGGAAACGTGTTGAGTAAACCAGTGTACTTAAACGTATCACAGACGGGAATCTGGGGGTGGAGCCCCCAGCCGCCGGTGGCTATGGGGGTCTGAGGGCAAAGCCCCCAGCCGCTGGGCGATTTTTGTAAGTTTTTGGAAAAAAAGCTATTTAAATTCCATTGGATCACATTTCGCTCAAGTTCAGAGTCATTTTAAAGAACTAGATTTTCAACATTTCTAAGCCAATCGAAAAAATTTAGTTGTTTAATCCTCCTTTCGCAATTAAATCCCAAAACACGTTTAGAATCTTGCATTATGGTGTAAAATTTTAATCGTAAGTGATTTGGTTTATAGGGGAAAGTAAGGCACATTGCCTCCTGCAATACTTTAGCAATAAATAATAATCCTCTCGAAGATTTTTCTTGGAGATTTTTGTCTAGTCATGAAGTTTACCAGTTATAGGAGTACAAGTACGGCCAAAGGGCCCAAGCCCCTTCGCTTGAAATTCAGTAGTTTGTTCAATGAGCATTTCCCGAGCTATTTTTTTTAAAGTATTTTGTGCGGAAAAACTGGCGAGGTGGAGGTGAATCGTTATCGAAAAATGGTACAATAGATGGTCACACTTAATGAACATGTTATTCCCGGGCCGGATTTAAATTGCGCAGTGCCCCTGGCACTTAGGAGATTTTTGCAACATCTTCCTGCCAAATATATATGAAGACCAAAAAAAGTCCTTCTATCTGATGGCAGGGCCCTGGCACTGAGCCATATGGCAAATACGGCGCTAATTATTGTATTAAGCTCGTAAAAGTTTGGATGAGGGCCTGAGGTAGCAACTTTTAAGACAAAAACTCTTCATTTCACACTGGTTATACGTTTAAATTGGTAGGAAAGAATTGAATTAAGGGGGTACGCCGGGCCCCCTGGTCGTCAGTATTATTTGTTGTTAATTACTGTTGTACGCGTGTACTGATGTACGCAAAGATGATAAAACAGACTGAAAATGAAGAAACATTGCTTTTTTGACAAATTTTTGTCATTGGTGGCATTTTGATTAAGGGGGCCCGGGTCCACTCGGCGTCTCCATTGGCTACGCTAATGATTTTGAAACAAGATCGCTCCCCTAATAAGTTCTTTCATAAAAACAAAAAAACATTTAAATCAACATTAAAATAACATTTTTTCAAAACGAGGAGGACTCGAGTCAAGTCACTGGACAGTTTTTTGAAACGTCCAAGAATTGCTTGATATTATTATGACGTGGACATGTGGTACTTATTATTATTGCGTACTTTTGTACGCGTAAATCCTAAATTAAAAAAAAACTGCAATTCCGGACAGGGACAACATAGTGGCTATGCTCTCATTATATTTATCATTGGTAGTTTTTCAATTGGGGGTTTGCATTACCGCCTGTGTTATAGCATCAAGTTTATAATAACGTTAAACGAGGGCCTGGTGTGGCAATTTTTAGGTCAAAACTTTTAGATTTCCCCGCAGTTAGGTTTTGCATATAAATTGTTAAAAATTTGAATTAAGGGGCCCCTTGCCCGGGAACCTTGGTCGTCAGTCAGGGGATCTGGGGCTCCCTGATTGTCAGTTAAAGGCCTCGGGGCCCCTTGGTTGTCGGTTAGGAGCCCCGGGCCCCCTGGTCGTTAATTAGGGGCCCTGGGGCTCTCTGGTTGTGAGTTAGGGGCCCCGTGGCCCACTGGTTGTCAGTTAGGGACTCCCGGGCCCCCTGGTTGTTGGTTGTTTCCCCAGTGCCCCCTGGTTGTTAATTAGAGGCCCTTGGGCCCCCTGGTCATCAGTTAAGGGGCCCACTGGTTGTCGGTTGGGGCCCCGGGCCCCCTGGTTGTTGGTTAGGGGCCCCCTGGTTGTTAGTTAGGGGCCCTGGGGGTTTCCTGGTCGTGAGTTAGGGACTCCGGAGCCCCTGGTTGTTGGTTAGGGGCCCCGGGCTCCTTGGTTGTCGGTTAGGGGCCCCTTGGTTGTTGGTTGAGGGCCCCAGGGCCCCCTGTTTGTTAGTTAGGAGCCCTGGGGCCCCTGGTTGTTGGTTAGGGGCCCAACAGGGACCCCTGGTTGTCGGTTAGGGGCCCTAGACCCCCCTCGTTGTGAGTTAGGGGCCCTTGACCCCCTGGTAATCAGTTAATGGCCCGAAGGCCCTTTTTTGTCAATTAGAGCCCCCTTGTTGTTGGTTAGGGCCTCGTAGTTGTCGGTTAGGGGCCCGGGGCCCCCTAGTTTTCAGTTAGGGGTCCTCTGGTTGTTGGTTAGGGGCCTCTTGGTTGTTAGTTAGAGGCCCTGGAGCCCCCTGGTTTTCAGTTATGGGTCCCCTGGTGTTCAGTTAGGGGTCCCGGGGCCCCCTGGTTGTCGGTTTAGGGCCCCAGGGCCCTTTAGTTGTTAGTAAGGTCCCCCTGGGTGTTAGCTAGGGGCTCCAGGACTCCCTTGTTGTCATTAATATTATTATTAATTACTGTTATGTGCGCAATTACTGAAAAAAAAACTGCAACTAAACATCGCTTAACTATGTTGTCATAATTTTTTGTCGTTAGTGGTATTTTGATTGGGGGAGGTACGGGCCCCCTGCCCCCCCCCCCCCCCCCCCTGGCTACGCCTATGCTACCAGCACAACCAGGCTACCTGCAAACGTCAAAAACATCATAATTGACTTATAAATAAAATTATTGAACAAGATTGGGTTTAAATAGCCAAAATTAGGCATGCGAGGAGACGTCCTCTCTAGCTTAAGTGGTAGAACAGTGGACCGGTAATTCAAAGACTGCAGGTTCGAATCCTGTGGGAGGACAACTTTTTCGCATTGCTTGTTTTAAAGGCGGTGAATCATCCAGCCAGTTCCAGTGGTTTACAATAGCTAAAATTGAATTATACTTTTTGTTTTAATTTTGGGACTGCGGTTGCAAAGATATTCAACAAATACAAAAAGATGTCCTCCCGAAAAAAGTTTTTGGAAACTCTGAGTTTTGATCTTCCCGCCAAAACCACAGTAGGCCAAATGGTTTAGAGAACTGTGGTAGGCCTAATAGTTTAGAGATAGTTTATTTCTGAATAGTTTAGGCCTAACTATCTCTAAACTATTAGGCCTAATAGTTTAGAGATAGTTAGGTCTAATACTTTAATAAGATTATAGTAGGCCTAATAGTTTAGAGAACTGTGGTTTTGGCGGGAAGATCAAAACTCAGAGTTTCCAAAAACTTTTTTCGGGGGGATATCTTTTTGTATTTGTTGAATATCTTTGCAAACGCAGCCCCAAAATCAAAACAAAAAATATCAAAAATTATAGTTCAATTTTAAGTATTGTAAACCACCGGAATTGGCTGGATGATTCACCGCCTTCTAGTAGTTGCCGTTCTGGTGGCTCTTCCCTAGGCTTCCGCGCTGGTAGCCTTTAGGCCAGAAGCACGCAAAACGATTAAAGATTAAAACTCTGGCCTGCAAACGTCAAAAAACATCATAATTGACTTATTTTTAAGATCAAACCGATTATTGCGCAGCGAAACGACCCAATGCAGGAGCCTAATAGCGCCGTTGCTTTAGGTTGGAACTAGGATGGCGTCACTAACGACGCTAAAGGCTATAAACGTCAGGATTGCCAATAAAAATTATAACATTAGACTCAACTAGAGACCTCTACGTTGTTTTAGAAGTAGAATATCTCTGGAACGGTTGGATGAAAAAGGATGGAGTCAACGTTAATCTAGTATTATGCGATTGCTGGCCTTACTTTAAATACCCCCATTGATTTTGCCTTTAGTCCTGGTTTTACTGATTAAATGCAGCTTAGGGTGCGTTTAGACTGGACGCGAAGCGACGCGAAGCAACCAAAATTTGACGTCATCGACAGCTCGCGAAAGCTAGCGAAAGGTTGCAACCGGTTGCAACCTTCGCAAGCAGTTGCGCAACAGCGCTTGCTTGCAGGCTGTAGTAAGATAACCTACTAAATCACTGATTGGATTTTTACAATCGCAGTTTGCAAGAAAATAACGTAAATAGTATATTTGTATGGTTTAGCGCCTATTTGTCAGTCCAAAGAGTAGGTTGTTGGAAAAGTTAGATTTGCGATAGCCCTAGGCTAGCCAAGTTAATTCGGATCTAGACAGCTAAGGCTGTAAATCCTAGAGTGATTTTTCATAGCTATGCTGGATCTCAAAGCTTCATTATAATCAATACACCAAAGCAGTAGGCCTAGCCCCACGACATCCAGCTTTTAAAACAAAACTTTTTTTTCTGGGCAGCATAGCAGAAGCTATTGTATCAGTTCAGTGGTTCTTTTGGCTGAGCAGCTTTTGCTTTTTTGTCTCAAAGTAAACTTAAACTAACATAATGTTGTTTTTTTCAGAATATAAAATAACCCACCAACAGGCTAGTTTTGAATGTGTTGATAGTGTTTTAACCCATTGTTTGTTAGCTTGTTGTTTTAAAAGTAGCCTAACCACAATTGAACAATTCCTTGAATACTGGAAAACTCGCAAAAGTTTTTTCACTGTCTGCTTGACCAAGCCAACTTGGTGAATAAAACTGTATTTAAAATTGGTTTCAAGCTACACTGCTACATACAATAGAGCTAGAAAGATACAAAAAATCGAAAAATTTCTATGAACTTTTGGATTGGCCAGTTAGTAGTCACTTCTTTGAATAGCTACAAACATGGAATTTTTTCTTCTGAATGTCCTGTTAAAAGTCTTCTTGTTTCTGAAGGTTTGTGACAGTGATCAAGTTGAACTGGAAGCAATGGTTTTGGACTATCCCAAGTTTTATAATCATAAATATTGTGGTCTGGTGGTAGTGATTTTTCACTCCAGTTCTATGTGATGAAAATAGAAGTGTCAAATGTGTTAAATATTCATTTACTGTGTCTTTGTGTAATATCTGAATTAAGTTGTTTGTGAATTTCAAAACATTTTTACTGTCTCTTAAAATTTTTACTGTTTTACATGGTAAATAAAGTGACAAAGTACCGTAAACAATTTTAAGTCTGAAGTTCAATCATTACAATTACAGTCAGTGTATTTAGATGAACTAGAAAGCCAATATATATCTAACCAGTAGAAAGTGAGTTCTATTTTTTTGCTGAAGTTACTATTATTGGTAGAGAAGTACCCGCCAAGCAAGTTCATTACTATTGTTCCAATGTTCCATTCTCATTAGTCACCACTAAACAAAAAACTTGATACAGCATTTATAATGAAAATAATTAGACTGGGGAAGGAAGCGTCAGTTACATGAAAATGTGAGAACTAACAACACTTTTATTCAGATGCTTGAGTAACAATTTTCACATAAAAAAATCTTAATGTTTTTTTTTTATCAGGGGCATAACCAAAAACTTGCTAAGAGGGGGCTTGACCTTACAGCTATTAATTTGTCTATGTCTTACAAACGGTGGTTTGGAGCGAAGCCCTTTGAGGTAAACGCGACCGTCGCAACGTAGCCTACTGGTACCGCAAGAAAATGCAAACTAATAAAATGCTCTCAAAAGCAGTTAACTTCGCACTAAATATCGATAAGCGCTTCGCTAGCGAGTAAAACACCAAACTTAATTTTAGAAGCTGACTTTTCCTCAAAGCAACTGCTAGTATTACTGAGCTAAATTCTTGTCCTTCGATGATAGTGTCAAATCATGCAAAAACTGCAATGTTTTTTTGCTTTCTCCAGCAAATCAACACAGCAATCCATTGCACAATAAGCAAAAAATCCACTACATAACTGATGACAAATCCAGCTTTCATTTTCACTCATAGCGTTAACATCGGGAGTCTTCATAAACAGCACTAAATGACACATACCAACAACTGTTTAAGCTTACTACAGGTATCATAACATGCTTGCCTGAAAAAGAAACATCACATCAAAAAAACAACATAGCTTATGCTTTAAATGTACCTGTAGACTAGCCTATTGGTTTACACTCTACAAGATACCGGTTGATCTACCACTACCATAATGAGACATGGATGGTGAAAGCGTTTAAGGATTTGTTAACTGAGTAAACACCTAAAGAGAACTTTTGACATCTGCTACCAGCTTTTTGCGTTTCTGCATCAAAACCCAGAACTGTCATCGTCAAGACATTCAGTTGAAGGATCTAAACATATCATTGATAGCTAGTAAATAGGCTAAGTACTATAGTACTACTACGTTTTTGAAGAAAAGACTAGTCTTTTCATTACCAAATTCGATCTACTGTACTTCGTTTTTCACTTATACTTTACAAACTTTTTTCTCAAGATTGTTTTGTAACCTGAGCTATTAGTCTAGACTCTTCTTCACGGTTATTGCGTAATAACACAATATACACTCAATCTTCGTTTTACCGGTAATTCCAGCGCTCTATGACGAAACAGAACCTGTGATTACTATAATAGCTCTTCAATAATAAAGTACACAAAGCTTTCTGCTCATTGAATACATTTTAAAAGTAAGTTATTGAAATTAGCCTATGAAGCGACAAGTCGCGAAGATTAGCAACCTCTCGCGAAGATTGGCAACCTTCGCGAGTGACGTAATCGACCACTCGCGAAGGTCGCCAACCTTCGCTTCGCGTTGCTTCGCGTCCAGTCTAAACGCACCCTTACAGTTGTACAATGAATCAAGGTTAAACGCGTGGCTGACCGTATTTAAATATTTGAATATACGCAGTAGTATTCTGTTGCATTGGTTGTTTTTTGCTTGATTTTAATTTTAGTTCATGTTTATTTCTTACAATATTTATTTCATTTTATTTTATGTTTTTAGCAATCACCATTTCAGACGCTCGAGCAAGTGAGTAGAGATAAGAGGAAACTATTTTGCATATTTACTTGAATGGGCACCAACAGGATTTTTTGAAAGCTATGGAAAAGGGAACAATTTTATTGGGCCCCAATCAGGCTATTGCTAAAATAATAACTTACATTTGCATACATTAGTTGGGAAATTTTTGTTGCCAGGGAAAAATAACGAATGCTGTTGTCTGATCACTGATCTCTGTGAATTAATAAGATTTGAGCGATGCGTGAAGCTGTGGCAAGTATCGCCATAACAGCCATAATAATCCTTATAGCATGCTAATTTGCATCGCCAATCAATGCTCCGCTTTTAAATCATTGTGACAATGAAAGAATTTTTCGTGGTTATTATACTGGCGTAAACCTCTGGGCAAGATTACTAACCGTCGGAGGCGGTGTGCCGTCGCCAGAGCAAGCGAAGTGAGGGAGCACTAACCGAAAATGGGGGGCACTAAAATAGACTGGACTTTTGCGCACAAAAACTAATCGTTTTTGGCCACAAATTGCGCGCTTTTTTAAAAATTTTGTATTTATGTTTGAAAAAAGAGACTTATACGCCCGGCAGCGTTAGTAGGTAGTCTCGTATGTGACCCATATAATCTAATCGCTTGAAAAGTCTGTCTGCAGGAGTGAATGCGACCAGAAGCGTAACCAGGATTTTGCTAAGAGAAAGTCGGCGTGAACCAAAGTAAATTTTTTTGCGTAAATATTATTTAATTTAGGCTCCATGCTAAACAAACCGATGCAACTTAAGCGTATCACAGTGAAGGTTTGAGGGCAGAGTCCCAGTAGCTGGGTGATTTTTGCGATTTTTTGGTAAAAAACAGCGATTTTAACGCCCTTTCAATCACATTCGCACGTGCTTTTAGCCCTATGAATAATCACAGCAAATTGTTAAATTTAGAAGTCATTGAAAAAATTAAATTGCCTAGCCCCTCGAGCCCCTCTTATGCTTAAGGTGAAGTCCAAAATACGTTTAAAAGCTTGCTTTTTTGGTTTATATTTTCTAAATGAATTGGCTAAAGGGGTTTGCTGTCCCCTTTGCCCCTTTCCCTGGTTGCACGACTGACTGCGACCTGAAAAAATCTTGAGTATGCTCTCAAAAAATAAAAACAGCTGGTCTTTTAAAAAATGCTTTCATGTATTTTTCCACGTCGTAATCACTAAAGAAGCACCGGTAACGATTCTATAAGCTTACATCCCTACTCCGCGACACATCCGTAAATGCATGTTAATAAGACGGATTATTGCGTCACATTTGTGTACTGCAATTAGTGGGGAGCAATTTTGCAAACACTCAAGAAAACTTCAAATGAAAATTATGTTTGAACGTTGTTATTCCGTTTGCCATTATTGCCTATTGTCTTATCGTTACGTGATGCTCCAAAAAAGTATTTTGAGTAAACCGAAATTAAGGGGCACAAGCAGTTCTTAGGAGGGGCACTCTCCCCCCTCCTCTCCGTAGCAACGGGACTGGTCGGAGGCCATGGTGTTCAAGAAGCAAAACCCGACACATTTTCACAATATTTTCCCACGCTTTGCAGAAAATTTTTGAATGTTTTTTAAGAACATCTAAAATTGACACTACAGTATCATTATCCAAGGCAATTGAACAAATATTGAAAAAAGGCTTACATTTTATGCGAGTATATCGTTGAGCGATTTGCAAAACAAAAATGTTGACTCTTTTTCACAAATAAACAAAAGAGCAATAACTTAAACCAGTGGCGCAACTCCTATAGCCAAGCCACCTAGAAATTCAACCCAAAATTATAAGCGCTTAAACGTGTTTGGGCACTTACTCGTAAGTAAGAAAAGGCTAATGAGACGGGGCAATTTAATTCTTGCAAATAACTTTCGATATTTATAATACTAGTTTTTTCAAATGGCTCAAAAACGAGCAAATGGCGTTAAAATGGCTATTACAAAAAACACAAAAATTGCCAGCGGCTTACCCCGCTAGCGGTGCGCTTAGTTGTACCGGTTTGCTGAGCACGCAACTTAAATGAGTCATTTTGAATGAGTCACGCCAATCACCTTCAATTCTCCACTATAAGTCTGTGTACTCAAAAACTTTTTCTCTCCATGCAGTAAAAATGAGGAAATACTGATCAAAATTTAATTCTTTAATATTTTAATTTTGTTTTAATTTCAGTTTTGGAAACTTTTGCTTGTCCCTTTCCAAGCAACTCTGATGCAGGATTAAATGTACCAGATCCAAATGACTGTAGTGCTTATATCTTTTGCAAAAACGGAACTGCTGACACCTATGCTTTATGCAATGCTGTAAGTAAAGTATACTGTGATTTGAATTTGACTATCATTAAGTGGGTGAGCAGAGAAGTTCTAGGAAAGTTCAAGTATCATAAAAGACGCCTTTGGAGCAAATTTTCAAAAATTCACCAGATCTATAATCAAAAGCTTAAACCCTTTTTATCTAACCACAATTCAAATCTTCGGACCTTTTTAAAAACCAAATGAAAAACGACGATCGAGAATCAGGCATGTAACACGATACTTTTCCTTTGAGAAGTTGCTCGTCAACTCACGGGCTGCATTAAGATCACTGGACCGGAAGGCAGATACTAGCCGGATCTACTGCAAGAACCAGGGAGAGCGCGCTTGGTCACTGCTTCACTTAATTTTTGACCCAAAATTCCGTCCAAGAAGTGCTGAAGATCTTTGTGGCCTAATCTTTCCTTTTTCCATTCCAAGTGTTTGGGTCAAAAATGTGCTGCAGATTTTTTTTATTTGTTTCACGTATTTATGAACCTAAATGTCGCAATCGTTGATACTTGGCTAGAGTACCACCTTTAATCCCTAGAATTGCCCACGTCGGCTGAAACTAGAGAACGACTGAGATGTTAATTGACGAATCGAAAATGGCAGTTGACAGTTCCTCTAGCTTCTTGAATCTCAGAAGGCAGCACACCAATCTTAAATTAAAACTTCTATTTAAGATTAAAACACAAACCAACTAACTGAGCAAAATTGCTCCACTAACACTTTTTACCAAACGGCTATACGAGCCAACCCCAGATACACAAACTCGGCTCAACTGCCTACGAAACTAATACCTAAAAATCATCCACTTTTAGAATATTAGAAAAAATAGAATGAAAAACGACCTGCCAATTTATACTAAGGTAAAAAGCTATCAAATATTCCAGAATAATCCATGTACGTCACAATAGAAAAATATACACGATTACGAAAACACAACGGTAGGGTAATTGTGACGTCACAAACTTCAAGTCTAAATATAGCAATTAAGACATGTAAACAACTAATTATTCGGGTAACTAATAGAAGACAGTAGAAAATACTAGAAAGGAAATATCCAGAATATCCCGAATATTCTAAATCAAAAAAAAAGCGGCAAAAACAGTAAATCAGTCACGCTCGCATTAAAATGCAGCAAATAATCATATCTCAGGCATACAAAATTATTATTCGTGACACTAAAATAGTGTCCGGTACGTACTGCAGACCTTTTTTCGATCTTCACCCATTTCCTGGAACAAAAAGCAATTATTGGCTTTTTTTTCGGTCAGGAGCAGTATGCTCTCAAACGCTGACAATTTTATGCCAAATGCAGACAACGTTTATGATCATCCGTGTTTTAAAATGTCATTACAGTGGTAAACTTTTTTGGTTCTGTTGATTTGAAATGAAAGCAAAAATCGCTGAAGACAGAAAACTCCTGAAGCGTAATGAGCATCATATGCTCTTTAATCATTAATGCCCCTTTCCGGTGAGAGGCTGCGATGAAAGCCATGTAGTTGTAATTAAATCTTCATTTTACCTTGGCCAGGAGACAGCGAAGGAACCTAAGTGTTCTCCAGTCCAAGCTCCCACCTGTCTACCACATACAATGGAGCTTCACACCGTTTCTTTTTAAAGCTGAACGTCAAGCAGGAAAGCTGAAAATACCAATTTTGCTGGTCTTTAGTTTGACCCGAGTTTATACCGTCTCAGTCAGCTTAGACGCTTAATTCATCCGACCACCGATCGATTTTACGCTATTTTTCATATAGAGTTTTAACATGCTCTGAATTCCCAAAATGCTGTGAAAGGATTTGTTGACATCCAACAAAAGTTGTCTTTGAAGAGAAACTAAACTATTTATTTAGTAGAATAGAAACTGACGCCCGAAGCAAAAGAAAATAGCATTGAAGAAAAAAAGTTTGCTCTTGTAACGAAATTTTTTTTTTGCGGTCACGTGTATTCGACTGGTTTGATTTGGCATACTCGTAGAACGAGTGAACCGTAAAGAAAAAAGTCATCAAATCTATGCTGAGGCAGTAAAAAACTTTTAGTCTTATCAGTAACTGCCACTAAATGCAAGTGCATACTAGTTAAAAGAATAATGGAGTAACTTATGGGATGTTTACTTTTTTTTTGAATTTTTTGTTTTTTTTATTAAAAGAGATTACCGTAAGCATAACAACAAACCGATCATTTCTACGTCAAATACATACCTGTTTTGTTTATTTGGCCCTAGTTTCTTTACTTTCACTAAACGAATAGATTTCTAGGCGTTTGAAAACCTTTGTAAGATAAATTGTTCCTGAAGTGAAAGAAGCAGCAGGGCCGCATTTATCATATAGGAAAATGGCACAGTACCAGGAGAACAGCGCTTGGATGGAAAACCTTGTTTTTGGTCTTCACCTACGTTTGGCAACAAAAAAAATGCAGCAAAAATCCCAAAAGTGCCTGAGGCCCCGTGCAATGTAAATCCAACTCTGAGAAGCAGAAGTAATTTAACGGTTTGCAAAGACATCGCGCCGTACAGTCCTACTTCATTTGAAAACATCTTAGTGCTGTTTTATAGGTAATCGTTTCTTAGTGACGCTGGTGAGACGGAGCACTCGTATCTAGTGTAGTTTGCTTCGAAACAGAGATTGTGCCTGCACTGAGTGCTACGCCTACCCTTAGTCAGTATTTGGGGTTGAAATGATGACCCATATCCTTAGGCAGTTTACGTCAGTGACAAACACCGCAGTAAAAATACACCAAAAAGTTTTTGACTTTTGGGAAATAATCGGTTTACTTTTATGCGCAGACAAATTAAAAATGTGCTATTATACAATCTATATTTAGTCTGATGGTTTCTACTTCAATGAAACATCTGGCTTTTGCGAACAGAATGTTAACTGTGGAAACAGATCCATGTTCATCCATCCTGGAGGTAAGATCCTGTATTTTGGGTTATAAAAAGTTGAAAAATCATGAAAAGTTGAAAAATTATTTTTCAGCACCAGTCGTCTTATAAAACAACAGCTTATCATTAAGCAAATAACGTTTAACCGGACCGTGACTCGTAGGCGCGGGCGATTATGTGCCAGGACTATCATGTATAGCGACTTTTAGGCACGGGGACTTTTATGCGCCAGAGCCAAATGTTTAATTTTTGCAAAAGTTTGTGTGTAAATTTTTTTCCTAATTTTTGCATCATATTTTTATATGAGCTGTCTTTTAATTTTCTTTGCTTATGCATATTAATCTTTCCATCGTGTATTACGGTAGGACAGAATTAAAATCAAATTGTTTAATCACCAATATTTGTTAAATTGGGTCTAAACCGTCATTTTTGTAGTTTAAAAAAGAGCTTTGATAAAAATAAACGCTCGGTTAGAAGTCGCTTTTAATTGTTTATTAAATTGAAATGATAAATATATAATATGGAATTGAAACTTTTATACAATGCACAAATTCAAAAAATTTTGAATATTATTTCGCAATTATACAAATAATTGCTAGGAGAGTACAATTACAAGTACGTGTATCTTGTTAATTTTAACTACAATATTGTACTGCATGTGACGTAAGAAATTTAAATTTTCCTATTTTTTTTTACCACCATAGTAGCCCGATGGGTGTTATTATGGTGGTAAAAATTTAATTTTTGAGTTGCCGTATAATCGAGAAGTTATGTAGACAAAATGTTACGATGATGTTTCGGCCCACATATTTTTGTAATTTTGTCGCACAATGTTTTAAAGATGTACACTATTATAAACTAATTTCGTAGGCCTATTGTCCGTCATTAATTATGTTTTTTACTGTACCGGTACATTTGCATTCTCTGCAATTTTTTGTATTTCCCACGCAACGTAAGAAATAGAGGTTTGAATCGCAAAAAACACAAACAGTTAGATTATTTTTCGTAGCGTATTTTCAAATCATATAGTTGTTAATTTAATTTTCTATTGGCCATGATTTTAAGATTTTTTATTAGGTAATTTTTGTTACTTCGCGTACGCAACTCGCGTACGCAACTCAAACATGAATCTTTCGAGGAAGCAATTACTTTACTTTCATGCGAATGCTTATAGTTCTATAGTTTTTAGACCTTGGTTAATTTGTATTAGACAATCAGTCTGTGGTAGATATCTAGGTTTCAAATTTTAATTATCAACAAAACCTTTAAGAATTTTAATTGTCTTTTTTTGAAATTGTTTAGATTTAACCCTGATGATCCCATTTACGGGTGAAACAGACTGTCGGGTTTTAATTTATAATGTCTAAATACTGTTGTAATCTGCAGTTCTAGACCAGGGGTGTTTATTGTCCAACTTTCTTCAGTCAAAGGTGAGATTTGCTGTTCCAAAATTTTGGGGGCCAAAATTTACTTTGTGGAATTCTTCTTCTTCAAAAAAATAGTTTTTTTGCCCAAAATTAGGTGAAGACCGAAAAAAAATCTTCAACCCACCAATTCCGATGGATTTAATGGTGTTCTCCAAAAACCATTAAAATGAAAATCAAGGACTCGCTTCTGTAACTCACAATCTCGTGTCAGCGTGTAAGGATCAATTAACCAGCCAATGCAAAGAGTTCGCCGGCTTCTTCGAAACCTTTGGCGGGCTACAAGTGGTCCGCGGGCCGCGTGTTGGACGCCCCTGTTGCAGACGATTTATTGTTAGTAACTTATCAGTGTGATTATAGCGCTAATGTAATGACCTTAGGGTGGAGTGAAAAAAATTTTTTTGGAAATTCAAAAAAGTGTAGTTTGGAAATCCTGGCAAATGGTCTAAAAATAGAAAAAAAAATCGACTTGAGCCAGTTGCCACCTACCATGGGCTGGCTACCCCCCCAAAACTTGGTCGCAGGGGTAAAATGGCCATAAAATCATGAGTAGTATTAAATGCTCCAAAAGGTGTCAATTGGGGTTGCCCAAATGGGGTTGGGGTTGGGCAACCCCAAATGGTCAACCTCAATTGCCCAATTGGGGTTGCTGAGGTTGTAAATATTCGCAAGATCGTAAGTTCTAACTGTATGTTGGTAACCCTAAGAATCGAACTAGGTAGAGTCTAACCCTAGGTTGGTAACCCTAAGAATCGAACTAGGTAAAGTCTAACCCTAGGTTGGTAACTCTAAGAATCGAACTAGGTAGAGTCTAACCCTAGGTCGGTAACCCTAAGAATCAAACTTGGTAGAGTCTAACCCTAGGTCGGTAACCCTAAGAATCGAACTAGGTAGAGTCTAACCCTAGGCCTGTAACTCTAAGAATCGAACTTGGTACAGTCTAACCCTAGTTCTGTAACCCTAAGAATCGAACTTGGTAGAGTCTAACCCTAGGTCGATAACCCAAAGAATCGAACCTAGAACTTGGTCAAGAGTAGAAGAGTGTTTTACCTAAGGTTCGAACCAACAAGAGCTAACCAATGCTTTTGTTTAAAACTCGTAAGATTTCTTAAAGTTGTGAAATCTACCTGGAAACCGAACCATGTTCCTGAATGTTAAGACTCTAATACATTCAACTAAGGTAAATCAAAGACCAAGGCTTTTTTGTTTATGTGTAACGTCTCTTGACCGAAGTAAAACTGGAAGATTTATACGCAAGCGGCGGTGATTCACCAGGGAAAGTCTCTACGAGAACGTATTCATTTTAGAATGTTCAACGCGATCGAATTATTTGCTTGTTACGGGTATACAGCGCAATATTACGACGATGCTGTCATAAACGTGAGCGCGATAATAATAGCAATGACGTAATCGTAGGGTGATATATTAGAACTGTTCTATGGAGGTAGTGGCGCAACGGTATGACGTCATTGTATTTTAATCGCACAACCTTGACACGACTGGACTTGGCAAAATACACGTGTGTTCGACAGCCACTTTTGCTAGCATGGCACAATTAGTAATAAGGCTTTTGTTTCGTATTCGATCAACGCAATGGCGCAAGGGTTATGAAAAGATCAGCTCTTTGTTTCAGCACTGCTGGTGATTAGTTAAAGTTTGTAAGGCTAGCCTGAGAATCGAATCACCGCAGGTGATTAGGTAAAGTTTAAAGTTTGTAAGGCTTGCTTGAGAATCAAATCACCTTCTTCCAATCTAAAAAAAAAGTAAAATTTATGAAAACAAAGCAAAATATGAAATATTAAGTCGATAATGTAAAAAATATGTGGTTTCACATTAATTCTGGAGTTCGTATAACTGCGGAGTTATGGTTCAGTAAGATAAGGGCGAAATTATTCTTTAACTTTTGCATTAAAATATAGCAACAGTGACGGCTAGAATATTTGCGAGTCGAAAGAAAGGCGATATCTTTTGCCTTAAAATATTACAATTTACAACTCTGCTAACTGTTGCGACTTTGTTTGGGAAAAAAATTCGTGACATAGCTCGAGGCTACAGCATTAAACGTTACGTCATCAAACCTTGGACCGGTGGCCACTGGCTTGCTATCACAAATTTGCTTTTAACAAACCTTTTCAATCAGTTTCAACCGAATTAAAATTTGCAAACATTGTTTTACTTAGCACCTCGGATCATAAGAACTAGCTAGTTTGTTAGCCACTGTTGATACTGCAGAGTTTTGAGGCTCTAGTCATACTATCAAAATGAACGTATGTACCTATTGTCAGAAAACGTTTACGCGAAATGGCTATTTACTACGTCTCAAAAAAGAAGTACGTAAATAGGTTTTGAAATTCGAGTGCGAAAAAATGTAACAGAAAGTTTAAAAGAAAACCAGACCATGAACCGCCGGTGTCATGTTCTATTTCATTCTCCTCAGGAGAAAAATCATCATTTACGCAAAACCATCAAAAAAATTGCGAATAACAAACTCAAACAAACACGCAGTACCGGTTCAATGCCCATGGCAAGCGGTTCAATCCCCAGCAGAACAACAACCTTCAAACCCTCAACCGACCAAGATTAAAAGTCTGAAACACCTTTCTCAAAATCAATAACATCGACTTCAAATATTTTTCCAGGCAGTAATTTGGAAACGTATGAAAGGTGTATACTCTGCTCAAACCTTTGAAATTTTATAGCATATTAGTAAGACTTATCGTAAGTTCTAATTTAATAAATTAATCCTAGGTATGTTGTTTAGGTGAATCCAAAGACACGGTTTATTGTAGTGTGACATCTGTTTTCAAAACTTGTACAATCACTAAACTGACCTCAATACGTTTAATCTTCTACACGTCCGAACTTGTTTCAAGATGCTTGGGGAAAAATCTCCATTTAAGGTTATTTTTAGTTTATTGCAAGCTGTGACATATATCTGTTTTACTTAAAAGGGTACTCAGGTCGGAAGTGTTTTTGCTCGGTTTTCTCTAAAAAAAATCTAACAAATCTGAAGAAGAACTTCACCAAATTTGAGCTTTGTGCAACCTTCCGTTCCCAAGGTATGACAGTTTAGATTTTCCCTTAGAAAGGTCTTTTCTCTTTAGAAATTTTACCAGGGTTGCCAGCTTCAAACCAAATTTCATGAAGTTACAGCATGCTTGGAGCTGTTATTTTACGTTTTCGGTACTATTGTTGTCAAAACGAAATAAAGGGTCAGAATTGTAAATTACCTACTTTCCAAGTAAATTCAAGTCAACTGTTCAAAAGTCAATCTTCTGTCATGATACTGACAAGATGGCAATACTGAAGTAAGAAAAAAAATTGTTAACTTGAACTACAATATCTTGAAAACGGCAAGACGTAGAAAGTCCAAGTTGGGTGAGAATGCATTTCAGGCTTATCCCGGTGCTTTGCTTAGCAGGGAAAAGCTGCACTTTTATGGTTTTTGGTACATTCGAAGTAGAAGTTTTGAGGAATCTCCAGCTGCTGTTAGTTTTGTTTATTATAGTTTGTGTCTATTTTATTTAAAACTTTTCTAATCAATAAAGCACCCTTTGAACCATTAATCCTTGACAAACCCGAACTTGTGTACGAAGTTTAAGGGAATTCTCAAATTAGCGACATATATGTACGTTCGTTAAGCGTTGCATAATTACGGTAGATGGTCTCGTACGCTAGCTTCTGACATCTCTGGAGCGCTTTTAAACGTGTTTCTTCCACAATCTTTGTAAACAAAACACCTGAAACGCCTCAGACGTCTTCGATTTCAGATTGAAGGAGCAAAAGTTATTTGTCCGAGGTTAGAAACTCGCATCATTAAAGGCGTCTCAATACAATCTAAAAATTTCTTAATTAAATCTAAAATCTTTATTGATTTCGTGGAGCTGTTCGACTCGAAGATCCTTCAAAGGTTGCTTCACAGCTCCTTTGTTCCCGCAGAACAAGAAAACCTAAGGCTGTTTTTACAGATATTTGATCGTTCTTGCTACCACCCAAAAAGAAGTCCTCGTTCTGACATGTAGACGAAGTTTATAAAAAGTTCAAGTTTCAGATAAGTTTTTTTTTGGACTATTTTTCGTTGTAAGTTTCACTCAAGACAAAGAAATCGTCAAGTTTCGTTATATTTTATTGAATTTATCCCTAAAAAAAAACGAAATATACTGTAAAACCTCTATTTGAGCGCCATGGCGCTCTATTTGTCAGCCCTTTTCCTAAAGTGGCGTTCTGTTGGAGGTGGTGTTGAATTAGAGAAAGCGCTCTATTTTCCGCTATCTGGTCAGAATTTCAGAAGATAACTTTAATTACTGAAGCAAACGAAAACAAAAACGGCTAACTCAGTTAATATCTAACATCTAAGAAAGAAGAAAAAACATTGACGTAACACATTTACTGGTAAGTAATCAAAAATTCTCTGTTGAAAATCAAGTGATACGCCGCTGTTGTAGCCGTCCTTGACATTTTTGTGCTGGAGTTGCTCCGGTAAACTATTATTGGGCAATTATTATAATGTGATATCGAAAACCATTTGATTATTAATTTGCACAACGAATTTCAGAGTGGCGATCTATTAGAGGTGGTGTTCAATTAGAAAGTGGCGCTCTATTTTTTCAAACCTGCCCCCTGCAGCGGTGTTCTATTAAAAGCGAAAAATAAAACTATTTAACTTTCAGGCAAGAGTTTCGATTATTGACGTAACAATTTTCACTCAAGGCAAAGAAATTACAAGGATTGAAGAGATTTTGGTGAACTTATTCATTCCTATGAAAACAATATTACGTAATAAAAAAAAAACAACAACAACAACAAGATTTTAGAGAAATTTTTATTAAAAGTTATCGAATAATATTCATTTTAAGGTAAAATTATTGTTTTAAACCAGGAAATCGTAAGACTTGAACTATTTTTTCACAAAACTATCTCTATATGAACAAGGTCATTTGAAAACATAAGGTTTTAAGTAAGTTTTCGATTTTTAGATGAAATTTTGATTCAAAGCAAAGAAATTGTAAGGTTTTTAATACTTTTGACCAACTTTTTAAGGTCAGAGTAATCTTCAAGATAAAGAAACGTAACATTGTAATCATTTTTATAAAAATAGCTTTATGTAAACAAAAAATACTCGAAACAAAGTTAAAATTTTAAGCAAGTTGTTGATGTGTAAGATAAATTTACTTTTCAAGTCAAAGAAATTGTAAGACTTAGGATGTTTTAATGAAACTATTTTTATGTTAACAAAGAACTTAAAATATTTAAGATTTTAGACAAATCCTATTGGTTTTTCCGTTACGGTTTTCGCTCAAGACAAAGAAATTTTAAACTTTTAAGATAGTTTCTTGAATTTATCCTTATAATACAATATAAAGTGTCCAAAATCTAAGATTTTACAGAAATATCAATTTAAAAGTTGTCAAACGATTTTCATTTTTAGGGTAGAATTATTGTTTTTAACAAAGAAATCGTAAAACTTCAATTGTTTTTTCACAAAAACTATCTCTATGTAAACAAGATTACTCAAAAACTTTGTAAGATCTTATTCAGTACAAAAAAGTTGTTGAGTTTGAGATATCTTTAAACAAATTATCTCTATGCAAAAAAGAAAATTAGTGAAATATCTTAAGTGATTAGGAAAATTTTGATTTAAAGTACAAAGAAAAAATTATTTTCTAGAAAATTTATAACCGAGATCACGAAAAGAGGCATAATTTTGAACGATTCTGCTGGAATAATTATGAAACGTATTGTTTTCAAATAAGAATTCAAGGTAAATTATTAAGGTATTTTACAACATCACCCACAAGTTAACACGAATATTTCAATAAAATTTTAGCTAAAGTTTCGGTTATTTAGATAAACCTCAAGAAAATGCGAGTTTATGAATGTCTTTTTTCTTCTTTGCATAGAGATAATTTGTTCAAAGCTATTTCAAACTCAACAACTTCTTTGCACTAGATAAGATCTCACAAAGTTTTTGAGTAATCTTGCTTACATAGAGATAGTTTTTGTGAAAAAATAATTGAAGTTTTACGATTTCTTTGTTTAAAACAATAATTCTACCCTAAAAGTGAAAATCGTTTGACAACTTTTAGATTAATATTTCTGCAAAATCTTTGCAAAGGTTGTCGTTTTACAGTAAAAGTTGAACACAGCACAGAGAAGTTGAATAAAATTTTAAGGTATTTTAGTAAAAAGATCAGTGTAAAACTAAAGCATTGATAAAAAATTTAAATTTTCGGGTAGGTTCTTTTTTTGTTTCAGAGTAGACATAAGTTTATTTTTACCTAAAAACCTCATCGTAAAATGAAGAAATGTAAGATTTTTAATACTTTTTAGAAAATCTTTGCTACGTAAACAAAGAAGTATAGACTTTTTGATTAAAAGTAATAAACATTTGTTTAACTCATTGACTTCCTTAAAGACAAAGAAATTTTAACATTTTACGAGTAGAATATTTTCTTCCAAATCTTGATAAAATTTAAGGTTTAAGTAGATCGTTTGGTTAAATTTGTTAAAAATTACCTTTTTTCAAGGAATGTATTCACTTCAAAACAAACCAGGCGAAAGAATTTAAGATATTTTAACAAAAAAGACACGCATCAAAACACGGAAATTTATAAAAAAAAAAATTATAATGTTAAACAAGTGTAACGATATTTAAGGTAAAAAATTTATTCAAGACAAAGGAATTATACGATTTTAAAATACTTTTGACAGAATTATTCTTAACGTTTGCAACAAAGTCGGTTAAAAGTAACGATTTGCTAGAATGCTTTGTTTGAAGTAGAAAAAAAATAGCTACTTTTTACGTATAATTGTTAATCAAGTCTTAGAAACTTAAATTGGAAAAATAACGACAAAAATTACCTCTTTAGATTTTGCGTATTTGCGTGTCTAACGACCAAAATACCGGTACTTTGAAATTTACAAAAGAATCTAAATGTTTGGTTTTTTAATATCTTTAAAACTCGATTTGTTGTAACTCGTTATCAAGTAAAAATCAAATTGGAACAACCCGTTTTGTTTTTTTCAAGTTTGTTCGTTCGCAAGAACTAGGCACTCTGCGTCTGTCTAACCACACCAACGCAAAGCACCACTTTTTTTTTAAGTCTTTTGTCAGGCTGGACCACCACAACGAGTAGGTTGCTTTGACATGACTGAGAAATAAGCGTAAAATGTCTTTCCCAAGAACACAATGACGCATTGCCAGTTCGAGAATCGAACTATAGGCCAACAACCTTTCGATCACTATAGCTTGATGCACTGCCTCCGAGCTACCGCTCCGCTTTTTTTTTTTTCTGGTCAAAATATACGGCTCGCTTTGTTGTGACCGCATGTTTTTAAGTTTTAAATGTTTGATACCAAAGATTTCGAATCGTATAGTTCGCAAGAAAAACCCATTCTCACATTTGTTTGCAGTTTGAGTCAGGTTTAGGCTAGTCAATACCGCTGTCGGACGTTTGATTTTCTGTGTCGCAATCATAGTCGCATAATTTTCAACTTTCCTAAGGCGAAACTACGACTGAGCAATTCGACGTTTTTTATGAAACTCAAAGTCTTTTGTCACTTTGATTCGAATAGCTTTCAAAACGCTCAAAATTTGCTTTTTCAGCGCTTGCAAGCGCTAAGCGCTAATTTGCTTTTTCAGCGCTTGCAAGCGCTGAAAAAGCAAATTTTGAGCGTTTTGAAAGCTATTCGAATCAAAGTGACAAAAGACTTGCTTTTTCAGCGCTTGCTTGCAAGCGCTTGCAAGCGCTGAAAAAGCTCAAAATTTGCTTTTTCAGCGCTTGCAAGCGCTGAAAAAGCAAATTAGCGCTTAGCGCTTGCAAGCGCTGAAAAAGCAAATTTTGAGCGTTTTGAAAGCTATTCGAATCAAAGTGACAAAAGACTTTGAGTTTCATAAAAAACGTCGAATTGCTCAGTCGTAGTTTCGCCTTAGGAAAGTTGAAAATTATGCGACTATGATTGCGACACAGAAAATCAAACGTCCGACAGCGGTATTGACTAGCCTAAACCTGACTCAAACTGCAAACAAATGTGAGAATGGGTTTTTCTTGCGAACTATACGATTCGAAATCTTTGGTATCAAACATTTAAAACTTAAAAACATGCGGTCACAACAAAGCGAGCCGTATATTTTGACCAGAAAAAAAAAAAAGCGGAGCGGTAGCTCGGAGGCAGTGCATCAAGCTATAGTGATCGAAAGGTTGTTGGCCTATAGTTCGATTCTCGAACTGGCAATGCGTCATTGTGTTCTTGGGAAAGACATTTTACGCTTATTCTCAGTCATGTCAAAGCAACCTACTCGTTGTGGTGGTCCAGCCTGACAAAAGACTTAAAAAAAAAGTGGTGCTTTGCGTTGGTGTGGTTAGACAGACGCAGAGTGCCTAGTTCTTGCGAACGAACAAACTTGAAAAAAACAAAACGGGTTGTTCAATTTGATTTTTACTTGATAACGAGTTACAACAAATCGAGTTTTAAAGATATTAAAAAAACCAAACATTTAGATTCTTTTGTAAATTTCAAAGTACCGGTATTTTGGTCGTTAGACACGCAAATACGCAAAATCTAAAGAGGTAATTTTTGTCGTTATTTTTCCAATTTAAGTTTCTAAGACTTGATTAACAATTATACGTAAAAAGTAGCTATTTTTTTTTCTACTTCAAACAAAGCATTCTAGCAAATCGTTACTTTTAACCGACTTTGTTGCAAACGTTAAGAATAATTCTGTCAAAAGTATTTTAAAATCGTATAGATTCCTTTGTCTTGAATAAATTTTTTACCTTAAATATCGTTACACTTGTTTAACATTATAATTTTTTTTTTTATAATTTCCGTGTTTTGATGCGTGTCTTTTTTGTTAAAATATCTTAAATTCTTTCGCCTGGTTTGTTTTGAAGTGAATACATTCCTTGAAAAAAGGTAATTTTTAACAAATTTAACCAAACGATCTACTTAAACCTTAAATTTTATCAAGATTTGGAAGAAAAATATTCTACTCGTAAAATGTTAAAATTTCTTTGTCTT